>KZ505829.1:521904-554470 GCA_002844005.1 Limosa lapponica baueri | reverse complement strand
TCGCTCCTTCCCTCCCCAGGAACACTAATCGAGCGCAGAGAGCGCCACACGCAACCACTCCGCCCCGGCTCCAGCCTCAGCCTTCCCCCACCCCGGCACCATCCTCCTCTTCCTCCTCTTCCTCCTCCTCCCGCTTTGATCTCCCATTGTCTGCTCGGCGGCGGGGCCGCGCCCCGGGGGGAGCGTGGAGGGCGCGGGGCCCACGCGTGTGCGGGGCTTCCCGCACGCAGCTCCCCCACCCCCCCGCCCTCGCTCGTCCGGGCCCCTCTTCGTCCCGCTTGGCCACGGACTCCGGGCGGTCGCCAGCTCCTCGGCCTCCACTCGGCCACCGGCCTTTGCAGGAGCAAGACTGTAAACCCGCCTGCAGATGTTTCCCCAAAGCGGCTTGGTGGAACGCCTTGGCCGGGAGAGAGCGAAGGACGTGGGCGAATCCACGCAGCGACCAAGAAGCCTTCAATGGCCGTGGCCAATGGTCCACGTGTGGCTCGTGTCTCCCAACTGGCTGCATCTGCGACATTGGGAAGGTCCCACCAAGGCCTCCTGGGTCAACAAGAGCGTGGCCGGGTTGTTGACTTTCTTAGGCATCCCGGTTTGAGTTACACCACGTGACTTCTTCTTGTCACCTCGTCTATCACCTGGGGGTGCTTCACTGGAAATCGCGCACATAAGGTGCCGTGTAGTACACCATTAACTTGACGAATTGAAGACATCGTTGGGCAGAGGTAGATGTGATGAGTTACTTCTTCAAGAGCAACTTCTGCAAGATGGCTTTTCTGGTCTCAAAAGGGCTGAAGGGTGGGACAAAACCAGTGTTGGGGCAGGAGGGCTTTACCATGTGTCCTATCATACCAAGGCTGATGCTCTGGTGCTTCTGATTCCGTACCACACCAGGAAGCCACACTCTGCCACTGAACAGCACAAGTTAAAGCAGAGTTCATCACGACTGTGTAGTTAATCAACGCATTGGCTGAACTAATTTTTGATCAAGTTACCTCTTATTTTTATTTTTTTTTGCCAATGTCTTTCGAAAGTGTTTCTGGAAAGCCAAGAAACTCCTCAACGTTCTGCTTTGATAAATAAGTTTAGGACTGCTGTCCAGCAGGTACCCAATCAGAAAACATTGACCCATTTGTGGACTTGGGATGATTTATGTAGAAAGAGCTGGAGATTCCTTTCTCAGACTTGGTTAGCCTGCCCATTCTGTGTGACAAATACACCATCTCTCCCAGGTCAACATCCTTCTTCTGGATAACTGCAATTCTGGTATTGGACTCCTAGAGGGACATCATTTGTGCAGATAAAACATCTAACAATTTTCATACTTTTCATACTTTCCTCATTTTCCTAACTAGTCTATGAAAAGGTCAGAACCAATCTGTATTTAAACCGCTTCTTGAGATCTTCAAGAGCTAGGCTTCATCTTAGTGGTGAAGAAGGTGGTCGTTCGGCAACAGTAACAGGATCATTGACAGAAGGATTGGCCTATGTGTGAAACGGACACGGTCAAGGTCTAGGAATTCTGTCACTGCCTTCTGGAGGTGACCACTTAATCACAGTCCCTAAGATGTAGCCTGGATCCTTTCTGAGCTGTGCTCAGCATACCATTGCTGCTGTAGCCACCCTTTGAAGGACAATCTTTTAAAGTAATTGGTACTCATGTTTTAGCAAAGAGATGGCAGCAGTTGTTGCTGAAGGTGTGACTTTGCTTGCAAGGCATAAGAATAGAATATCTTAATTTGTACTAAGGGTCTTAAACCAGGTCTTAGGCATTTTGATCTTCTGGCTGACTACAAAGAAACACAGTTCATTGGTACTGCTCTATTTTTAGTACTTCAAGGAATCAACAAAAGGTCAGAGTTATTTCTAATTTTTAATGTTTCAACCACACTCCACATTTCATCTTCAGTGAAAGAAGTTCTTCATTGCTTGCATTGACATTAACTCTTCTTTGCCTTCTCTTCTAACCTTTTGTCCTTGTTGCTTTATAAGACTTTTCAGGTGAATCAACTGTATTTTTCAAAAATACCATGCGACAGCGCTATGGTTCAAGCATCGGAGACACACCAGTTTTGTGACTGGTGCCCAGGTTTTGCAATTGGATTTTGCTACACTAAGTTCCATGAGAGCTTGCTCTCATCTTGCGTTTTCTAGAAAAAATCAAGTTGTCCAAAAGCTGTATAGTGAATTGTCTAGATCACCATTTCCTTCTTGTTTCTGAAGGTGTTTCACACTTTCCTCATTGAGGCAGGACGTGTCAATTTCTAACAATATTTTGGTTGTTGAAAACAATCTTCCTGCCAATTTCCTCAGTGGCTTTACTAACATTCCATGCAAATGTTTCTAGTAGAGAAGTTGTATGTACTACAGCAACGGAGCAGTCTAGGAAGAGTGGAAAGCTGGGCCAGTTTGAGTTCTGACAGTGGCGGCAAATGTTCTTAGAGGTGCTTGGAACAGCCTCCATTAATCCAGCTTTGGAAAGAATCAGACAACATCAGCCAGACAGGAACTTTTGCGATACGCATACAGTGCTTCCAGTTTGAAGGGGTCAACTGCCTATAATGGCAGTCCTGGTAAAGTCAGGGGGACAGTTGTTCTTCTGTTTAGCAGAAGGAAGAATGTTCTAATTTAGGGGCAAGGTACAGATCAGGGAATCAAGTTCATTTGAAAAGTCAGCTCCATTTTGACCTTAGTGTGTGCCATTGTAATGTCTTTAAAGGTCTTCATAGATGGTGGAATAACTGAATTTGAAATAGTTGTGGTGGTAGGCCACAGCTGGCTGAAAGTTTACAATTCTGAAAATATCATTGAGATCTCTATTAGATGGGCATGCGTCTGTGTCTCTGGGATTTGCTCTAACCGAGGGATCACAGCCACATTTGCTATGCAGATATTTATCCATAAGATCATAGCTCTTGATAATAAGGTGACTATCAGTAACTTGTGATCAGTTATATTAAGTTGGGACCAGGTCTTGGAAATGAAGCATTTAGTAGTAGAGATACAGTCAGCGATTAGCTAAAGGATTTCAAAAGGTGGGATTGATATGGCTAAATGTGATGGTCTACATTACAGGCATTAACATCTGATCAGATCACCCAGTGCTGCTTTTTCACAGTCAATGAAAAGCTAGTCAGCAGAGTCAATGGGATTCACGGCATGCTTTATCTTATCCTAAAGCAGATGCCTATGTCTGGTCATGTGAATAGAAGCCTAAATTTGACTTATGTTGTTGACTGGATTTTTACTGGTTAGAAGTATGGCACCTCTTCTGCAACTGCATAAAGATAGGTGAGATTAATCCTACTCATGTTTCTATGAGCCAGGCTTTCTTGATTAAAGACAACTGGATAATTTAAAACTCCATACTGGCCAAACTATGTTGACAGATTAGATACGAAATATATAATATCCCTTTGCACCTAATATTTTTTCTTTCCTACTTTCCTTTCTTTCCTAGAATCCTATTTTGATCCTACCTTCATTTTCCTCATCTTAACACCTAGGATGTGGCCCATCCTTGCACTGTGATATTTTCTGAAATTGCTGCCTCTCTTCCTTTCCTCACCTCTTCTTCATCTCCGTCTTGTTCTCTTGTCTTCTAAGTGGTCTGAGATGCCTTAAGTTAAAATGAAGAAACAAAAATGCTAGAAAAAAGCATTTCTTGCAATCTGTATCTATACTTTCAACACGGAGCTGAAAACTATGTTTCCTATTTTGTAGTGGGGTTGTTTCAAGCAGAAAGAAGGGTTTAGTTCTGTGACACATTGAGGAAAATTGGGGATCACCAGAAGGAACAACTGTTAAAAAGGGTTCTTCAAATTAAAATCTAGAAGAGAGAGACTCCTGATTCTGTAAACTACTAAGACATTACTTTTGTTGATCTGCAAAACGTTGACTTCTAGATTAGATTAAAATAGTAAAATAATCAGATTTAAATAACTGAAGAAAAGAATGGTAATTATGCTTGTAGTAATAGATTCTTGGTAATTTTGGTGGACTAACATAATTATATCTAGCTCTTTATTGATAAGAATGTAGTTTCATTCCACAAATTCTTGCTTTCAAAGAATGCTAGCAGATACTCCATTGTGTCCTTGTGGACTTCAATGATAGTCTCAATGTAATAATTTTTTTTTAACATTAAAATTTCTTCACAATCTGCTTGTGAAATGAGTTTTTATTGTTATCCATCCTCTACCCATGTAGAACTGAGATGTGAAATTAAATGTTGTCAGGGATGTCCATTGATTTCTGCCGTTCAGTTAAAGAGGCCTAGATTTAAGTACCTAAGAGAATATAGTACTTTTTATTTTAAAAGTATCATTCTTAGTGATATTTACTACAGGTGAAAATACTAGATGTTTCTGTAACTCCAGCTGGGCACCCAACTCAATCTTGAATTGAGTTTCCAAAGGTATATGTAGAAGCCATCTATGACTACTATGTTTTAAATGACTTGCTTACTATCAAATGGAATCTTTGTGACAGAAGTAGGACTGAATTATAATCTCATGGCACAAAATGCATGTTTTATCTATAGGACCTGCTTTTCTCTTCCTGCATTCTCCTGCCTCTTTCGCTACCCACCTTTCTAGTTCGGCAACATGTGAAACTGGAATCTTAAGTACAACAGCCTCCATCAGTACAGAGAAACAAACATAGATAGCCCTCACTATGGGAGTCAATGGTGACAGAGATGAGGTTAATATCTCTTTACGTCCCTGGTAAATCTGTCTGGTACATGTCCCTGTTTTATTTCTAGAAGGCACTCTGTGCCTTGAATGAGGCAAAAGCTCCGTGAAAGAGGCAATGCGAATGGCCGGTTGGAAAACACACACATAGACGGTGAGGGTGTACAAGTATTACGTAACTTTAATAATTAAAGTTTATGTTTAAAAGCCCCAAACTGGCAATCTAAAATAGAAATAATCTTGTGCAATCACATTGCTCGCCCTTTCAGTTCACCCTATTGGTCACCAGCAGAGTTTAGATGTTTACATCCACATCAGAGATAAAAAGTTTTAGCTACTTCCTTGAACTCCTTGCCTCTATTCAAAGTAGTGCTGTCTTACCGCTGGAATGCAGCTTCCCTTGCCTTGATGAGGAAGAGAACTGGTTTATAAAACAGCTAAGAAAACAAAATCCTAGCTTAATAGTTGGGTTGGGATGGGAGCATGGAATGAAGCTGAAGGATAATTTTATCCTTACAGAAGACTTTAAATGGCTGATCAGCCATAACAGTTTGCTCATTCTCATAGTCAGTGTAGTGATCATTATGAAGAGTGTATTACCTGAAAATTAAATTAGGGAATGTCCTCTTCAGTTTTTGAAAGAAGGTATCATAAAATAAAGAAGCAGCAGGTTGAGAACTGATGTAAATTTAGGTATAGCAAAGAATAGTTAGCTATTCTTTGCTTTTCTCTGGAATCCATAATTTACCTTCTCATGACTGAATACAGTTTTAGAGTGAGTAAGTACATAGAGAATAGAGACAACTGAAATTCTTGTTTTCATAAAGAACACAGAGAGCTCTACAGATCTTTAATGAAGTAGATATTCCAGTATAGCTCACGCAGGATATTTGTTCATAGAGAACTTTCTTTTCCTCCCCCAGTTATTACCACGGTATTTACGGGTTGACTTTTCCAGAGTTTAAAGATATCCAGCATATTTTTTTTTCTCAACATGACATATTGAGCCTTTTCAAAATCCTACAAGCAGTATTGTCAAGTGAAGAGAATGTTAGTCTGGGTGGTAAACTGTTAGCTGTTTTCTGTGATAAAGACATTTGTAGATATTGAGAAAGAACAGGGTATTCCGTCTGATAATCGTAGAAAGACTAAAAACCTTCGTTTTTTTCTATTGAGATGAGAAAAATAAAAAGCTTAACTATCTTTTCTTCTTAAATAACTGAAAAAGGGGAAACTGAAAAATGCAGAGGATAGCTATCTTTTAGAGCAATAAAAATGCATTATTATTATAACTTTTTGATCTAATTTTTGAGTTTTTGCAGATTAAAGCAGTTTTGCAGATTCAAGCTGCAACAGGGTAGGTTTAGACTGGACATTAGGAAGAAATTCTTCACAGAAAGAGTGGTCAGACACTGGAATAGGCTGCCCAGGGAGGTGGTTGAGTCACCATCCTTGGGTGAGTTTAAGAGTCGTTTAGTTGTGGTATTGGGGGATATGGTGTAGGGAAGAACTTCGTAGAGTAGGGTAGGTGGTTGGACTCAATGATCCCAAGGGTCTTTTCCAACCTAGATAATTCTATGATTCTATGATTAGAAATGAGTCAGAGATCTATGGGTTTTTTTCAGTTTCAAGGTTCAACTCTGCATTTTTCTGTGACTGGAAGAGTAATTTTACTTTAACATGGTGATGTCAGAATATCAAATGCTTGTTGTGATGTCTCAACCAGGGTTGCTGGCGGGATGTTACAGGTTGTGATCCTTTCTTTCCTCCAGTTCATAGGACTTCAAAAGAACTTCTGAAGAAGGTGACAAAGAAACAAACACCCATGGGATCATCTGCTTAGGTCTGGTCACCTGGTTCTGTGCCTGCCTCTTGGAATTCAACATGCTCTGCAGCTTCCCCTCAGTGCTGGGAATATAGATGTAGATATGTGGGATCCAGTGCTTGATTTCCCTTGACTGTCTAGAGAAAGGTTTTCCTTATAGTGGATTAAATTTAGACTTTCTGTAATCACCACAAAGTAGGTTTATCCAGTCCATTGCAGTGTAGCCTCGTTCTACCAGTACCTCTTACCAAAAGTTTTATTCATATATAAGAATATTATGCTGACCAGCATAATAAAAAAAAATAAACCTGGAAAAAACTTCACAAAACTGTGCAAACTGCCTTTCAGCAAAGGGAGGGGAAAGCAAAATGTCTGCTTGATTCATCGTTAGGCTGCGGATTTGACCATGGATTCAATATAGCCTGAAAAAATTGAGGGCTATCTTCTGTAAAGGAAAGGGTGCAAACAGTAAGGAATTTTTAGTGAGAAAATTAATGTCTTTTCTTGGAGGTGGTTCGTGAACAGTTCCTTTTTGGGGAAGCATGTTCATGTCAGTATATAGCTTAGTAAAAGTGTGACAAAGTGGAAGAGGAAGTGGTCAGGATGCCTTTCATGTTGTTCCCTTATCTTTCTCTGAAGTTGTCCATAGGGCTTACTGATTTGTCTGGTGGTCCATAGATGAATTAATGGCCTTTTGCAACAATTGGGGCAATATGAAAGATCAAAACTGTGCCATGGCTTCTTATTCAGCATTGCCATTGGAAATACATTTATTTCCTAGGGATAGACCTTTAACATGATCCTTTAACATAGAAGCCTAAGTCAACATGGCCACTCCTTTTGAATCAGTTTGCAGATGGAGGTTTTGCAGCTGAGAATTAATGGATCTGAAATTGCAGATTCATGCAATTTTCATCTTTTCAGGTAGCCCCCACTAACAAAAGCTGGCACATGGAGTCAATAGCCTTGTTGTTTAGACTGGCAGCAGTGGAACAAAAGGCCTTGTTCCAGAAGTTTGCCTGTATTAGGATAGGCTGAATTCTACTGGATTTGCTCTGATAAATTTTAGCAGCTGCTAGCTGGCGATCTTTTGGTATTGTTACTCAAGCTTTGCTGTCAACAGACAAGGGTAATTCACTAGTAAACACTTCACTAGGTTTTGCCATCAAGCCTCTATGTCGTCTTGAATTGTGACCATTGTCCTCACCCAGGGAGATTGTGCATTAGCGGGGCATGGATATGCTTCTATCAGTTTTTCTACAGCAGTGCAACGGGGAATGACTTTTCCTCTGGAAGGTCAAGCATTAACACAGACACAATGCCTGTCATTTATCTTGGTATTAATAACTGTATGTTGCAAGATAATAGTCATTATTCTTAAAAACATCCAAAAAAAAGTTAATAAAACAAAATGGTCTAAAGTCATGCTGAATCAAACTGAAAAACTGACTGAATGCCAACCATGTTGGTACATTTATATCTGCTTGGCTCACTGAAATTCCAAAAGAGATGACTGCTGTAGTTTGAAAGGAATTCTGGCTGTTAAAAGTTCCATACATCTACCTTTTGTAGTCTTACCATTAGATCACTATGCAGCAGTAAGGAAAAGAATTGAGCAAAGAAGATACGAGGACACTCCAGTGAGTACTTCCTCAAGGAGTCAAGCAGTTGTGAAGCTCTATTCTTGGCACAACCCAATAATGTGAAACTACAAGAGCTATTCAAAGAAAACATATTTTTCCTGAACATTGTTCTGGGAAAAAAAAAACCACCCCACAAACTGAATCTTTTCAGGTGAAATATTCTTTTAAAGAATTCATCAAGAGGCATACATTCAACTTGAAAAATTGTAATCCAAATGGTTTAAAGTTAGCAAAGATAACAATGTAAAAGTGTCTTGTACTAGAAAGTGTCAAGCAACATTAGCTGTAGGCATTACTATCTGTATTTGCTATAATAAAACCAGTATAACATAGCATATAATGCACTCCCCAAAGATACAATCTCAGATCAGCGCAGGCATGCATAAATACTACATAATATAAAGCTTTTTGAAAATAAATATGGGATTATTCTATTACTCAGAAATAGCATAGTTATGAATTAGTCGTACAGGTCATCTCAAATGAATGCGGAAGATAACATCTCTATATATCATAGAGTTACATTTTTTCAATATAATACATACACTAGAGGAACTATTTGAAGACTACTTCCAAAAAATTGAAAAAACAGTATTGCAATTATCTCTATCTTTTGAATCTATAAAGGGTGCTCTAATTGACTTGACTGCAATAGTTCAAGTTTCAGACAAGATGAAGACTTAAGAGCAATATCTGTAAAAGACCTCAGAACTACTTAAAATTGTTTCAAACTTCAAAGAGTCAAAGCTTTATAAAGCAACTTCTAAGAGTCAGGAAACAAAATTTCGCTAAAGAGAAGTATTCATTCTTGGGCAGAGAATGTCTGTGTATCCAAGGGATAATAAACTCAAAATGTTTTGGCTTTTTTTTGCAGAGAGTTGTAGGTGTAAGAGTAGACGGAGGAGTCAGTATCAGCTTTTACCAGAATCCTAACATGTCGTTTTCAATGAGTTACAGGAGTGACTTCACCTCTGGCTGCTCTCTGACTTGTCTGATCCCGGGCTTGTGTTTGTGTGCAATCTTGCTTTTCTTTTAGTCAGGAGGCAAGCACTATCTTGTATGTACTAATGCCTGTCATCCTGTAGATCTGACTGGTTTCAGGCACCTGTTTTTCTTTTGATATTGACAAACAGCTCCCTTAAAAGAAGGCATCTTTATTTAGCAGTTGGAATAAAGCTTGAGAGAAAAGGGGAATTTAGAAACACCAAAGAGCCTAAGCACATATTTAGTTCAATTTTGGTTAAGGTCCAGCTGGAATCAATCCGCTTCATAGGGATATTCAGGAATAACATAGTCATGCTGATAGTCATCAAACGGCTTCTCACAATTCTCCCCCCACCCCCAAGGACAGGGAACCTCTAACAACTGACACCATCAACTCTGAAAGAGTATCTCAGCTCAAATAACCTGACTTACAGGAGTGAGTTTAAAAGCCAGTGGGGATATTAATGGAAGTACTACTCCGTTGTGAGAATACTCTCATCCATGGAAGGTTAACCCAGGTGTTCACGTGTACGTGTCTGTCACCTGGCGAGAAGTGAAGATGCACTTCCAGACCTGAAAGTCACGTGTCCAGTGCCTTATGTGTAGTATAGAAACAACATATTAAGGACAGATCCAAATACAAAAATTATTCAAAGGCACACCCGCATTTGTCACAGTCACATTCCTATTACATTGTGTAAGAAGAAAACAATATCTGGCAAAAATAAAATAAACAGAGGCACATGAATGAAAGAGAACTGGTTACAATACTTTCACATTTATCTGATATTCTAAGGTCAGTTAAAATATGTGTTCGGTGTTATCATGGAAATGTCACATAAGGAAATATAATACTAGTTTACTTACAGAAAGTTGAAGAGGAGAACAGCTGTAAGTATGTCCTCAACAGAGATGAAACAATGCAGTAGTTATTGAAGATAAAAATGTGTATTTTCAAAGTCTTCTTTCCACCTTCTTACTTATTCTGTTCCATGGAAGTCTTTGCTAGTTTTCATCATGGGTACTTTCTCAGTAACATGAAATACAATTACATTCCTGAAAATGTTGCAGTGAACAAAGTAGTTAGGTTTATTTTCTGTCCAGCTGTTTGAGGAGAATTTTCAAACCTGTCAGCCAATTTGGAGTCTCGGGGGATGGAGGGAATTTATGAAGGTGAAGATTAATAACAATCCTCTATGCTATTCCTGACACACTGAAAAATATTTAAAACAGTGTTTGCATAGCTGTTAGGATCCTTGGGTTTTGAAGAGCTGCCCAAGGTAAGAATTCGTCTCACATTTTAGGATATAAAGAAAAGAATTTTTGTTTTCAGCAGGACATAAACCTCAAAGCAAGACACCTATGCACATACACAGATTTTCCCTTCCACTATAAATAGTCTTCAGCACATAGACTAATGCCCTGCTGATTCAGGCTTGTTGAAGAAATGCAATTTCTATTTAAATCTTGTTAGGGAATTATAAATGTTTTTTGGGGAAGTAAAAACAAAAATAAAAAGTCCCCACATGGATATTATTTCAGAAAGCAAACCCATGCCTGAAAAGAAGAAAAACAATTCTATTCCTCTGGGGAATTTCAAATTCTGGCTGTGAAGTGTCCTCTAAGGTAAAGGTTGGTAAGAAATTTACATTTTTGGAATTATTGTCAATTAGTAATTAAGCAACAACATGATTTATTTCGGAGTATTCAACTAACATGCAAAATGTGAAAGATCAGCAGCTGTGCTAAATGGTAATTCTTGTAATTTCTTCATTTCTTGTTTACAACACTTCTTGTTTATTTTTTCTTTTTTTTTTTTAATGACCTTGTCTTCTTTGGTACTAATCCTGAGTTCCTGCCATTTGTGAAACAAATCCTGTAATCTAGATTCATTTTGGCTTTGTTTAAATTTGTTCTCATCTCTTTTCTCCTGCATGCAACAGGATCAAGTGAATGGATCCCTACAGTTTTTCCATTAGTGACAGTAGTAATTAGAGATATAAAAAAGCCTAAGATTGGTCCGCTTTGACTTCCATTCAGAGATGAACAGTCCTAGTCAGATTTCATTGTGAACAGAGCTTTCAGAAACGTCTAAGTTTTAGTTTTGAGGACGTCACTGACTCCTTGAGGCTCCATTTTTGTTTACTGGCTTTTGCAACTGGCTGTTAGTCCCCTTTAAATTGCATGAAATTAAATTTATCTTTTCAATCAAAAGAGAAATAATAATAATAACAATAACAACACAGAAAAAAAGCTATTTTTTTCCAACTGTGATATAAGGGATAAAAGTTCCAAATACTTTCTTCCTATTCACTTTACAGTGTGGCATCTTAAATAAAAAAACTTCAGGATTCACTAACAATGCCGTGGAAGCCTACACTGCTACCATATTACATGATTTTGCTCAGAAAGCGTATTTTAATTTAGTTTAATTTAAAACTGCAAGTGGATTAAAGGATATATCTGTTGGTTTTTTTACAAACCTAACCAAAGAATTAATTGTTTAAAAATCCCTTTCAAATCTAGCCTGGTATAGATAATTTGTTACTAAGACTCTTTTCACACTGGCTTTTTTATACTTGCGCTATGTAGGGAGTGACTTGAGAAATATGTAATAGAGATTCCCATCACTGTCCATGCTACCAAATTACTGTATACTTACACCAAATAGCTTTGAATTTCTGGTTTTCAAACTGTGAATAATGTCAAATTTGCTCTTTAGAGATTTTCTGTTGATCTTTCTTTTATCTTCAGACATAATCTCCAAATGCAGGTGGGCATGACGTGTTTGGTGATGCATTCAAACTATTTTACCAGATAATGCAATGCATTCATAGAAAATAATAACAGTTGGTGAAAAAGCCTGGATGTTTTTTTCTGTTACTTTCCCTGGAACCTTTGCTAATTCATTCTGTGATACAGTAGTATCCACAGAATGTGCTCTTGAGTTACGGCTCAACAAGCCTTTCAAATGTGTCAAAGTCAAGGGTTTTTCCTTCTAATTAAGTGGGCATTTACTTACTTGGAGGAACTATCCTGGGGGTGAGAGCATTTTCTAAAACTTACTAATATTCACAGGTATTTCCACTGTCATTTCAGAGGGCCTCCAGTAATGCTGACAACCTGTGCAGATTGGTGTAAGTATTTTCTTCCTTATCCACAGGTAAGTCTGCCTCTTGCTTAAGCACTTTACAGCTTCCGCAAAATTGTTTTCGCTGTGTTTTTGTTGTAAGCTTCTGTAATAATGATATAGAGGGTGTTCTTTTGATCAATACACACCCAGTTTCAGTGATCCTCCAATGTGCAATCTGTCACAAAATAAATATATTAAGTGTGTATCACATAAACCATATATATCACATATAACAGTTTCAAAACGACAACATAATGAGCATCTTCCCCAATTAACACACAAGTACAAGGCTCTGATGGAAAGGGATGCTAACCCACAATCCTGGCTACGTCCTAAATATGCCTCTTCTGCTAGATGCCAGTGCTAGCAGCAAAGGCTGAAGTGAATCAATCCCATTGCTCTATCTTAAAAACAAGGTATCACTAAGGCCTAGAGACTCCCACTTCCAGTTCGTCCAGTTAATTTTTGGCTCTGGAAATTGAAACTAAACCTTCTTGGTTATCACTGCAAATTACTTTTTTCCATCTGCAATATTCTTTGAGAACATGAATACAACTATATTTTATTTGGAGAAAAGTGGGAAAAATAAGTTGTACAAATAGCTCAAAATCATTCCATAATACATATTACCAACCTCACAGGTTCAAATAGAATTTTTCCTACTCATCAACCTGCTTGTCTTTGGTGATACCAAGAGTAGTAAAGGCAGAGTCTCTGTTGTCTGTTCCAGTCTAAAGAAAATAATTTATGTCAAGACCAACTTATTTGTGCAACTATCTGGTTCAGTATCCTGCTATGAGCCAGGCTGAGACCAACATGACAGTACTGCCATCACCTATCAGTCCCCTTGGTGAAATCAAGTCTGGTTCACCAATGTTACTAGTCTGATAAGATAATTCTCAGAATTCGACTCTGCAAATACATCTGCCGGTCTGCTCCAGCCAAACTCACTTCATGCAGGTACACAATCTCCGAGTAGATACGCCTGTACAAAGGAAGTGTTTCCTCTCTGAGTTTGTTGATTTTGAATTTAATTACAAACCAAAGTCCACCTCCTATAAAGGCACTGTGATTCTGTGACTTGGGGTCGAGTCATCTTTTGCAAGCCTTACACATTTTCCCTTGTAAATTATTAGAAATTTATTAACATTTATACAATTCAAACAAACTCTAAGCACAGAAACATGAACTCTGTATATGGAATTTCAGGTCATTAGTATTATAGTTATTTAAATAAGCTGGCTAGTACTGACTTTTCCCCTTCTCCCTCAGAGTGAAAAAGAAAGTAGTATTGCATTACTCGTAGTGGTACACAGACATTATAATTAATACAATACAAAGAGTTCTTTCTGCTTTGCAGGTGCCAATAAGCAACCTCAAGGGAATATTCAAGAATCCTTGGCGTGTTTAGAGTTTTATTGCGGGAAAACTGCATGATGTAAGTGCCTTTCATTTCACTCTCTTTCAGCTATGGTGCCTTTAGTTGGCCTGCTTATACATATAAAACACACATGCCTCTTTCTCCTCTTTCCTCAGCCTTTCTAAAATACTTAAACAGAGATTCAAAACAGCTTGTATACTACTACACATGCACAGAAAACATTAAAAGAACATTATGAAAGTTGCAAAGTCAAAAACTCTAAGTTGCCTTAATAGAACTCTATTTTTATAGGCATTACGATACTGCTTTTAGTAATACAATTACATACCTGTTTTTCCACAAGGCAACTTTAATTCCATATCTCAGAATGCTTATTTTACAAGTTTCATAATCTGTTAACACAGACTTTTTCTTTTTAATTTTTCTAGAGAATTAAAGAAGCTAACAACTCCAAGATCTCCTTGTGTGGCATCATGTAGATTGAAGTATTATAATTCGTTAGCAGGGTTAAAATTTTTAGTTACAGAAAGCAGGTTCCTACCATTTCAGTTAGATAGTAAGAGTATTAGTAAGCTATCCACCACCTTATGCTCCACCAATAGTGGGGAAAGAGGGCGTTATTTCAGGATTGGCGTAAGTGGATGTAGGACCAGGCGGTCAAAAAAAATTTGGGAGTGGAGGTGTTCCCTGAACTTGTGTCTGTTGCTGCTTCCGCCATTTTAAATTTTATTGACATGAGTAATCACGTAGCAGCACAGTGAATCAGACCAGCTTGCTGATCTTACTGGAAGCCATCTCTGCAAAATAGTGTCTAGTGTTTGATTAGATCTGTGAGCTGCATCAGCTCTTACTGTGGGTCCATACTCCTTAGGGCTGAAGCAACAAAAGGGCAGTCAGAGAGAATGCATGTTCATCCTTTTCAATGGCAGTGTGGTCTTAAATCCACTGAAGACCACATACTGAGACACCCAAGTGTTAGTGAGTTTCCCAAATACTTGCTGACAGCAGAAGAATGTTAACAGTCAAGAAACTTGGGTTCAGGTCTAAGTGCTGCCAGGGTGCAATCTAGTAGGTGGAGGACTTTGTTCACATCTGGATGTTTACTGTCCTCATCAACTCAATTCTGTCTTGCCGGTCCTCTTTTTTTTCCTTCATAATCTTAGTAGAGTGTCTCTGTTGTTGACTTCTTGCCAAACTGATATATGTCTTCAGTTGCAGGATTCTTTTTGCAGCTCCAGCCCCCCACTCCCCATTCTAAGTTTTTGGCTGTGGCTCACAACCTGTTTCCTGGTCTGGTCCATGTGCTTAGCCATTCCCAGGCTGCTCTTGCCCACTGTTCCCTGTTCTGTTTAATTCTCTTCAAACACACATGCAATCACAGTCTCTTCTCCCAGTCCCACTATCAATTTCTACCAGCTTTTTGCCCCTTTCATTGTCCTCCTTATCAGTTCCCATCTCCCAGTCTTTCACTCCTCCAATTTAGGCTTCTTGCTCCAGTTTCTTCATTTAGTTAGTCTCAGGATCCCCTTCAACTTCCCATTCTGTTTCAGCCTTCCCATCCCCTAGCTATCTGAGTCCCAAATCTCCCTTTCCTGAAGCTGATTTCCTTTTCCCAGTTTGCAACCACCAGTTGCCTGGTCCCCAAAGTCCACCCAAACTCTTCCCATCCAAGCTTTTGGTACATTTCAGCATTTCAGACAGGTTGCTTTTCCTTTCTATCTCTATTTCATTCAAGTTCTTACTCCAGCACTGACTTTGCAGTATGAGAACACCAAGATCATAGAGGAGGGTCTTCCTGTTTTCAGCTCCAATGCCTGCTCCCGCACTGCTCTACAGCATCCCGGAGCAGCGGTGGCAGGGATTGTCCAGCTCAGCACCTCAGCACAGAAAGACTCTTAAGAGATGGTGGCTGTCAAATTGTGACTGTGTGCTGCTGAGCATGTGCGAAGAGTGGTTCTCATAAAAGGCTTATCATTGTGGCAGTTCATCGGGGAGATTACAAAAGGCTCATCCCTGACACAAGAGCTATTTTGCTGCCAAATTTTAAGTCCCTCACCCACATCAGAAATACATATGAGCATCTCAATAAAATAATTTTAGCATTTTAAGCAGGATCACAACAATTTAAAATAAATGCATTGAAAAGAAGGCATCACTTAACAACTGGCAATTTATTTATTAGGTCCCTCAGAGCAAAGTTAAGAAAAGAATGCATAATATATTGAGCAAAGTTAAGAAAAGAATGGATAATATATTTTTTCCAGTGAGGTTTAAAAAAAAGCTGCTTCGTAGTCATCTAACATTTGTCACTATAATGGTGAGAAGGAGACATTCCATTAGTCATTAACAAATAATTATTTTATTTTGGAAATATTGTATAACTGTTTGTCACACCAGTTTTATTTCTATTTTAAGAGAGTTACACGCTAACTTACTTTATTTACATTTGTGTAGCTGAGAATACACAGACTGTCAGTTACTGCATTTTATCTGAGAGATGGTTTCTTAAGATGCATCCTGGCTTCTTAGGATCTTGTTGACTTGGGTCTTGTTACCTGACTGTATCCTAAGTGTTTGTCTACATGGGAGAAAATTTCCCTTTATATGAATTACATCAGTTGCATAGCTATGTATCATAAGGCACTGTCTTATAAGGAAACAATTTTATTTTGGCAATAAAAGAGTGTTTATATTTGGTAGCCCAATAAATGATAGCTATATATATATAGCTATATATATATAGCTATATATATAAGCATATAGCTTATATGATAGCTTTTATTAGAGTCTCTCTAATGACCTATAAGCCCATTAAATAATTTAAAAAAAAATATTAACAGGATAGAGATCTCAGAGTTCCCTAAAATGTAGTGGAAATCGGCAGCAAGTTAGCTAATTCAATCATGTTGTTGCTGAGGGAAAGACATATTACTATGATGTGGATGTTTAGGGATAAAGAACTAAAACCAATAGAAAATCAGCCTCCCTTAGTACTTTCCTTGCTCATGAAAGAATTTAATTCTACGTCACTTAACCCCCATCTCAAGTTACACCAACTAAGTTTTAAGAAGTTTTGGGTTTTTTTTATAGGCAGCCTCAGTAGTTGCTTGACATGTTCCATTATGAATTTGTTTTCACTCGCCTGTTATTCTGAAAAACTTAAAAGCCATCTGGATTCAAATTTGGACTTACCCTTTTCCAGACGGTCTGTTTCAGTTTGAGCTTCTGGGGGAAGTTTCTTCTGAAACAAAATATAAAACCCTTGTGATTTCTTTCTCTCCTGTGTTAGAATAAAACTAACTGATTAGCTCTTACAGACCAGTAATTTTGGGCAAAGAATTAAATTTGGCAAGGTTATTACTCTTCCTTGGAAAATTCATCCAGTCATTATTAGGCCAAATGACATTCTTTGAAGAAGCCTAGAGAGAGTTGCTAGCTAAATACGATAACACTCTTCTGTTTCACTGCTCCATTGTGTGACTTCCCCTCCAAAGCATCTTGGCACATGCCTGCCCAAAGTTTTAGGAAAATCTAAATAGTAAATGAAACTACTGCTCCTTGTTCTGGTATATATTATATATGCCTACACATAGAAATACTGATAGCAGGAAAACAATCACTCATTTGCTGTCAGTGTTTCCTTAGCACTTACTTCAATTCTGTATTTTTTGGTTCCTCCAAATTTCAGGCCCTTATTAGTATTATTGATTTTCAGGAATTTTAAGTATGGGTGCATCTCCCATTCAGGAAAAATGTAAAGAACTACTTTTTAGGCTGAACTTCAGTAGCTAGATTTTGTGGCAGCTTCCCTTCTTTTCAATAAAGTGGTGTTGATGAGGATGCGCAACTGGGACTTACATGTGGGATGTCACATGGAAGCTTCCTGATAGATAGTGGATGGTTTAGATTGGTAACTGAGGCCATCTGAGACATCAGCATATGAATCAGACAGCTGAGTAAACTAACTGAGTAAACCTTTTGTATGTGATAACTTTTCCATCTGAGCAACTCCTGGAAAGCTGGCCCAATGTAAAGACAGTAAGTCCAATGAAAACTGGATGTCACAACATTAGTTCTACTTGTACATCTGCTATACTGCTGTTATTTACATGATGTCAGTCAGCTTTCATGCAGTTTAAAATATATACCTATTTTATCAGAATTTTTAAACAAAACTGTAGTAACTATGGAGCTGAGGGGTGAAGAAGAGAAGCCTACAGACATGCATCTAATTGAGCAAAGGTGAGATGTATAACTCTGAAGGTTCAGAAGATGTACATACCAGCACAACATTACTTCAGAACATAAATTCAGGTTCTGCTGCTCAGATCTCCAGTCATATTTCAGCTCTGCTTGTTGCCAGAATCTTGAATCCAGGTGAAGAAACACAGTTTCTTTTTTAACCTCAGGTGATGTTGCTGGTCCAAACAGCCTCACAAAGAGTCATATTAGCACAATGCAACTAGCAGTGCTAATGTAGCGCTCCTATGCAAAAGCAGGGACAAATGGCCCAGAGCAGGGGAGGATAAAAACACTTTAAGGTGGTTTTGCCACCATGAGAAAGGTTTGTGTTCTAAAGCTTAAGAGCGACCACAGGAAAGATCATAGTAACTGACGGGCCATGAGGCAAACATCTCTTGATCATTGCAGTATGGGGGAGACCTAGATTCTTTACTTGATTTTAAATGGATATTATTAAAGAAAGGGACCTTAGCCCCGTTGGAGTAAATCTGAAGTAGTTCATACATACTGATAGGTCATGCACTGAGGAGTCAATAGAAATGAATAGAGAGTTTCGCATTAGCTTTTTGGGCTTAAGACAACCTATCCACCCTGGTGTGTGTTTACCTACCCTCCTTCAAGATCCATCAGTTTTCCAAACAACTTCACTATCAATATGGAATTAACAGTGCTCTCAGTAATAAACTCAGCCATTTCCTGAAGAGAGCTACATCTGAGGAATGCCTGGACTAAATGTCTCAACATATTCCCACAGAAAAAAATGTCCGGACACACCAGTATTCAGTTATGTGTATAGACTTCAGAACACATTTAAAGTTGAAAGGTGTTGTTCTATGGGCACTGCATATTGGAAGTGTCTCAGTCAAATGATCTGAAGTTTTTACCAGTAGTTCTGCTTCAGTTCCTACTGTTGCAGTTTTCAAGACAATGCTCTTATGTATGTAAATCAAGCATCTTGATTATGAAAATAAGTTCCTTTGAGCAGAAAGGCAACTGAAGCAAATTGTCTTCAACTTGCACTTTTAATTCCTCCCTTCCCTAGGCGCAATGATTTTCAGAATAATCTGGGTATGCACATTGATTAGAAAGCATTTTGAAATATTGGCTCTTAAATGGGAATCATTGTTTTCAGGGCAAATGTTCTTGAAAGAGCCCCTACAGAATGCAAACGCCACATATAAAGAATCTTTAAAACAGCAAGACTCAAATTCACACTATCCAAGTGCTGTTTGGGTTTGATGACTTCAGCATGTTACCATAACCCACCTATTTATTCTGGTATTAGCCTGTCTGCAAACACTTTGGCTTGTAACTGGATTCCACTCCTGTTGTACAAATTATTTTATTTGGGTCATTACCTGGACTTGACTCCCTTCTTATCTCTTCTCAGAATCTTTTAACATATTGCTTTCCCTATGGAATTTGAAGTGTTGTGGCCAGATTTGAAACATATAATTATTCTAAGAAGGATCATCATTAAAATTTGGGCCAAAATGTACAAAAGATATTCAAATAGCTATGGCAGTTTGATGTCATGTGAGTTTTTTAGAGGAACAGTGTTTTTAGAGTGTCCTGTTCAATCTCGGTTTTTTACCATCAACTTTAGCTGGATCCTTAGTAGGTTAGAACTGTAGTACTGCAACACAGAATGCAAAAGTTATATATAATCACCACAATCCAGCTTTGTTATACATGCTCATTGGCAACAATTACATTAGGTTCTTATGTATTTTGTATATTTACATTACATATGTAACTTGTATAACATGATGTGACACAAGAATTGGGGTAGAGAGAAACTTACTAACTGTTGCCTGATCTAGCTATCTTCAGATGGATGCTTGGTCTTAGCAGGTTTTAGCAGCCATTTGAATGACCTTTCTTCAGTTTCACAGGCTATTTCCATGATGCTGTCTCCTGTCTAGAGAATATCCCTGAATATCAGCAGTGCCTTTGCAGTGTATCACACCTCCCCGCAACGGACTTCCATTGCAGAAGTAGTGCAATGCCTCTACCTCTAAATATACAGGTCAGAGACTCTGTGAGTCTTTGTCCTTTGGATACAGAACAATTGTGGATAAGATTGATCAAGAACCAATGAGGAGAAGGTTCTTCAGAGGTTTGGGCTGCCCGGCAGGCTATGAAGAAACATGCATTTGAAAAGGGAATATGCATAAGAGTGCGCAAACTGGCTAGAGCATGCAGATGACTCTTTGAGTTATATCAAACTGAGTGGGAGGAATGGCTGTTTTTGCCTGTTTATGTCTCTGATCAAATGAGCACAAACACTAGTGCTAACGATTAGCCTTTTGCCCTTGGCTAGCAATTTTCCCAGAGTAGCATCATAACACATGCAGTCTCCAGACCAGCCACATGATTTGTTTGGAACAATTACATTTACATTCTCTCCTGAATAATACGTGGCCATAGCCAAGCACAAAGATAGCTACATTCCTTATAGCACTCACAATTTTGACAAAGCAGTTATCTGTTCCTGAACAGTATCATGTTTCTTTCCTGGTATTTCTTAAGTGCCACGACTTCTAACCCAAAGAATCATAGAAATATAGAATGGTTAGAGTAGGAAGGGACCTTAAAGATCATCGCATTCCAACCCCACTGCCATGGGCAGGGACACCTCCCATTAGACCAGGTTGCTCAAAGCCCCCTGTCTCCATCACTCAAAACTTAAAGGTACTTGAAAGAAGCCTGACATGGAATGATCTGCGTTTACAGTAAAATAGGATTATTTTGAAATAATAGATAATCCATTTTAGTGAGCAGCCCTCTGCAAATTCCCCAATGATGACACATCTGGGAGGACAAAGCAGAAGTTAAGGCATAATCCTGGGATTGTTGCCAACATACACATAAGTATCAGGTACGTATCATAGATAGTTGCCATATTCACTGAGTCAGCTTCTATAGCATTTGATGTAGGTGCCTGCATCTCTTAGGTTGTTAAGTAAATCAGCCGCAGGTTCCAGGACTATGGGTGGCATGCAATTTAATAGAAAACTTCCTTATTCTTACGTTAAAAATATTTACCATTAGAATTTTGATATTAGTCATTATATATCACAGGGACACCTTTGGGAACAGATAGGTAACATAAGAAGTTGGAGTGTACTGACTGCCCTCTGTAGCCTATTTATAGCCTTCTGGCACAATTGAGAGGCCATGATTCTAAGTGCAGTCATAACCCTAGAAAGGACTCCTGAGGAAGCAGGAGTCCTTTATGTCACTGGCATGATGTCATTATGGAAAAAAAAAGAAAGAAAGAAAAAAGGGTTGAAGTCAAGCCAGGACTGAAAATCTTGTGTCAATGTGTTCAAATCTGCTCTAACATACTGTAGAATCTACTACAGAACTACGGGTGTAACCTTTGGGATATATTCTCTGACTTCCTTTTCTTCCTGTCTTCTCCTATTTCCTAGTCTCCTCTGTCTTTCTCACCTTTTGAATCACAAACAGAATCTGCTTGTCTTCTTCCTCCGTAGCCTCTTCACTGCCTTTGCTACCAATAAATACCCTCCTCCCCAACCTATCCAAACTACTTTACTTCCTTTGCCCCACTTATTTGCTATCCCCACTTTTCTAATACTCCAGTCTTAGAAGAATAACTGCTTCACAGCACAGTCACTTTTCTTTGGCAAGTTAACCTAATGACTCATTTGTATACCTGTTTGTCCCTACCTGTGAGTTACTTTAAAGGTTTGGAGGAATTTCTGGTCAAATGAAATACTTTTTCTGTAAGTGAATGAGGAAATTACAGTTATCTTCATTTGACTGTAACAGCAATTTCCTGGTTTCATTTAACAATGACACATGAAATTTAAAATGGGGGCACAAGTCTTCTGACTTGTCAATGTTAAGTGACCCAGTTATGTAGTTCCTTTGGCACCTGGTTCAGCTAAGCAAAAAATACTGTTCATTTCTCCTTCTTTCCCATCTTCAGAGAAAAAATCAGAAGTAGGAAAGCAGGGTAAAGTGCTAACTCTGGGCGAGATTCTAGCTACTTCATTAGGCCACGTGGCTCTTGGATACCTACCAGTTCAGGTGGTTCCTAGGCTGTCCAGTAGGGATTGAGTCTTGAAATTAATTAGGAGGATATTCTTGGTAGTGGTCAGTATTCTATTCACTGCAGGGGAGAAAAGGAGAGAAGCAGGGTGAGAACTTGGCAGTAAGCAGACTTCATTGATCAAACAGAGCTTGTTTCTTATGATGTACTTGTTCAGCAGCCTCCTCGAGGTCACAAAGCTTTAAAAATGACTGCTTTAAAGCTCTAATTTTGCAAGCTTATCCGGTGGGTCGATTCTTGATAACATATGAAGCCCCATTAACATCAATGGGATTTTGTGCAGGTGTAAGAAACCTCCCTAGAGAATCAGCCCTGTAGTCAGCAGGAAAGCTCATTGTTGAAACAAATTATTTTTTAGTAACCGAGTATGTAATTATCCTACACATAATAAAATTTTCTGTACATCCTTTGGAGAATTACAATCCATCCACCGGAACATGTTGATTCCTAATACCAGTTATAAAAGCTAAAACACTGACATCACAAACGATTATAGAGATGAACTGAAATATAGTTGTAAAAAAAGCTAATGGGTCATGGGTGTGCCATTTCAGTAGTGCTGGTAGATAAAATGTGTTTGTACTGTTTCAATCTTTAATTAGGGGGAATACAATTTTCCTGATAGCTAGATTCATTGTGGGGGTTGAATTCTATTCTCAGTCTTTTCACTTTCCAGAGAGAGTGGAGACAGTGCTTTTGAAAGTGGATGGGAGCCTCCTCCCCTCCCCCTCGGCTTAGTCATTTTCTCTGACTTTGCAGAATTGTGACTTATGCAAAGTCATAGAGAGCCAACGTCAGAGCTGCAAATAGTTCTTCCATCCCCCTGTTCTGACTATTAGATCACTGTTCTAACAGTATACTGGATCAAAGGTAGGTGTGTTTTGAGGAACCTTCCTTATCAGACGTTTAATGTCTTGTAATACTATGTTGCAACTAAATTGGCATGCTCATCGAGTAGGACTCCTTTGAGAAAGCTCTAGCTAACAAGCCAAGGGAAAGCTACTTATTAAAAATGCACTAAATGGATGACAAGCATTTCTCTTACCATTCCGTAATATTTTAGATAAAGGATCTCTAGCTAAAGATAGTAGGGAGTGTTTCAAAAATTACAGTTTTTTTCTTCTGAAAATAGGATTTAAGATTCATGCATGATGATTATACTCTCTGTTTGCTGCCTCATACAAATTAACTCAAGATATGTTATAGGTTGCTCGGTTAAATTTTGTTTACATTTTCTACAGTAAGCATGGTGAATTGATAAGTCTATGAAGATTTCCCTAATATCCAGATAGCTGTTATAATTTGATCTCTGAAATACTACCAAAATGTTTTAATCATATTTATCTTTGGCCAATGGCTGGTAGCCGTTACAAGTAACAGTTACCACATGACTAACATAAAATTTGATCTGGCTTAATTTCTTCTCACTGTAGACTTCTAAAAGTTATTTATTTACTCTGAGCTAGTTGTGTAGATCTCCCTTACAATCAAGGGATAGAGTCAGGAACTTCAGAAAGGACTCAAGTGATGTCTTTCAGACATTTATTCTACATATTGATTAATCATTGTTAGGAAGTGCCAGTCTCTCCCTGTTGACTATAGAGGGAGCCTTGACAACTCACTTAGGCAGGTAGAGCCTAGCTTTTATATCATTAATATTAGTGAGCTGAATCCCACCCTTACAGAGAAAGACAGCAGTCTGTTGCTTCTCAACACTTTTCCTTCTAACCCTTTTGTGGATGTCACATGAGCATCCTATTCCAGCTGTGTTCAGGTTTGTAACTTTAAAAAATTAAAATAGCATTAAAGTATCCACAACCAGAAACCTTGCTGCTTTCACAGGTATGTTTTGTAAGACAGATAACCAAGACCCTTATCTTGTTTGTTTTAGTCCTCAGTATTCTCAATCCTCTCCAGTTAATTTTGAATTCTTTAAAAAGAGCTTTTGTAAGGATATCAAATGATGGAGATGATTCCAGGTTTGCCTTCAGGAGCTGTGTTTGAAGAATATTAACTGTGCATGTGTACAATATGTAGAACAGACCATTTCAAATCTCTGAGTGTTAACCAAAATATATATTTTCTTAACAATTCTGTACATCTGTACAACTATCAAACACAGCTCATCCACTTGTCTCAAAAAACGGTGACACAGAGATGCTTAAACTTTGGTTTAGGCACCCTACCAAGGGATGCTTTATTATTTTGTATATTTATATATATAAACCATCATAGAATAGAAGTATATAAAGGGTCTACCTCACCAATAAATTGTGCTTGGACCTAATATGTTAGAGTGAGATATTTGAGTTTTATCACTGATGTCTCTGTAAAAGTTCAAGTGGAACCAGAGGTAGGATTGTTCTGACCAGAAGTAGATGTCAACTGTGTATATCTTTGAGCTTTTTGTCTAGAGTTCTTTTATAATTAATGAGAGAGAAGATGACACTCCTACACATGATTTACTTAAGCATAAGGTAGATTATCTAAAATAGGCCAGATGAATTCTCTTTCTTTTTTGACTAGAGTTAGCCCAATATGACT
Organism: Limosa lapponica baueri; assembly: GCA_002844005.1. Taxonomy (NCBI): domain Eukaryota; kingdom Metazoa; phylum Chordata; class Aves; order Charadriiformes; family Scolopacidae; genus Limosa; species Limosa lapponica. The sequence goes on along the minus strand of KZ505829.1, from coordinate 529,946 downwards.
AGCTCAGATATAAAAGTTTGTATTGTAGAATTAGGTGAGATTGATTAGAAGCCTTGCTGAAGCATTAGAGTTTCATTATTAAGGGTGAGATTTTGAGAGAAGCTGATCTGCGTTAAGGCAATGGGAGAAACATTAAGTCTTGTTAGCCCCTGACAAGCTAAATCAATCACTCAACACTGATGCAGGGGGGACTTTCTGGAGCACAGAAACAGTGTCAGAAGATTTTGATAACATGCTGACATGCAGAAAGGTAAGATTTCTGAATAGCAAAACATCTACCAAATTGTTTGCTCTATTCAGTTTCTGATTGGGTGTTTGTATTTTATACATCTTTCATATTCTCTGTATACCTCTCCATACACCTCAAAAGTACTGTTGGTTACTGACAAAGAAGGAGCCTGCCACAGACTGGATGATAATAGTGAGTCATGAAACAAAGAATAGTACGTGAGTGAACAGATTTTGTTGTGTTTACGCAGGCAGACATGGAAGCATTGGTCATAAAAGACAGATTTAACATTACTTTACTCTGCAACATTTTATCTTAAACTTAACATGCCAAAGAAGTTGCAAAGAGGATGAATTTGGTCCATTTTGGTGACACTGAGATATTTGTGAAGTGGGCGTATGAGACTGCATATCAAGAAAGAAAGGCAATAAGGAAATTGGTTGTAATTATTTTTAAATATATTCAAAGTAATCCTCATTGAAAGCAAATCCATTAAGAGAACTTCCTTGAAGTATCAGTAAAATTAAAAGTACTTCACAATAACAAAGGAGTAGTAACTTGAAGTATATTTAGTCCATCTTTTGCCAGCAACTAGAATTTTTCCTACATTATGTTAAAATCTGGATAGTGTGTAGGAGAACATCAGGTCTAATTCCTGTGTTATTAATAGCACTTTGATCTAAACAACACTGACCAGAATAGAAGGGTTTGCATGGTAAGGTTTTGGTAGCAGGAGGGCTGCAGACATGACTTCTGTGAGAAGATGCTAGAAGCTTCTCACATGTCTGATACAGCCAATGCCAGCTGGCTCCAAGATGGACCTGCCGCTGGCCAAGGCTGAGCCCATCAGCAATGGTGGCAGTGCCTCTGTGATAGCATAGTTAAGAAGGGGAAAAACTGCTGTGCAACAGCAACCAGGAGAGAGGGGTGAGAATATGTGAGAAGCAGCTCTGCAGACACCAAGGTCAGTGAAGAAGGAGGGGGAGGAGGTGGTCCAGATGCCAGAGCAGAGATTCCCCTGCAGCCTGTGGAGGACCCCATGCTGGAGCAAGTGGATGCACTCAAAGGAGTCTATGACCCTGTGGAGAGCCTGTGCTGGAGCACCCTCCTGGCAGGACCTGTGACCCCATGAAGAGGAGCTGATGGTGGAGCAGGTTTTCTGGCAGGACTTGTGACCCCATGGGGGACCCACACCAGAGCAGTCTGTTCCTCAAGGACTCTACCCGATGGAAAGGACCCACACTGGAGCAGATTGTGAAGAACTGCAGCCCATGGGAAGGACCCATGTTGGGGAAGTTCATGGAGGACTGTTTCCAATGGGTGGGACCCCATGCTGGCGCAGGGGAAGAGTGTGAGGAGGAAGGAGTGGCAAAGACAGTGTGTGACGAACTGACCACAACCCCCATTCCCTGTCCCTCTGCAACATTTGGGAGGAGGAGGTAGAGAATTCAGGAAAATTCCTGAGAATTCAGGAGTTGAGCCAGAAATAAGGGAGGGGTAGAGGGAAGGTGTTTTAAATTTGTTTTTATTTCTTAAAATCCTACTCTGACTTTTGATTGGCAATAAATTAAATTAATTTCCCTGAGTTGAGTCTGTTTTGCCTGTGATGGTAATTGCTGAGTGATCTCCCTGTCCTTATTTCGACCCACGAACCTTTCGTTATATTTTCTCTCTCCTGTCCAGTTGAGGAGGGGGAGTGACAGAGTGGCTTGGTGGGCACCTGGTATCTAGCCAAGGTTAACCCACCACAAGAAGTTAATGAAGAATATGCCTTTGTCTTATTTTTCTGATTTGCCTTCTTAATTAAGCAACCCTGCTAGTCTAAATATTTCTTTAAAAATTGTGTGATAGTACCAGTATGTTTTAGAGCTGATAAACAGTCTATATGAGTGTGGCTGAAGTTACATCTTATGTATGATGTTGACTGAATAGTTCCACTGTTGTAAAACGAGATGCCTGGAACAGGAACAGTTGGAAATCTTCTGTAGCATTGTACACTTACAGAAGTCCATTGGCTTCAAGGTCACCTCCTCCTTTCTTCCAACTATTATCTGGAAAATCTTATAAGGAAAGAAACCAGCATTTCAATGAACTAGTGTTTGATTCTGCATAACACAAATCTAAGAATCTCATCCTGTAATTTCTTCACCAAGACCTTAACATCTCTTTGAGACTTACAATATAGAACGGTATCTAACTTTAACTTAGGCCACAAGTGACAAAGAATAAAACATATCCTGCTAACTTGTTAACTTCCAATCCATTAAAAATTAAAAAAAGACATCTCCTTTCCTACCTGAATGTATGTAGCATCAACTTCAAACACTAGATTTCTTTTTACTTATTCAGCCTGCAGTTTTGTTTCTAAGAAGGGAAGGTTGAACATCTTATTGCTGTTTACAGATAACTGACTGGAGGTTGTACAAAAGATGAAGCTACACTCTTCTGGGAGGTGCACAGTGGAAGGATAAAAGGTGATAGACACAGCATGAAGCTTGGGAAAGCCTCACTCTATATAGGAAAAGAATTTTTACTATGACGGTGGTCAGACACTACAGCAGGTGCCCAGGGCGGTTGTAGAATCTCCATCTTGGAGGCATGTGAGACCCATCTGAATACAGTCCCGTGAAACCTGCTCCACCTCAGTCCGGTTTGAGCATGGGGCTGGTCTGGAGATCACTGGTGGTCTATTCCAGCCTATGTGATCTGAGATTTAGTGACACTTAGATATCTGATCTTGATTTTGTAGGTTAAAAATTAATTTTGTACATATCGATCATTACTATTTCCACCGTGGTAGCACCAAGGATTCCTATACCTAGCACATCCACTAGGGCAGGTGTGGTGGCCATTTGCAGGGATATCCTTTCAAACCTATGAAGCAATAAAAGAAAACTCAAGAAGGTAATTTTATTTAACAGATATAGGAGAAAAGGTTGGAATAATTGGTCAGCTGCAGGCAGGAACTGACATACTGAGAATGAATGGAATGGCTTGAAAAGCAGAAATATGCCTGAAAGGCATTCTTTAAAAAGAAATTAACTTATTCTTGATGTGATAGCAAAGAAGGAGCCAGTGGAGAAAGTCAAAAAGAAAGGGAGCCTAGAAAAGTGGTCTTTGCAGTAGTAATATGAATATTGCTTCTGTTAAGAGCAGCAGAAAAAGGTTGTAGTGTTTGAAGGTAAAGAATATGAGAATTTGGAAAAGAGTCATAACTTTGTAGCTATCTAAAGGCTCCAGAAATAATATGCAAGATGGAAACTTAATCTGATTTTTGGACCTAAAAAGCTGTCTGCATCACCTTATTCACAGCAGTTCTAAATGAGGGAAGCTGTAAGGACTGACTAGGGAAGAGAGGAGTGTGTGACATGCTTTTATCATGCTACATTTGAGCTGATAGCTATCAGAAGATGCTGAAGCTCAGAGTCAAGCCAAGACGTTATGGATGAAGTGGAGGTATAAATTTGTATCTCCGCATGGAGATGGCAGTTAAACTTGTGCTTGTGGGTGAGACTACCAAGACGCAGGCAGACAAAAAGAAGAGAAAGGAGCCAAGGTCAGAACTGCATGCAAATGTCTGTGAGGCAGAGGATCCTTGAAAGTACAGATTAGCAGGGTGATTGGTAAGAGAACCCAGAAAAGACAAAGCTGCTGAAGTCACTGAAGCTGAGGAAGGAAAAGAATTCAAAAGAAGAGTATTGCTATTGTGTTAAGGGCAAGAAACAAGTGAGAGTACTGGTTTTGAGCCTTAAGCAGATGTAGGTCAATACAGTAATGCTGACTGAAGCTTCAACAGAATGAAAAGGTGAACAGACAGGTTCTGAAAGCTCAGCTGAGCTAAAGGAGGATGGAATCAGGGCACGAGACTCGTGACAGCAATTGCAGTGTGAACTTAGAGAGTGGAAAGAGGGAAAAAATACTGGATTTTTTTTTTTTAATGGGAAAAAATAAAATACAATCTTTATTGTGAAACAAAGATCAAGATGGAGAAGTGATGAGAAAAGCAGGATGGTAATATGAATGGATAAGAATGCATCCTGATCTGCAAGGAGTCACTAATAAGGTCAGAGAAGGTCAGCAGATTAGAAATCATAGTATGAAGAAGATGTAGTTGAAGTAGAGGAAGAACAGACTAGCCAAAATAAAGGAAAGAGTGCCTCATAGTTTGTCAATTTTTTCTTGGATTAAACCAGTGGCTTCTGTCACAGAGAAAGAAGTAAAAACAGAACTGAAGAAAGGCTTAAGAAGCAAGCTACAGATAAAAAGACATCTTGAATATGGGAGTGGAAGGCTATTGAATTGGAGAAGAAGAGTTGTTCCATTTGAAGACAGCAAAACTGAAAGGGAAAAAATACATTTGTAGCACAGGAAGTCAGACTATTCACAGAACTTTCCACTGAAGATACCATACAGCATGAAGAGAGGAAGCAGATAATGAATCTGGCCAAGGAGCTGGCATACTGTAGCGGCTCATGTCTTCTGCAACACCTATGAGAAAGATTTCTTTTTTTTTTTCAGATCTTTTTCAAAAATACTGACCATCAGTGTAGCTCCTTGACGAGTACACAAGTAACCTCCACACTATGGTGACAGCTCACCATTTATGACTACATAGTCTTATCATGTTATTAATCTACTTACTGTAAGCTTCTTTGATTTTTTTTGTTTTGAGCACAAATGACTCCAATGAGAGTGCTATGCAAGACTAAGTTAAATTCCCTGCAATAATCTCAATATATAATGTCATCACATTATCATTGTCAGCAAAGTTTGTAATCCTTAAATAATTTACTTTTTTTAAAAACAAGATCTACATTCTATAAGTTGTGTTCATTTTGGATTAATAAATGTAGTGACTTCTAAAAAGCATTGGAACAGACTCTTCTGACAGTCTTGTTTCCACTGAATCACCTATGGACCACATGATTTTGAAGTCCTTTCTGAAGACCGGTAGGCCAAACACTTGATCTCCTTTGGATTGTGGGTGTGAAACCGCAGATACCTGTATGTGTTACTCCCTCTGGCTTTGCTGGAATATGAAGAGGTTAGTTTTCTAATATGGGGGTTTTTTTCTGCCTTTTTGGTAATTCTACTATAACCTCTTGCTAAAGGAACAGAATAGCACAGCAGGAGGGAACATTATGTGGAATGTGCCTACCATCCTGCTGGGAAACTGGGTGCTGCCTAGCCACTATGAACGCAAAACCAAGGCAAATATTTTGTATTTGTATTAAAATAAGTAATCAGAGCCTTTTATTTTTGAGGATAGCAGGTAGTTTGTGTCTTAATTATGGATGCAGTTATGATGGAGGCAGATACCAGTTTTTTCCTGTTAGCTCTCTTGTTCTTTTCTGTAAAAATAAGCAGCCAATCGTGTTTATAACACTTCTTCAATTATAAGCACCAATTGTTAGCCAATGGCAAATCAAGGAAGGACATCTAACGCATTAGTTGACAACAATGAACAATTTGTTATAGCTGCAGAAACCACAGTGGCTGATCCTGCTCATTCAAATCCCTATTTTAACATTTGCCTCTTCCATGGAAACCATAGAAATTGAGTCTTTCTTATTTTTGAACCACAGCTGTTAATTGAGTTATCAAGTTCTCTAAAGTCTTGAACAGAGTAACCAGGTGACATTATTGCTATAAACCTTGAACCACATCCTCTCTCTTCTATTTGTTACATTTCCTTGATGTGGTTGGAACTTCACATATACAGGTGCAGCAGACTACCATTTGTAAATGGCCACTTGCAAGAATGGAGTCTTAGATTATAAAACCATGAGATTGATATAGGATCTGACCATAAGAAAATGTAAACAAGGACAGCTTCACTGACTGCCATTTGTTACCTTCCTATCACAGTAATACATGAAGTGTCATCAGTCAGATTTTGAATCCTTCTTGCAGAATAAGAAATCACTAAATGTTCACAAAATGGTAATCAAGTATTCCTGGTTGATCTTCAGCATTGTTTAGTCCCATAAATTTTCCCTCACTGAGAAATATTTGCAGGATTTTTTCATTCAGGCTCTTGTGTGTGTTCCTCCAGCTACTCAGTGGCAAGTATGCTATGGCACATGCTTTGGCCTCATTCTTAACATGTGTCCAAATATTTCTATGTTCAATTCTGGATAACTTTGGGAAGATGGGTCTGCAAAACTTTCTGATGAATGTGGGCATGTAATACATAGTACTTTATTCAGGCATTTGATTTGGAAGAGGCTTAGACGTTTGTTTTTCCCCTTTTGGCTTTCTAGCTTTCGCATACACATATTGTGGTGGAATACAAACTTGAGTATAAGAAGTTCCACCTAAACGTGAGGAGGTACTTCTTTACTGTGAGAGTGGTAGAGCACTGGAACAAGCTGCCCAGAGAGGTGGTGGAGTCTCCTTCTTCGGAAACATTCAAAACCCGCCTGGACAAGTTATACCTGCTATAGGTAGACCCGCTCTGGCAGGGGGGTTAAACTAGATGATCTCCAGAGGTCCCTTCCAACCCCATATGATTCTATGAATACATTTTCAACGGGAAACTGACAGATAGTTTCTTAAGCTCCAAGTTCTTGATAAGCGAATCTTGTTTAAGCTTGTAAATACAGATGATGGCATTTAACATGATAACATGACTTGCATGGGTATGTTAGCTTAACGCTTAATAAGAGTCCAAAAAGTAAATAGAATATTATGAATTGTTAGGGAAATACTAGAGAATACAACAGAGAACATCATATGCCTCCATGTTGAACTTGTTTCTAGGATACTGTGTGAGGACCTGCTGACCCCATCCACCAGTATTGCTTCCCCCAAAAGGGAAGAGGAAAACTAGAAAAGGTTTGGAGAAAGGACGAAAAGAACATGGGAACAGCATCTATATAAGGAGCAAATAGGTAGGTTAGCACTCTTCATCCTTGAAAAGATGTTTGAGGATGAAAAATCAGAGTCTGATAAAATCCTGAGTGGCATGGAGAAGGTTAGGGAAATTATAAATTATTCACTGTCTCTTCTGATACAAGAATTAGAAGGCAGCAAAAGAAGAGAGCAGACTCAAACCAAGGAAGAAGTAGTGATTCTTCACAAATCATGTAGTTAAGCTGCAGAGCTGTGAAAACAGAGAATTATTGTTTACAGTAAAACTAACGCGGGCTCAGGGTGTCCCTAAGCTGCAAATTAGAAATATAGAATCATACAGTTTGAAAAGACCACCTTCTATTCCAACTCCATGCTCAAAGCAGGCCGAGGTAGAGAAGGTTGTCCAGGACTGTGTCCAGATGGGTCACGCACGCCCCCAGTTGCGGAGATTCCACAACTGCTCTGGGCACCTCCTCCAGTGCCTGACCACCTTCATAGTAAAAATTCTTTTCCCTGTATTGAGTGAGAAATTCCCAGGTTTCATGCTGTGTCTGTTGCCTCTTGGCCTTCCACTGTGCACCTCCAAGAGGAGAGTCCCTGCCTGAGCTATCTTGTAGGTGAGATGGTCTCTGGCTCTTACTGAGATGGCCCCCAGCCTCTGCTGTTGCATGGGGTTATTCCATTCTTGGTGCAGCACTTTGCCTTTATTGAACTTCATGAGGTTCCTCTCAGCCCATTTTTCTAGCTTATTTAGCTATAAAAATACATGAGGCAGGCATGTTATTCACTATCCCTAGTTTGCTATCATCTGCAAACTTGCTGATGGTGCACTGTAGCCCATCATCCAGCTTGTTAATAAAGATGTTGAATGGTCTTGCCACTGCTCTTGACCCATGAGGCATAATCACTAGTAACTGGTTGTCTGTTGAGACTTCTTACTGCTGATCACTGAGCTTCA
>KZ505829.1:457445-520855 GCA_002844005.1 Limosa lapponica baueri | reverse complement strand
TTTTAACTCCATGACCTAATGGTCATGGCAGTTAAGGCAGCTCATCTTTACATCAGTGACTTGCTAGTGAGTATAATGTCCAGGAGACCACCTCCTCTAAGCAGCTCCATTGTAACCTGTGTCAAGAACTTGTCATTGATGTGTTCCACAAACCTTCTGGGCAGCCCTATTGTCCTTCCAGCAGATATTAGGATAGTCAAGTACCCAGATGTGCAATCACGAGGCTTCTGGATGTCTAAAGAAAACTTCGTCTATTTCCTTTTCTAGATCAGGCAGTCCGTAGCACATGTTTACCACCATATCATCTGTGCTGGTCTGTGCTCTGGTTCTTAGCCATAAGGTCTCAGCTGGCTCTTCACCTATTCCAAGGCAAAGCTCCACACACTCTAGCCACTCCTTTGCATAGAGTGCAACCCCTCCTCCTTGCCTTCGTAGCCTGTCTTTCCTGAAAAGCCTGTATCCATTTACTGCAGTTCTCCTGTCCTGTGAGCCATCCCACCTTGTGCCTGTAATCCCAATGAAGTCACAGGTCTACAACTGCATGGACTACTAACTTTTCTTGTTTGCTCCCAGGCTGTGTGCATTTGTGTACAGGCACTTGAGATGGGCCTCTAGCCATCCTGCTTTCACAAGGGGAGTGTCAAAGCCTCACCACTCATGTTGTCTCCCAAAAGCTTCCTCAAATTGCTGGCTGCTGGGAGAGTATTTGGAAAAATATTATCATATGCTTGTTCCATTTTTGTACTCTTTCCCAGACATCTGCTTTTGATCGCTGCCCTTGGTATGTACCTGAAGAACTGCCACCAGTAGGAGAGATTATGTCTGTTAAGTTCTCATGTCAAGAACAGGACGTGAACCCAAGTCCCCACAAGAAAGTCAGAAAATATGCCTCAGCATAACACAGCTTTCAGCCTAGTACCTCCACCCCTGCTTGGCAACCATCTGAAAAAGGATACTGGGCTACACAGGCCCAGTACAACCGTGCTCATACTATTGGGTTGCTGCCCAGAGCAGATATGCAAACTGAATTACTTCTCTTGTTCCTTTGCCTTTTAAGATAATACTTGATTTGGAACTACTGAAATTCTTGCTAGGTGTTTTTCACAATGTTTTTTTAACTCAATCTTTTTGATGCTGAGTAGTCCTTCAGTTTTTGCTTGCATGCTAATTGAGCTATCCCCTAGAAAAAAACTATGTTGTCAGCAAAATCCAAGTCTCCTAAGGTACTGTTGTTGAACTAGGCAATGTATGTGTTACAGCAGAACATATAACATGACAGAGTCTACGTTAAACCTTTTAACATGTGCTCACCTCGATTCTACCTTAGGCTGAATCATATATGAAAACTCACTGATGCTAATTTTTTGGCATACACAGGATTTAAATATGTTCCTGAATGATCCACAGTGATGCTGTCAAATAGTTTCTGGAAATTTCTGCTCAATTTCATGACTGTTTTTAGGCTGAAAAAATCTGGTTAACACATGACTTTCTGAATCAAGGCTTGATTGATCATTCTTTTGCTTCCGTTCTTCCATTCAAGATGATATTGTAGGAGATTTGGTATTGCTTAAAAAGCTTAATACACCTCAGATGCTGCAAGGGCATAGGTTATTTTTGTATTATTTTGATTATGACGCTATTTTCTTATTGTTCTGCAAACAGAGGTTTTGCTGAGGTAAACCAAAAGAAGTGTCAGAACCTCTCCAAACAGGTGTTGATTAAGAAATCATGTGATGAAACTGCTAACAGTATGTCATAAAGCAGAGACTTGTAAATGCTTACTAGGGCTAGTAAAAAATAACAGAAAAGATTGGATGTGTTTTTAAATTTCTTTACAGTTTAAGCTGTATGGATTCTGGTTGTCAAAGTGATGGTTTTTGGAGACAATCCAAATGTCTGCATTATTAACAGAAGATGTCCTCGGGTCTATCTCGTTAGTTCTTACTCTTTTTTGTATTATTTTGGGCACAGAAACTGGACTGCAAACCCACCCAGCTCATCGGGTTTTGGTCCTCCCAAAACTTCCGCTGAGAGCAACAAAACAAAGATTCTTCTTACTCAGTATCACAGAATCACAGAATGATATGGGGTTGGAATGGACCTCTGGAGATCATCTAGTCCACCCCGCCCTGCCAAAGCAGGTCCACCTAGAGCAGGTTGCACAGGAACATGTCCAGGCGGGTCATGAATGTCTCCAGAGACAGACTCCACCACCTCTCTGGGTAGCCTGTTCCAGTGTTCTGACACCCTCAAAATAAAGAAGTTCCTCCTCATGTTTAGGTGGAACTTCCTATGTTCAAGTTTGTGCCTGTTATCTCTTGTCCTGTCACTGGGCATCACTGAAAAAAGACTGGCCCCATCCTCTTGACACCCACCCTTTAAGTATTTATAGGCATTGATCAGATCCCCCCTCAGTCTTCTCTTCTCCAAACTAAAAAGACCCAAGTCCTTCAACCTTTCCTCATAAGAGAGATGTTCTAGGCCCCTAATCATCTTTGTAGCCCTTTGTTGTACCCTCTCCAGAAGTTCCCTGTCCTTCTTGAACTGGGGAGCCCAGAACTGGACACAGTATTCCAGATGGGGCCTCACCAGGGCAGAGTAAAGGGGAAGGATGGCCTCCCTCAAGCTACTGGCCACACTCTTCTTGATGCACCCCAGGATGTCATTGGCCTTCTTGGCCACAAGGGCACATTGCTGACTCATGGTCACCCTGTTGTCCACCAGGGCTCCCAGGTCTTTTTCCTCAGAGCTGCCCTCCAGCAGGTCAGCCCCCAACCTGTACTGGTGCTTGGGGTTATTCCTCCCCAGGTGCAGCACTCTACACTTGACCTTGTTGGATTTCATCAGGTTCCTCTCTGCCCAACTCTACAGCCTGTCCAGGTCTTGCTGTATGGCGGCACAGCCTTCTGGTGTGTCAGCGACCCCTCCCAGTTTTTTGTCATCAAATTTATTCCTAAATTTCCCACTGATTGACTTATTCTAAGCATGGGCCTCTGCAGAAAGGATGGTGGAAACACCCTATCTGATAATGAAGAAGCTGCTCTCAGCATCTTTCGCACAGCATGCCTAGGCAAGCCTTTCTAGCAGTTACACCTCATAAACAATGAGTGGAATGAAGAAGACTTCAGAAATGAGTACAGAAACACTAGAGCAGTGTTGCCCTGCTTACATCATGAGCTATAAATGCTGAAATATGTACAATGCAGATACTGGGTTCTCAGCTCTAACTCTTCCACTCTAATTGCTAATATAGACATAACGTCAGTAGTCCCCTTTCACATGTGCCGCCTCATCTCCCACCTCTTTAAATAGGCATCTCCATGTACTCTGTTTCTTGTTCTACATGACAGACAGAGAAAACATCCACTGCACTTGAAAAGATGTTCTCTCATCTCCCATAGGTTTGGGAGTGTCTTGAAACTCAAGCTCTGTATTTAGAATAATTTTAAAACAGTTAAAACCATCTGAGTCTACATGAATAGGATAAATTTTTGGAAGGGTCAAAAATGACAGAGCATTAAAAGATAGAAAAATATTAAAGCAAAACAGTTTTGATTAATAGAGATAATTCAAGGTAATATTGTGAAAATTTAGATGTCTTTTGTTTTTGGAAGAGACACAAATCAACACCAAAAAGCAACCTAGATAAAAATCACAGAACCAGTGGGTAAGTCGTGCACTAAGTACATGAAGAATAGAATACTTTGACTTAATAATTTTGCAGCTCAATAGCAGACTGAGCCTCCTCCAGTATGTCTTCCTCTGTTGCAGACTGTTTGTATAACAAGAACAATGTCTGAGAGGAGGTATTTCAGTTTCAGTTCTTTTTCCACAGTTTCTAGCCTCTTGACAAATATAAATTACATACTTTTTCTGTGACAGGGAGAATATTGTATCAGGAATTGCGACCTGATTATTTATCTACTATTTTTTTTTTAAACTTTCAATATTTTCATCTATGAGGATCAAACAGGTTGGTATTCCTCAGAGTCTAGGAAATGGATTTTTAATTAGATACCCAGAGAATGACTCCAGATGATGGATGTGAAGGTGATTTTAATATTCTGTGTGACTCCTGGCCAATGATTTTTGCACTGTATTTTAAGCCAGGACTTAAACTCAGGTGCAGCCAGCCCACTGAACGCTCACTGCAGTGCTGTGTGCAGCATTGGTCTCGGGGAAGAACACAAGAGAGGGAGAGGTGAGTGGGGGCAGTAGTTTCCATGACTGCACTAAAGTGATATAGGAGCTTGCTAGAGGACATCTCTTTTTTTTTTTTTTTTTTTTATAGGAGGCCAGCAGGACTGAAACAACTATTAGGTATCACTACCTAAGTAGCATTGGGGAATTTCTTTCACAGTGAAGGCAGATAGAGAACTCTAGAGCTAAATGTTTTCCTTTATTCAGTCCCTACTCTTCCGGGCAGCTGAGCAACATTAAGAACAAATATTACTAGGATGATACTGAGAAGCACAGGGAGAGGGACAACTGTATTTGGGTCTCAAGAGATGTTTCTCCCCACCTTGCCTGGGGAGGCAGGACCCTGGAATCCACAGACAATGCTGACACTCTACTGGTACAGGAAGCTGCTACAGAGGGAAGAGAAGTTCCTCTGGTTCCAATGACCTTTTACTTCCATCCATTCCCAAAACATACATACTTATTGCACATAAGTCTGAACCCTAACTTATCTCACTGAATGGCCCTTTATGGGTTGGCAGGTCTGGGGGGTAAGGGAGGGTCAAGGCTGGGGAACGGTCAAGCTTGGATGGATATTCAGTAACGTGAATGTACATTGGGTTACATTTGGGCTAGAGAACTGATTCAAAAGTAAAAGGTAATGAATATAATGCCCAGTGAATTGATACCTAAAGTAAAGGAAAACCCTCCTCTTGATCCTGTTGGGATAAGTCTGCACAAGTCTTGCTTACAGGCTGAGCTAACCAGTTATGGGTTGGGTGTTGGGTAGCTCTTGTTATTGAAGTTCTCTGCGCGATCTAAAATGCTCTGCTGAACAGTAGGTTACAGCAAACTGGGCTTAGCAGTAGGCTTATAGTGCTCTACAGTATCTCCAGCCTAAAGGATAGGTATATAAGGCATCTGAGTAATGCTATGTGGGTATACCATTAGTCCAACAACCTTAAGGAGCTCACAAGCAGTAACATGGAGGAGTTCAAACAGATTAAAACTTGGATAACACAAGCCCCAGAAACCAACACAGCTGAAATTTGTATTTACAAAAACAAAGCTGAAGACTATTGCATCTCTTAGGTCATGAAACATCTACGCTGATGTTTTGACGAAAGAATCTATAGTATTAACATTTGCAAATGATGATGTGGAAGATTATGTAAATATAGGAAAGAACAAATAAATATTACAAATTAACCTTGAGGGGAGAAGAAAGGAAAAGGAAAGGAATCAGAAACATTTATTCCTTCGTGTGCTTGTAAGAAAGGACACTTTGCTGAAGAATGGACAGTAAATTAGTGAAGAGGTTGCAGTGCAAAGTACAGTCCCATGAGAAAGTTACTGTAGAAGAAATAGTGGTATGAACTTAAAGTGTTTCTATTACTGCATGTTATTGCCAGGGTGCACACTTGCATTATTTAGTAAATGTGAGGTAGTCTCTGCCACAGTGGAAGTGGTAAGTTACATTGCTTAATGACATACGGTATATAAATACAATAATGATATACAAATACGTCATTTTCGTTGTCATAAAGTAAGTTATCACCTTTGCTTGCCTTGTGGTAACTTGTGTAACAAAACTCTGAAAAACACTGAAGTAAGCTATTGGAATTTGGGTGACATATATTGAGATATTACTGAAATGGGAAATAAGTGTTTTTCCCTCTAAAATTTTGGCTACTTCAAGTCCAGTGTGCCAGACATACTCCAAGCACTTCATTCTGGGCTTTTCATTGTCAGAAAAAAGAAGACAAACTGAATCCTTAACTGTTGCTTAGCATTTTAATGTTTACACTCTTTTTTCTTACTTTGTAATCCTATCACCTGGAAAGGCAAGGGGCTCGTTACCATTACTGTCTGTCAGACTGTACACAGAGCAATAAGAAAGAAACATTTTTGTGACTGGTCAAAATTTTCTCAATATAAAGGCAGAGCAACCCTAATGATTTCAGAGGTTTTATTTCTGTATTATACCAGCAAAATTTTGTGACAGCCCACCTCTGTACCACTAAAAATGACCTAAAAAACATTTTTTGATAAAACCTGTACGTAAAAGTCTTAAAGGGATACCTGTCTTTTCAGCTGACATTACAGTGTCCTTTCTTTTTTGTCTAAGTTGTCTATTCCTCCACAAGCTAGCTGGAAATATTTCTTTTCCAGAGAAGCATATCGTTGGGCTTTGTGAATGATAAACCTCATGGGGTAGCTCCTTACTGGTTAAAAGGTTTTTATAATATTAATCCTGAGAATTTAAATGTAAGAGAGAGATATGGGAACTATAAACTGAATTCTTTTTTTCACTTTTTGAAGTTTCTATCTTCTATCTGCTTTACGGGGGCTATCTGCAGAAAGCAGGAGACATTGGCCATTTGAAAACTGAAATTGTTTTAAGGCATCACTAACATTATAATGAATTTAAAAAATCCAAACAAACTGTAGACAGGTATAATTAAAAATATCTCTGAACCTCAGATATGTTTAAACTAACCTGTCATCCTTATCTTTAAAAGCTGAATTTAATGCTGCACGTTTTACTTTGGTACCATTAAACTGCAAACAAATAGTTTTCAAATGATAACACATTATGAAATAATCAGTTTATCTGTTTTTAGAGGTAGGAAGGGCAGAAGAGATGCTAAATAAATAATTCTGTGGAGCTTGACCTACTTAGTATATCTTTCTATATAAGCACTGTGAATATTTGTTCTAAGAGAGTCTAGTTCTCTCTATCAACTCAAAGTTAAGTTTTTTCCTCCGAATTGTGTGTCGCATCCTGCATTCAAAATGCCTTACAGAAAACTCACTGTCACACAACTGTGATAAAATATCTGTTCCCTGTACTCTGGCAAAAGAAAATAGTTGGGGGCAGACCACTATGGGTTTGGATTTTTTGGCTTGTAATTTTTCAGTACACATCGCCCACTTTGATCTGAAATGCCTTTCACGTCTACCAGTGCTACAATGAGCACAGGTAGCATTTAGGACTTACTCCTGTTCAGATTAGATCAATGTTAAAACTCATTAAATTTCTAATCACAGGATAAAACTCTTAGTCAAGCATGGTTTGAATTTGAGACTTATCTGAATCAGAATGGTATAGAATAACTTGTGTTGGTTTAAGTAACCTGAGTGTTAAAAAATATACTGAAAATCATCTGTGGATCATGTTTTTAAAGGACAACATACTGTTGACTAGAACACGTACGCAGTCATATCCATATCTTTGAATCTACTAAAGGAATTCAGGCACAGTCCTAGTATCTAATGACTGTGAAATGAAAAACTGTTTTCAGCACTGGTCCCATTTCAACAGGGACCCCAGGTATGACTGGCTATTGTGCTGCTTACTTTGAAATCTGTCTGAAACATTTATCCACTTGTTTTGTTAGCCTTCATCTATCTCTTGAGACCCTTGCTTAGTTTTTACCCCATAGCCCTGAATGCAAAAATGTGCACCTTCGCTTGCAGGGCTGCATCTTTTGCTCTGCGTCCCCCCAGGGAGTACCAGGACATAATCTACCCCTTTCTAAAAAAGCAATTATATTAGCAGAGTTTCCTCTGCCTGTCGAAGGCCAGTGTCTGCCATGAGAAAGTGGTCTTGGGATTTTCAATAATACTACTACTATGTAATTAGGAATCCTTTCTGATTTTGCATCATCTACAGCTCATTGCCATTGCTATCAGAGTAATCCATAGGGTCAGTGCTGCTGTCAGAGAAAAGCTGCCACAGAAGAAAAGCAGAAGCATTGTTCCTTGTTATTCTTAGAGTAGTTCTGTTGTAGCTGGACTCTGCTTACTTTGTACGCGCTGATGAGATCTTAGACCTAAGTGGTGTGGCCACAGGCAAATAAAAGAAAACACAAATATAAATCTGGGAGATTTCTGTTTGCAACTGTAATGCTTTAAGCAGAAGAACCAAGCTGCACTTATCCCATTTGAATTCTGCTTTTCCAGTCTCTCCTAATAAGAATCACTCATATGAGCTAAGTATTTCCCTCAGTAACCATCCTTGCATTATTAATAACCAACTCAATTTTGCCTGCTAGAATAAGAGCCCTCCTTTAATATGTAAGGTTAGGTTCAAGTAACAGTCTTTCATGAATGCATATATTATCAGTCTTTTCCACTAATTGGTCTCAAAGTATGTCATCAATCTTATCACCAAATCCACATCATTTGGAAGGTGTTCTCCTACTCAGATGCTACCATTCAGCTAAAGGCCTGGACTGACAAGCAGGGCGAAAAGATAAGTGAATGAATTTTATGTTAGCCATGGTCTACAGCCGAAGCAGCCAGAATGAAGAGACATAAAGCTATCTAATGCTCTTAGAAGAACAAACATTCTAATGTAAAAGAACATCAGAAGCAAAAATCCAATGGAGGCCCATGACTCTGGACCTAATCCTTTGGCTTCTAATCCATTTTGATGCAAACAGGTCTATCACTGGAGTTAATCTCTGAAGGACATGCGTTTACCTTAAACAGTTCTGCTAATTGTTAGATTATCCAAAAATAGACACATGAGGCACAGAATTAGGTATTTCTGATTATAAGAGGAACAATTTGGTAGTTGGGACTATAGTAAATTTCCTTTTCTTGCATTTAATATGCCCAGACAAATAGTCATTATCTCTAAAGAGAAACTGTATATAGTCAATGACAGAAAGAACAGGATGCAGAAAGTCTCTGCTTGCCTTGTACTGATTTATTTATGTTGACTCTTAATCATTCCCAACTTTGATATCCATGTGGAAGATGTGGCTCTAAATGAAAATATTGGGTCTGAGAAACTTTTTCTATGCACAACAATCGGTTTTTTATGACATCAAAGTTGATCTCAATTCTGATGGACAGCATAACGGGAGCCATGAGGCTATCAAGCTATGGTTACCCAGTTGTGTCAAAGACATTTTCTTCTCGTGAAATTCTTTTCCCTCACTGCACAAAGCTAACATGCCAGGGAGAGATGATGTATTGGCACACCCTTGGGACAGAGTTTTCTTTCAAAAGCACAAATGTTCTATTAAAGGCTTCAGCACCTGTGTGTATAACCTGTGTATATTTTCTACAGGTGACATACTTATTTGTTACCACTTCCTCATTGACAAGACAACATCTTCTGGGGCTCTACGCAAGACTAAGCAACATATAACACCTACTTCAAGTTCCTCTTCCCACTCCATGGACACCATTTGCTCTCTGGGCATCCTCTGGCTCTACCAAAGTGAGAAGCATCAGTTAGATCTCCTCCTGCTGAGCTGAGTTGTGCTACTGACCTGTGGGCTTTTCACCTCCAGATCCTGCAGGAACCAGATCCTAATGTCTTTGGCAGGCAGCTGGACCCTACAGGACAGTTCCAGTGGCGCTGTTCCTTAAGCATGGTGACCCTTTTGGGCGGTCAGACTTATCTCATCAGCTCTGAAAAGCCACACTAGCAGCTGAAGCATAAGAGGCTGAAAAACTTGGGCCAGACTGGTGCCTTCCCCTCCCAGCCATGAGGAGGACTAGCTGTCTGCCTGACCACATGTGAGCCCAGCCTGCCATGGCGGGGGAGGCAGGAAGGGTGCCTGCAGGGCGGGTGGGAGGGGGTCCATAGGGCACAGCCCTGGAGGGGGTGGCCAAGGGCCACTTCCCTCCGGAAGCCTCTGGCAGCTGGGAGCACAGGTGCTTTGGCTGCACAAGCAGCAACATGCGAGGGTGAAGCCTGGAAAGCTTCCTTTTCAGCTGACTAACCTCTTTCCTTGGCAAGAAGCAACATTTCCTTGTATTTTTTCAAAAAGAGAGAGAGTGAGAGAGTGCACAAGAGAGCTATTTTCCTCCTCAGCATCTACTCTGGAGACTGGGAGAAGGCTCTGAAACCTGTACGCATGTGTAATGGTCTGTTAGGATGAGAGTATTTTCTCTTGTGGTGGAAACAAGGAGCTTCAGGCTTTTGATCAGGCATTTAAGCAGTGGGATTTCACCACTTTTTTGCTACTTTTCTGGAGGAGATGCATAGCAAGAGTGCCCACCCTAGTCCTTCCTCCCTGCTCCTCCTAGCTCATCTTCAGTCGCAGCAACCATCCTGCTGTCTTCGCCTATCTAGGATGATCAATGAAAGCTTTTGTTTAAAACTTCAGGATTTAAGATCCTTTTTGAGCAAATGAGAGGCATTTTGTAATTTGTGTCCTCTCAAATCCTCAATCCTCCAAGTCTTTTGACCTAGCGTGAGAAGGATTTTACTGGTTTTCAGCTCTCTCTTAACGAAATGCATAGAACAAATTTAACACTGCTTCTCAGAGAGTTAAATTGGATTTGTCCAGATGGACACTATTACAGGCCTCCTTTATAGGTGGGATTAATTTTATTAAAATATAATCCTCCCATGCTCACATTATCCCCTTCAGACATTCTCTTTTAATCTTTTGCAAAGTAGCATTAAAACAGTTTCTGGCATTCATTAAGAATTATATTAAAATGCAGACACACCTTTTTAGGCTACAGCTGCTGAGAAAAGGCAAACCTGGGATTTCTCCTTTTCTTGGAGTCCCGCTCAGAGCCAACAGGATAGGAACAAGCAAGATACGGTTGCACCAGTCCCATCAACGTGACAATCACAGGGGCACGAAGTAATCCTGAGACTACTCAACTGCCTTCCTTCTGGGACAGAGGTGCAGTTCATTTTCTGCCTCCTGGTCCCGGAAATCAACACGTGTTGCTCCGTAGCCTTGCTTTGAAGGAAGGTCTACAGAGGCTTCTGTGATTTTCCATTTCACCCTCATGCAGCGCAAGGCCTATACACCACTTAAATCCCCATCAAAATAGGGCTTAGGTAATACCCTTGGCAGAATGGCAAGTTCCACCCACATTCCTCTGTGCTCATCTGGGCTGGAGAACCAGAACTGGAAAGCTATGCGTGTGTGGTTTTTTTTTACTGCTTGGAAGTAAATACTTATCATGCACCTATTTCAGCTTTGTTTCTGGCCATGCTTCTGTAAACCCACAAACTACCCAAGTAAAAGCGGTTTATGTTAAAAATTTATGATTCCAAGATCGAGTTGAAAGAATAAAAATGAGGAATCTTTGCCATTCTTTAATCTTCTACTGGGAATACGCAGAGAGACACTTCTCAGTTACATTATTCTCCTCAAAAGAGATTCTCAAGTTTCCAGAACACTGTCAGTCAGTTATGAAACATATGCATGTTGCAAAAAAGTAAATAAATCTCTTTGGACTGGTCTCCTGATTTTTTGGCAAAGCCCTACAGTATACACACTCTACTATTAATGGTAACATGTTAAAGTCCACCTATAAGTGAAGAAATAAAGGGGAATTAAATATATATAGTACAATAAAAGGTAAAGGCCTGCTGGAAAGCCAAATAGAGAAGAACACAAGAGCAAAGAGAAAAGTAGTGTGTTTGGAATTATTTCATTTTTAACTGAAACAGAAAACCTTGGCAATAATATACATTTCAACATATAGTAAGCCCAGAAAAAAAAAAAGAGATCCTTGATCTGTTTTTGTAAAAATCATATTGCCTAGTGTTGTAGTACCTCTGATACAGATACACCTCAAATGATTTGTGGAAAACAAAAGCACATTTTTGGTACGTGTTGTTACATAGCCATAAAATGAGCCTACTCACCCCTACCTAAAGGTAGCCACAGGTAACTAGCAGACCTGAGGAAGAGCTGGAAAAACAGACATTGTAAAGAGAAAATGTAAAAAAAGAGAGGGTGCAGCCACAGTGTCTGAACACAGAGACAGAAGGGTTTGTGGCATGGATGCTCTTTTTTCTCCTGTCACTGATAAAGGCAGGTTTTTAAAACTCTTGCAATGTGGCATTATCTATGCAATTAAACCATAGTAAGTTCTCACTTAGTTAATAAAATTACTTTACACTTGTAGTTGTTGCTTAAGAGATCAATTCTGAAACTGGAAAACTCTTCAGTTAGTTCCCATTCTTAAATCTGTCTTTTTGGAAGGAAGAGATTCTTAACGGTCTCCTAAATTATCCTGTCTACTAGTATTTGCTTACCTAAGTTTTCAGCTATCCTGTGTGAACTCAGACTCAGGCCTTGACATGCTATAAGCAACGCATTGGCAGCTTTGGTCTTGGACGGGTCCATGCTAATGTTGGAAACGAATCTCTGCTCCATCTTCTTCCCAGAGTAACTATCACGTTTGTAAAACAAGAGTGGGAATCTCTATGACAATTTTAACCACTCTTCTTGACTGAAGCATAAACCTACTCATTGTCTCTAGTATCAGTTGGGGATCTGAAGAAATCTGTCCAGCCACCTGCTCATCATTCTTCATCAAAGAAGTCATCCAAACAGAAACTACTACTGCATTGGATCAGCCTATCCAGCTTTCACTTACATCATAGTTGCACACAGTTGCAGCCATCCAGCTATTCAGCCCCATTTGGATGAGGACCACATTAATCTGGGAGGTGCATTACATGTTATTATCTTGTCGGGATGGAACTGAAATTCCTTAGTCTGCCCAGCTCCTGGCATCTTTAGCCATCAGTATCTTGGATTGCCATAGATACACTCTTACCAAAATCTCAGCTAATTAATTTAAAATCAGCCCTAGGACTTTCCAACTATTTTGCTTTACCACCTCACATTTTAGAAATAATAGCAAATTTATAATACAGTAGAAATTATATTCTAGCTGCCTTTACAATGTCCTCTCTGCTGGTTGGGTTATAATTACATTGTTACACTGAACTCCCTGTGCACTGTTCTCATTGACCCACATTGTCATCATAGGAGTGCACCTGGATATAGTGGCAAAGTATGGCACTGTATTGTGCCCCATAGACATAGTCACAACTCCAAGCCATTGGTTTAGCAACTGAAGGGCAAGGATGGAATGGCAAAGGTCTAGCAGGTAGGCTCTGTCAAATCTCGCAGTAGAGTTTGAAAAGTTATGGGTTTTATTTGTCTACTCCCACCTCTTACTTGGATGTTGCTACATCTGTGCAAGCAGAGGCAGAATGGGACAGGGCAGAGCCACTGCACTTCAGAATTCTGGCACAAATTTAAGTTGGTGTTCCTTTATATACTCATGTGCTGCCTTGTTTCTGATGAATCAACGATGTTAAACAATTTTCTTATAATGCATGCTAGTCTATATCATCAAATGGTCCAAAGAGGCTGCCTTTTGTTCCAGCAAATGCTACTGCTAAGAATCTGTTTCATCCTGAGAGCAAAAATCTACTTTACCTAATTGTCTGCTGCAAAGATTTACCAGTTTGCTTTATATCACCTGCTTTTATTAGAAAATTACTGTCATTATATGGAAAATACAGTGATATTTCCCATTGTGATAGGTATGTATTATATATACACATATTTTTCCAATTGTGAAATGTATGTGTATATATATAGGTATATGTATATCTATACCAGTATCTTTCCTACAAAGTATATATCTAAATAATCCGATAACTTGAGAGAAAATTCTCCCTTATGTTACTTTACATTTGCACTGCAAAACTGCTACCTCCCATAAATCACCAGCAATACTTTCCATTTGTCCTACACAGTTCCCTACACATAGCACTTCGATGAGTACTAACCCACCAGCTTGGCAAGGAGATGAACATGCTGTGGCGAGCTCTAAGCTGTGCGCATGCAGACTGTCAAAAATGATTGACTTTGGACAAGACGTTCTAAAGTTAGTGGAGGGAGAAGGAGAGGAAAAAAATAAGGATTGATAGATGGTGTAATTGCATATGGTTAGAAAGCCTTACAAAACAATGCTAAAAACAAGGCTAGGGGAATGAAATATAAACTATTTGACAAAAGATGTAGGACAGAGGTAAGTGACACCACTTAAAATAAGAACAGCCAATAGTCAGAGACATCAAGGCACATGATAAGATGTTAAACATTCCCATAAATGGAGAACTTTTACTGCAGGTTAATCTGCCGGTGTTTAACTCTTAGCTATTAAGAGGATAGGGGATGAGCAGATAAGGCTTTAGAAATAAAAATTGTATTTTCACATCTCTGCTGGTGAGGACATGGGAGATATTTCTGGATTGCTGCTATGTTTCTAAAGGTAATCGTCATGGTTTTAAAGGTGATTCCTAGCAATCCTGTTGATCAGAATAACTAAAGGAGGTTGGCAAAAAGCAAATCCCCAGGAGCAATGCTATTCACACTGCAATTTGAAGGACATTAGAGAAAAAAGCAAATGAAATAATTAGATCTAATAACTAAATCTTATTAAAATATTAAACAAAAATGAACTTTAAAAATAAATTAGCATTTCAAAGTGTATATTTTTCCTATTTGTAAGTATTTCCTCAACGAGCTTTAGATATTGTTATTGCTGGTACTAAGAAAGAGATACACTGCATCTGCGGGAACAGGACGGTCCCAGGCTACCTGTAGATGTCTGTTTGCATCTAAGGCTGTGCTTCTCATGAAGGATGATGATGCTAGGTCAACCCTATGGGCTTGAAAGGTACTCTGGAGATATACCCCAAGAAAAGGTCATTGACCTTTGTCTCCTCTCGTCTTTCCCCAAATTGCCATGTGAAGCCTGTAATGTTTACTCCAAGTCAATGGGAGGGAGTCAAAGGCTGTGGCTTTAGCTCCAGTGTGTTGGTGAATGGCTGGCTCTTTCCTTTCATCCTTCCCTGTCTCTTGATATGATGGTGAATTGTACTGAATTTGGGGGATGCACCACAGTGATAGACCTGGCATCCATGAAGAGAGATGTGCTTCCTGTGGGAGCAGAGACTGCCTGGCTAGAGGCAGCTAAAGGGCTTGGCTGTTAATAGTTGTGAAACAGAAATATGACTTCCTTAGAGCTTCTCTATTGAGTTGGAGTACCAGGCAGGAATACTGATGTGATGCTTAAGGTAATACATGGGTTTTCAGCGGGCTCAACTAAGAGTAGAGGAAGCTATTTATGAGTAGGTGAATGAAAGGGTATTTTGCTGGAAGCTGAAGTGCGGGATTTGAAGAAAAGGTGTGCACTGAGGAGTCAGTTTTACTGGAGGCTGAGGTGCAAGCAATTTTTAAGAATGAAGAGTGGGCAGCGTAGTTTTATTAGGCTGCCACAGACCTTCAAGACTGGACTACAAGGACAGACAATCCTGATCTAAAAAGATTGAGAGCTACTGGTTTGAATAGCCATTTCCTCGGTTACGTATTTTGGTTTTACTTACTAACAGGAAGTGACAACTGAAGTTGTCGTTCATTCTTGAAATCAGAGTTGGACTGCAGACTATAAAAGAGTTTCTGAGTTAAGGGACTAGCCAACAATGAGAAAGATTTGGATTCAATTCTTCAACCTTCATTCACCACTTTTGGCCTTTTGCCCTGTTCTGCCACAGCCTGTGGGTGACCTAAAATATTTAATTTCTCTAGGTCTTCCAGCAACATAACAATGAGATTCAACACACTTTCTCTAGATCTTCATTCCTGATGCAACATAACAAGGCTATTGTGAGAATAACTGCTTCATTCATGTTGTGAGGTGATGAGAAAAACCCATGAAAGATGCAATGTGAATTTCAAGGGAAAAGTTGACTGATTTACATGAAAACACCTAAACTTCTAAACAGCTTCATTTATGACTGGACTGGTACTGAATATTTACTGGCTCACAAAAATAATTTTTTGAAAAAAATATGCAGTAGCATTACCAGAATTGCTAAATTCAATTACTATTGCATTGTGACACAACTTAGAAGATCTCTGTCAGATAATGTAATTGAGAGATTATTTCACTGCCATCAGATTAAGATGTAGTTGAAGTGTCTTTCTTGTTTAAATTTTTTGCTTGGATTCCTGCTGAAATATAAAGAGATGGGCTCTTGTCTTGAAGTTGTTAGATTCTTTCCTATCCTGTAGTGTATTTTCAGAGCATTTTAAAATGATCTCCAACAGCGAAAGACTACCTGTAAAATCTTTAAACTATTATTGTGAAATATAAAAGGCTGTAAAAATTGGAATAGACATGGAATTTTAAAAATAAAAACAGGATTGGAAAAAAAGGCAATAAAGAAAATCAGAGGTATTGCTAATATAATAATGCCTCTCTGTTGGAATTAACAAACAAATTGAGCTATAACAATTTGTTTCTTCAGCATTGTATCTCTTCTATACCCCATCTCTCATTTAAAGATTAAAAAACACCTGTTTTGCAGTTTGTTAGCTTTTCATTTCTAAGGGGGACAAATTTAGGCAAGGTACTTTGTCTATTTAGTTTACATGCTAGAAAATTCTCAGTATCTGTGTACATTTGAAAGCTTCACTGCTTAGATCAGGTCAGTTTACAACCAATTTAGTTGAATGCATACTACTACAGGGACACTTTATTTCAGTCCAGTATATGCCAGTTCCAAGTGGTTTCAAATAAACTGAAACAACAAGAGATTAAACCAGTATTTACACAATTGTTGCATTACCTTAATTTAAACTGGAGTTACTTTCTTGGCAAGTTCTCCCTAAAACAGCCTGACTATATTAAGTAACAGAACTATGTAATTTAATGAATTTCCACCCTTCAACTGGAGGTTACTGCCTCTTTAGCTGAAATGTGATAACTGGACTGAATGCCCTACCACAAACATGAAAGGAAAAAGATTAAATGAAAACACATCTTTGATGGGGACATGACTTCTCCCTGAAGGCTTTCATCTAGTCCTACTATATAAGAGCAAGGGAACATAAAGAAATTGATTTTCAATTTAAAGCTATTGATAGATCATGGCCAATTACTAATAATAAGCTATTCCATAAACAGAGGAATCAGCAAAGACTGCTTTCTTATACAGTTGCGTCCTATGTGCCCTTTAAGAAATAAGGACAGAAATCCCAGCTGTCTTATATGATGTGTCCCTCTGCCTTCCGCAGTATCCATCTCTTTCTCCTATATCGCTCTACAGTATGAGAAGAAACAGCATATGCAGTGCCTGAGTTGTAGCTCCATGTGTGTAGACAGGTTAGATCTCAAGTGCACAACAGTTGCAGAGTCGGAAGGACGAGCAGAACAAGTAACTGTTGGGATCACGCTGTAGCCTTTCCCTAAAGGGGCAGTGAGGAGAGAATGGGAGTGCCAATTTGGCGCTCTCTCTGCTTATCTGACAGCTTTCAGGAAATTTCAGTAACTTAACTACAAATGCTCTTAGTCTCCGTTTAATTTAGTTTGAAATTGCTGATTGAGTAAAAAAATAAGTGTGAAATGAAAGACTATATAAGCTATATAAGCTTTACTTCCTCAGGCAAGGAATGCTTTGGGCACCAGTTTCATATATATGTTTAGGTATTTCAAACACTTCAGTATATATGGATATCCTGAAGTTTTTGGAAGTAGGCACATTGAGGAATGGACGCGTTATGCTTCTTGTCAAATACTGCTGACTTAGCTAATGGCAGGCCTGTGAGGAGAAAACATGTAGTTTCATTCCCAGTCTCGTACCCTAACCATTGGATAATGTTCTTTGGTATTCGCTTCCATGGAGAAATCAATGAGCCCACTTTCTCTGGGGAGTTGGAAAGACTGATCATAGGAGCTTCCTTGTATTTTTATTCTAGCAAGGAACTTAACATGATGAATGGATTTCCAATTTCCAGTTGTCTTAGCTGCAGCAACAATGGAAGCACTGACCCAAGGATAAAATGTCAACAAAATGTCCAGTCACAGGACAAGGCCCTTCTGGGAGACCAAACTTTACATCAATATTTGAATTTATCAGAAGGCGAAAACTTGCTTTTATCAGAAATTTCATAACATTTCTGTTCTTGGTTTGGGACTATTTGAAATTGACTTATTTGGCATTTTGCAGTTTTCTAAGCATTTAAAATTTAAAATAATGGAAAGACTTATCAAAAGCTTTCAAGTCTTATAACCTCTAATGAACTATTATGTTTCCAGAATGGTTTGGGAATTAAATTAAAAATGCCTTTGTGAGAAACTGATTTATTTTGCCACTATTGATAAGAGGAGCTTGAAAAGGCAATTTTTGACAAATCTTTTCATTATTCCATTAGAGGCTCTAATAAGCATTTTGATGTAATGGGAGCCACACAAGGACTTTCCTACTGTTGTCATTAATTCAGTCAGAATCATCACGCTAAAAATACTCAACATCTTTGCTGCTTTCCATGCCATTGATTAGGGAGGAGGTTTTGCAGACCTGGCTGTGAGACCTCACCAGGATGAACAGTTATACTTTAAGATGGCTTTGATCATTCCCGGAAGACCTGCAGCTACCCCTTTTGCTCATGACCTTTCACCATTCCTATTCAGCAGCAGTTCAGCAAGACTTCTGGGAGAGAATGCGCAGTGCCCTGAGCTACAATGCCAGCAATAGGCTGACAGCACCCAGCTCTGCGCCTCAAGGCTGGCTTGTTCCCAGCTGTTCTACTGCCTGTAGGAAATTGGAAGCCTGCTGAATGAAAGGCAGATGGTGTGATGGACAACCTCTGATCCCTATCGGCAAGTTACACAATGTAGACTGGTAGATCTTTTCAGTACATGATAAAATGAATTGTGCTTGCACTGTCACCAAATTAACTCCTGGTTTTAGTGCTTACAGACCATCAGAACCGAAGATGGTTTGCTAGTCCCATCTAAAATGTTGGAAAACAAGCATGCTGTCAGTCTGATTTTACACCCTCTTTGTTTTTGCATGAGAACATTATCAGCTCAAGGGAAAAAGGCTCTAATAAGTACAATGAAGAATATACAAGGATTTATTTTCATAGTCTAACATTAGGTTACAGATACGTACAAAAAATAGCAAAGGAAAATTGAAATTAACTTTAAAAATAAAGCCAAAATAAATCTTCTGAAAGTAACAACACAGAAGCTTATTAATCAGTAAACTAAATAAAAATAAATCACTTCTGGAGTAAAACAAACCCAGAACTATGGTCCATGAAATGAGTGGAACTGTGGGCTAAAACACTAGCTATTCTGAATAATGTGATTGAAATGCATTCCTATACACATAAAATAGTTTATCTTCTACTCCAAATACTAGTCTTGATGAAGTGAGGAACCCTTAACATCAAATCTGCTGACTTATATTCATTGTCTGGAAAAGTACAGTTGCATCTTTAATCTGCACTTCAGTAGCACACTCTCTAGATGAGCCCAAGACTTTGCCTTTATTACCTGAAAAAAAGCTCTTTACACTTCCTCTGGGAGAATTTCTAGAAGCTCCATCCTCCCATTTTGAGAATACATAAAGTGCTGGGTGATTAGACCTCACACTTGACGATACACTTGAGTAGACTGAGGTGTTTTGAATAGGGACCTTGGAGGGAATACATTTCTCCTCTCCCACCAAAACTGCCTAATGAAATGCCTGTTGCCTCATCTTCAACTACCAGCGTCAAAGTTGCATGCAACCTAGATTTTCGGCACACTGCAAGTGGGGTGTATTTGTACAGACACGTGCTTGCAGTGAGATGAGGTTGTAGCCAAGAGGCTCGGATCATGCTGTACGGGGAAATACAAGCTGCTCTGTGGACACGGAGACTGTGTTTCTCATCAGCATGGAGAGGTGACGTCATTTTTCAGAGTTGCAGGGGCTGTGATGGCATTTGTTTACCCAACTGATTCCTGTGCCAGGTACAGTGTGGCAGGCGGGAATCGGGAGACGGATGGCATGGCTCTCTTTCAGACTTTTACTCAGGGGTTGGTGTCTCTGGTTTCCAGATGGAGTGTGCCTTCAGCTGCTGTTTCTCTGGTTGCCAGGAGGGACAGAGAAGATAAATGAAATGGCTGAGCATTCCAAGCCCTCATTCAGGCTACGGTTGCTAGGTGGTTTTGCTTCCCAGATTGGGTGTCTCCCCTGTTTCTGTGGCTCCCAGCAGGGACAATGAAGATGGATGACATGGCAAAGTGCTTTATAGCTTTTGTTCAGGCTCCAATGTCTTCCTCGTTCTGGTACAAGATTCCCCAATATCTGAGGAAGAGTAAGAAAGTGCCTAGTATGTCCAACTTCTGTATATTAAAGCAGATACGAGGGTTAATACTGGCTTGTTTCATCACAGTTTTATTCTTCTTTTTTATACTCATAAAAAAAATGTCACATCTGATAGCCAGTTTTAACTAAAGACACAGTGGGCTGAAGTCTGAGGGCTAGATAGTCTGCTTTAATTTACAGGTAGATAGTTTTAGGGGATAGTCTCAGTGGACTTGACTTTTTTTCAGCCACAGCTGAAAAAAAGGTGCCTAAGCACCTCCTGCTTCTCCTTGCTACCTTGCACTGCACACCTGCTTGTGTTGGTACCACTTTTGGTGGGGCTACATGTTGCCACCTGGCAAAAAGAACACATTGGAGAAGAAAAAAATGCTATTTCTAACTGGAATAAATTTCAAATCTAGATCACCTTGCAGGTCCAGAAACAGTTAATAGTGACACAACTGAGAAAGCAACAGCAGCTGCTCAAGGTGGCTCCGGTGTCTCAAAGAAACACAACGTGCAATCAACCATAGCCTTTGCTGTGCCGAAGTAGGTAAGGATATTCACAGTGTTTGACTTCGGCATCCTAGTTTACAAGCATTTGTATATCAGCAATGGTCCCAAAAAAGGAAGAATGAATGGCCAGGAAGGGGATTTCCCCATTTTGGCAGCGGTAGTCACTGCATTGGTTCAAGATACGCCGTGAAACTCACCCTTCAGTGTTAGAGAGTGGCTAAAGGGAATTTTTCTGTTGGGGCGGGGATTATCTTTTTAATGTGTTTGTAAAATACCTGACACGGGAAGGGTGGGGTCTTCCTCTGATAGAAATGACAAGAAGAATAGAGCACTTCAGGAAATCTTGCACTCAGCAAGAGGAGCTTAATCTCATTAAAGGGACATGAGGATGATACATTGTGTAAGCTGATTAACATTTACGCAGAGAACACTACTGCTTTTGAGATATTTTGAAAAAGGATGCCTATTTATAGTATGAGGAAGCTGCAAAAATACCAAATAGCTTCTATTTAAAAAAAAAAAACCCAAACCCCTACAAAAATAGGTGTAATAAAAACCTTGTTTACGCTACTGCAAAAGGGTTCTCCAGTAATTCAAAATAGAGGTCCCTGTTTGCGTTCGCACACTGAATTTTTCTTTCTATGCATTTCTCATAGATGGAGTGGTTTTATAAAGTAGAAAACAAAAAGATAAACAGTCAAATGACTTCAGACATGCTTAATTGAAACTTAATTTAATGCTTCTGAAAGGCACTGGATTAGCAACATCAGAAATTGAATTATTCATTCGCAGAACAAGAACTTTCTGTGCAGTACTGATGACATCTTTTCATCTGATCCCATGAACAGGACTCCACAAGGAACATCAGAAAATGTTCAGATGAGAAATATAGTTTTCTGCTTCTCTGATACAATAGCAGCTGGCACTTTTTTGTTTATTTGGGGCTGAAGGGAAGGAGCTAGTGATGGTAATATCTACTTACTAGGATCTGAATTGGAATGACTAGCTTATTTCATATTGGGTTATAGAATATCATTAGATTAGCTGAAGTTCCTAAGGGCTCCCGTTACTGACTTCTGGTAGGTTTCAGTTGGTGATCTGTAATGCAAAGGACCTAGTTCCCACTATGAGTTCTCTTAGCAGTTTGCAGACTGTTTTTTTTTGCCAAATTAGCATTTGTTTCTGATATATAAAACTACCCACAGTTGGGATACCCCTGTAATTTTAGAGTTGAAATCAGCTATTTTTGCACACAAATGCGTAATCATGTAATCAATTTGGCTTAGTTTTTAAAGGTATCTTCAAAGACTTTTTAATGGGCAGCGCTGGCTCTTCTTAGGCTAGTTGTGCACTTCAAAAAGGGGGAGTTAGGGCATGGTCAGACAAGCTCTGGCAAATCTAGCTTTTGCTTTTGCAGTTTAAGAAATTACTGCCCCCAGCTCTCTGTTCAGCCTCTCTCCTCGAAGTTACCAACCCTACACCAGGTTTTGCAGGGAATTGGCTGAGACATGCAAATCCATTCCCTTCTGCTGACTTTGTTATGTCTGCACTAACCTCCAGGAGAGGACTGGTGCAGCTTCAACCAAAGCTGCCACTTCTGTTGTGAACATGAAGAAATGTGAGGCTTGGCCACAGTAAACAGCAAGGCATTTGGAGAAAGCCAAATCAATTAGGACACAACAGGAGCCAGGGAAACCTTTGTCAGCATGAACAAAGGTCATGTCTCCTTTGTTTTCTGTATGTCCACCCCTTTTGCCATGAAGACCTATGCCTATAGACTGCACTTAATTTATTTTTTCTAATAGATTCTCTGGTAGAAAATGGCCCGTAGTTCCCATCCTTTGGCTGTTTCTGCCAAGTGTGGGTCCTTCTTGCTCTCACTCACATCCCTTCTAACCCTGGGTGGTACATGCAATTCACCTCTGATGCTGTCCTACTTTGACAAAAGCCAAAGACCAGAGCTGATACCACCTTTATGTTTGTGCTTCAAGGTCCTCAGGAGAACATCCAAGCAAGAGGGATCTCTGAAAAAAACCCCAAACTGTGGGCATATAAATGTAGAATCTAGGGACAAACTCATAGCTTATTCCCTAATTTATGGACAGGGATAATTTGCACATAAATGACTTTTGTTCGTGATGAATTTGAAGCATAGCCCATGATCTAAGCCAGGTGGACAGATAAAATAGTCTGTTAGGAGTGAGAACAGTCACTCAGCCTACCGAAGCACACTAACAATTTAAATAAGTAATTAGGTTGTTTACCCTAATCAGGAAAAGTCTTGTGAGCTTTTGAGAATCTCCTTCTATTTTGTAGTCAAGATATAGAATGTTCTCTAATGGGAGTGAAGTTTATGAGGGGAAAAATATTTCCTCTGTGTAAGGATATTTGTGAGAGGAATTTCAATTGAGGACACTTCATTAACAACAGGATCTCTAACCATCCCCCCCTTTCTGTTGTGCTTTACAATGTGAGAAGGTACTTTTAAATAAAAATAACTGAAAATATTAATAGGTATATATGACCAATTTGCTGAAATATGTAAGTGAAACCTCAAACATGCTTAATGCTTGCCTGCTTTCAAATGTTCCGTAGAGTCAAATTAACTGTGGTTTGCTGTCAGTGGTTGGCAGCAGGCATATTGCTCAGTAGATCCAAATATGACATTTCAAATTGTTATTTAATCCATAAGAAAAGGAGTGATTGTCACATCTTGATATATTTAGTATTGGGAGATTGATAAAGGTTCACTCTGCAGCTCTTAGAAATAATAGAATGTTATTGAATCAAGTGAGGCTCATGCAGCGTGTGCTATTGCCACTGTAAATTAGAATTACAACCCATATGGTGACAGGTTCATGGTGGAATTGTCTCTCTAAACTTGGGTTGTCTTTACTAAGCTGCTTGCCTGGAAGGGTATGCATATTATGAAATATTTCTGTTCCTTGCACTTAATGTATGGGTAAATTATGAGGCTCTAAGATCCATAAAGGTGTAAATTATAT
Organism: Limosa lapponica baueri; assembly: GCA_002844005.1. NCBI lineage: Eukaryota > Metazoa > Chordata > Aves > Charadriiformes > Scolopacidae > Limosa > Limosa lapponica. The sequence goes on along the minus strand of KZ505829.1, from coordinate 497,209 downwards.
GTTGGATTGTAGTTTTATTAGATTGGTCGACACATTTTGAATAATGATTTATGAAATGGTAATATTTTTTTCTTTTCCAATGTTGACATTTTAGTGATTATTTTTTTAATTCTAATTTTAAAAAATGAAAAATTAATGATGTAACACTTTTTTTCCCCCTTCTTTTTCTAGGCAAATACATTCTATGCTATTGCACTTTCTCTCTTGGTCTGTACAAGCGCTTCTTGTCCCATAATGATTTAGATCCTGTTGGACAATTTTAATTGAGTTTTGCAAGGCATGGACATTTGACAGATATGAAGTTCCTGCAAAGTTTATAAAAAGATATGACCAAGTAGAAAATAGAGATCCTTGTGACAGAGACTCTTGTAAATCCCTCTGTTGAACGAAAAGTGCAATGTGAGCCCAAACCATGGTAGACCAGACAGAATACACATGCAAGACCAATCTTGAGATAAAAATCCAAAGAAAACCTCAGTTGTAACTGCTCTTCACAGAGCTACCTGTTGGTTGATCAGCCTTTGCTCTCCCTCTTCCCACTAAATGTCTCCCTCATTGGTACCTCAAAACACATAGTCCAATAATATCACTAACATTTCACTGCTCTGGAAGGGGGCAGTCCTACTCCTTGCTCCTCCCTTCCAGCGCCCCTGCTTCTGGCCATCCTGTCACGTTCCCTCCCTCAGCTCACTAGCATTAGAAAAAAATAATTTGCTTCTCTGGCGTTTTTTTCTGGGTTAGTGAGTATAATTAGTTCAGTGCACGTCTTACACGTGCCAGGGCTTGCACAATGGAGTGGGGAGAATGCGTTAACAGCGGTGGGGTAGCAGCAGTGAGCTGCTAGATTGACTCCGTTTGATGATGAATTTTATTTTAGGCCACTCTACCTCTACCAGAGATTATCCACATGCAAGTTTTGTAAGGTTTAGTTTCTGTTCATTGATATTGTATCTTTAGTTAATTTGACTTAGCTGTCCTAGGAATTCCTGTTTCAACATGTGACCTTTGCGGACGATAAAAGAGCAGGCCACAGATAAGGTGTGGAAAACAGGCTGTTTGGCTATATAAAAGAGAGAATATTGGAAATTCAGAAGGTGAAAAATCATACCACTACTAGTTACTACGGGCTTCGACAGAGAAGGGGGGTCTGGTGCATTTAGCTACACCAGAGAGGCAGCCAATGTTGCTTCTCCTACCTATCCACACCACTCAGCTGCTAGAAATCATTACATCCAAAAATGCATTCACCGACCCCACTGGCAGTCAGTGTTTAACACAGGCCAAACTTCAGCCTCGATTAAGGCAAGTGAACTGGCCCAACCCCATGTCCTGCCTTGCTGGTCCTGTGAGCTGGGATGGCAGTGGGAGCGCTGCCGTGTCCCCAGGGTCAGAGCAGGAAGGCAGCACAGCTGCCATTTGTTACTCAGGATCATGACTCCAGGAGGCAATTAAATCTGGACCTGTTCCAAGAGAATTATTACCCTGGAGATGTGTCCATTTCGATTCTAGAAATGATCCTATTGTGAACAAAAAGCTGGGAATACTATTAATGGAAAGACATTTCTTAGAAATCGAAATAAAAGAATAAATGAGGATGAAAGACCTCCCACAGTTAAATGCAATCACAATTGTAAAGGCATAATTAAAAAGCCACAGAGTTCTAGCTAATATTTAAACTGATGACAACAGCTGAAAATGATGAAGATTCTTCTACAGGAAAGCTAAATATTTCCAGTATTGGTAAAAATATTTCCATGCAGAACACTTCAGGCATTGACATATTAGACACTCATAGATTATGCTGGATATTTGGCTAATGCTTGGCTTTGAATTGTATAAAATAGCGATGGAAATCATTTGCTGTCTTGAAAAAACTGGACTGTAAGGAGTACTGAGGGTTCATTACTACTTTAGCCTGGTTTCTTAAGGAAAGAGGTTCACAGATCCCACATGTGTGTGTGTGTGTGCCTCCATCTCTTCCTCTCCATGTAGATCTTGAGTCTGTTGATTAATTTCAACCAAAGTCATCAGAAGGGTGATCTCACAGAAATTAAGATGTTCTTTTCATGAAAACAGGAAAATAGAAAAAGCACTTGGTAAGTGAAAGCATAGAAGATGAGTTCAGCCATCACAGCATCCCTATCCAGCATTCACATATTTGGGAGAAACGGGATCACTTCACCCTTAGGCAATTAGAGGTCACACCTTAGACACCAGAAAACTCAACTATGAAGCACAAATCTGTAGGAAACAAGGCTTCTACCACTCACATAATCAGTTGCTTTACTACCATAAAGACACTAACTGAGATATTTTGCTTTTCATGCAGTGGCTTCTGCAATATTTGCATATAACTGTGTGTTGTGGGTTAACCCCACTAGGCAGCTAAGCAAGACCCAGTACACTGTACCAATTTTGTTTTCAATTTAGTAGTGAAAATGACCATTCCTGTCATACCTATTTTTGTAGCTGAAGACTATGACTGTCTAAGCGAAGCAGTATCCAAGACAGCCATGCCATCCTGCAGAGGAACATACGAATGTAAGTGCCCTATAAAAAACTTAATTTATACAGAACAAAGGAACCTTTTCAGGCTACAAAGCATGATATGAAAATTGGAGCTGCATCAGCTGCCTTTGGATTCCAGCACTGCAAATTGTCTAAACTGCACTTTGTAATTAAGCAGAGTTATTAAGGTAGTAGTGTTAAAGAAGGTATACTGAAGGCCAGAAGCAAACAAACTGTGGCAGCATGGGGATCCTGAAGGCTAAATTTCCCTTCCCTTCCCTTAGCAGAAGCACTGTGAATTGAGCTGTGCTGTTATGACCAGAATTATTGCTATATTCAAACTAGCTAAGTTAACTGTAATTTGGGTATCTCTGTGTGACACCGCTGTTTGCCACGTAGACACTCTTTTCTGTGCCTTGGTAAACAAAGCTAATAGGGTAGTACAACCTATTTCAGGTATCAACTCAGTGTCTTAACCTTCCTGGATATGCTGTGCATTAGAGAAGCTGGCACAGAAATCTAGTAGAGACTTCTGATCTCCAGGAAATCAAGAACTGTCAACATGTTGTGGTATTCTGGGCAAAAGAGATGATTAGGTTCATTTTAAACTGTAAGGCTCCTCTTTTCACTGAGATGAAATTTTCCTGCAGGAAGCTTATCAAAATTTCCCATTGTGTGTACCTATAAAAATATAGATCCACTGATTTCTTTTTTGGGTTTAGACAAAGTAGAGGTATCTTTAAAAAGTCTTCTTTTTATTTGTTGTTCATAACTAGTTTGAGTTTAATACATTTAAAATGTACAAACTGCAGACTTACCCATATACATATATTGATGATGCCTACTATAAAGACTATGTATTGAATTTAATATTGCCTCAATTAAGTATTTGCGTTTCCTTCATAAGTTTTCATTTACAGTAATGTATTTGTCGATGAAAGTATTTTACTGTGGATATGCAAAGCAATTTAGAGAATTTTGCTGTGGTGAAACAAACACAAAATGCATTTAGCAGCAGTCAGGTTTTACAGGACAGGACACTACCATAGAGCCAGGTTTACAGACATACCAAGTTCCCTGTTGTGGAAACATTCTCTAGTACCTAAATCCTCCCTGAAGCCCCAGTCCCTCCTGAAAGCTGACAGAGGGTTCACATCTCATTTCTGCCCCATCAGGAAAAACGCCTGGTCCTGCTGGGAATTTGCATCAATTTAGCTCACTCTAACAAATCTTTATTGGCACAGAAGAAAGAATATCTCAGTGGTTAGCATGGTAGCCACAGGCTACTTCTGTGATCTTGAGCAGTCATTTAGAGGCAGAATCGTTAAAGAATGCAGTAAGTAGTCAGTAGGATTTCCAGAGCCACTTAAGGGCCTGTTTGCCACAGAGAACAATAGAAATTAGGCACCTGGTGCTTTCAAAAATCCTGTCTAGGTGCCTATGGCCATGTCTAGACTGCAGAGCAGTTGCACTCCAGGGACTTACACCTTGTGTGCATAGATTTTCTTCCCATGGAAACCAAAGCTCAGGGTGGGGAGAGTGGGATGCTCAACTCAAAGATTGCACCTTGACACAGCTGACGCACTGGGAAGGACTCCTGCAGCCCTTCCTACATCTTTAAATATCTAAACAGTTTTTAAGCTTCTAAACAAAGCATCAAAGTACGTTAAAAATCACGCTATTTATTGCTCTGGGACTTGTTTCTCCATCAGTAAGATAGAGGTAATAATTCTTTTCTCACATGGCCATTACAAAGAAAAATACATCAACAACTTTACAGAACTCAGAAGCCATACAAACACCAACCAAGAAGCACATGACTCTTAGTCTATGCGGGGGTAACACAGATTACCAGCAGGAGAAGAGAGGTTAAGGTAGTACTAGTCCTCCTATTAATGCAGTTTTGTGTAGCATGTAACTCCCCCATTCACAGTGCAGTAATATTCCTCCCTGTGATGTGAGCAATAGATACAACCTTCCCAGACTGAAATGGTGTCACTAACAGGCTGCTTCTGCACAGCTTTTCCATCCCCAATGGCTATATAAATTCTCACCAACACAAGTGTTTGATCTACCTTAGATTTCCATTTCTCCAAAGTAACGTCCAACTTAATGGCCAGTAAGTTCTATGGCTAAGCTCCATTTTTGCACTGAACTGTGGAAGTTATTTATAGCTATACATGAGGATGATTTTTGAGAATACTGTCTCTATAGAAACTAGAGGTGGACTAGACCAAAGAGGTTTCTTAGAGGAAATTCCCTGCTCTTTTCCCTTCGTAGATGATGTCAGAAAGAGTTTGAACTCCTTGTTGGCTGGTAGGGAAGGATGTATTTGGCATATTTGGTATTATTAATTTCTCTTCCGTGAATAAAAATGTAAACATTTACAATTGACAATATATACTTACATAAAAATCTTTTTCAATTGTATTTCAGTTGGGCCCACGTGTTCACTTCACTTACATTCCATAAAACCAAGGGAAATTCCAGCACACACACACAAAATTGCATTAAGATGGTGTTAAGGTTGCTGACTCTCATTCCTAAATAACACAAAAACTAAAAGTACAGGAAATCCTGAGTTAAGACTCTTTCACAAACTTTAGACATAATTTCCTTTTTCATACATAATACTTCCTTCAGTGCTAGTGGAATCAATTTGTGGCTGGCTGTTCTGGCATTGGGACAATAATGTGGCAGCGGAATACAGCAAATCTGCGTGGACCCATTTCTTTTCCACTTATATGTGTGGTATTACCATAAGGCCAAAGCTTTTAAAAGCAGGTAGTGATTTTGAGTAGTTAAAGCTGAGATGTCTGAAGTGCTCCAATTCTTGGAGATTGCTGCCAGAAGGAAAACTGAAAATAATTTAAAAATTTGGAAAATGCTACATGGAGTAGGAATCCCAATAAGTGCTGCACTTTCATTTAATGGTCAGTCATGGTCAAGTTTCTTGCTGTATAGAGATTTTAACATCTTTACAACTCCTAATGATTCCCTTTTCTGAAGGCATCTCATGAAATCAAAGTATTACAATAAACATCAGTCTTTCCGTGAAGGGAACTCCTGCTGTGAAAGATAATAGTAAATTGCATTAGCACGTTTCCTGTAACCAAAAGGGTCTGCGTTATGGGTGGAACCATTAAAAGCCCTTCACCTACTGAGGTGCTATCTGTTTCAGGGGCAGGTTCCATACTTTGAGGCCTGCCAGTGAATTGCGCTTGCTGATGGGGAAGGAAGCAATAAATGTTTAGATGCTGATAGCAACATTCCTCACTATTTTAGAACAGGAAGTTAAGGAGCAACATGCAGCTGGAACTGCAAGGAATGTCCCAGTAGTCTCTCTGAATTTGGTTACTGCTTGGAAGTTGCCCAGCACAGCAAGGGCAGTGCCATGACTCATGTGAGAGCACCATCTTGTGATTTTTCAGTCTCATTTGACAACATCAAAGAAAAAAGCAGCATACTTGGGCACTGCTATGGCACAAAATTACCCGATAGCGGAGCTAGAAATAAGACCCATCACTTAATCATCTTGAGATGTTCTAAAACATACTTAACTGAATCTTCCAACCCCAAATAACACAAGGTTTTCCAGGATTTCCTTAACAATATAAACTCATTTATAGAATGGCAAAACCAAACCTGATGAACTCAATACCAACAATTACATACACTGAAAGCCTTCTGTTCACACAGAATAATAACTGCCTTGATGAAGAGTCCATAGTGAAGTTATTTCCATTTTATATTGCAGCTAAGATGATGCAGCAACGCAGCTGAAGGGATGGAAGAAGCCCTGTACCTCAGTCAGTTTGTGGCCACGTACTCCCTCTGCTTCCTGCATCATACCTAATAAAAGTGAGTCAGTTTGACTGGCTGATCCAGTGGAAAACTAACTCTGAAAAAAAAAGAAACAGTTCCTCACTGGTTCAGTCAGCTGCATCAGGTCACACTGAGGCTGCGTGACTTAGATCTGGTAACAACAGCTGGGGGAGAGAAGGGCAGAGCAAGACCACACTTTCCAGCAGCTGCCATCAGTAGAGTCCCTTAGCTTATACCATGAAAACTCACCCTCAGACTAACTGGAGAGGACAGTGCAATTTGGTGTAAGGACAGCCGGCATCCTCCTCTCTACACACAAAGGAAAGCAGTGGGACAGAAGGCAAAGAGAACGCAGGACTGGTACACCCTTACCCAGCATTGCCAAAAGCAGGCTGCGGCAAACTGCTGAGAAGAGCTAGTCTCAGGCTGGGGGGCCTTAATTAAGTCAGCAGCAGGACACAGCTACAACAAGGTCTAAACACCTGAGGGGTTTAAAAATAGGCATTGTCACTTTGCATTGTCACAAGAAGCATGCTTGAAATTTGGATGGAATTTAGAAAAGCAGTGTCAGGAGCCTGCCTGTCCCATCCTGTTCAGGAGTCCCGAAATGCCTGTCTAGTGTAGTTCCATTCATCATAGACCTTTTCAGCGGTTTGGCTTATATGTGACAAAGAAACCTGTAGTGATGTCCACCCTGAACAAAAATGAGGAAGCCATTTTGCCTAACTACATCATCCCAGGTTAGCTACTTATCTTAGACAGCCATTACAGTCCACACCAAGAAATATTCACCTCAAGTGTCATTCTTTTGCCTTACTTTTGCCTTACACCTACATTAGGTAAAATGGATTGTGCTTCACAAGATGCATACTTCTTACCCTTGACAGTAAAGGGAAGTTGGGGTGATTAGCTCAGATACAGCTGTCTCAGACAGTTGAAGATAAGTGAGATGCATCTCATATGAGGAGCTGTCACCTTCTGTCCAGCTGTAGATGATGAAATACATGCTACTGTGATCCAAAAATTAGGAGCAAATGTAGTGAGACTCAGAATTATCCGGTTATGCTAGTTCTGTCACCCCATTCCCTTAGAGGCTTTTCCTACCTAGTTAACCTCATATCAATCTCAATGTGTCAGGGCAAAGCCACAGACAGTTCATATCTATCTTCACTAAGCACTGTAAAGGAAGAGAAGGAGAACATTTTCTGGATTTCAATAACAAAATTTTTGTAATTAAGGATCAGAGCAATTCATTTCGGTAACCTCTATTCAACTGCCTTGAACATTGCTTTGTTCATTTAGTTCTAGATGTTCAAAGAAGCTGAATGTCTATAGGTTTCCTAGGTGTCTTCATGAATCTCATCATCAGGGAAATGGTGCCCTAACATTTACATGTAGTAGTCTCTCATTTAATTTAAATCTGTTCATTCTTGTTATATTTCCTTTACAGCAGTAAACAGTATCTCCTCTCTCTTGGTACTCAATGCTCCAAAGATCTTATGTCATTACTATACAATGCTTGGTACTTGGTGATTCAGATGTATCTGTGGGGATATCTTAACTTTTCCTTGTGAGCCGAGCCAAACCAATCTTCCACCCAATTACTACCTTGAAAAAGCTCTCCTAAAAAAATTAGCTTAAATGAATCCAGTTCAAAAAACCCATCTTTTTTTTTTTCTTTTTTTATTAATTTGCAGTCAGACTATTTGCTCTATGTGAAATTTAGCAGTAACTTTTGGAGCTTTTACAATCTGTCTGTGTTTAGAACCGTTCCGTGGTACCAGCCACTGATATACTGTTACTGCCAAAGCAGAAGAGCTTAGGTGCTACTTAAGGTTTGCTCTGTACTGAGCCTTCAATACATTTCCTTTATTTTCAAGTGTATACAATATGCACTGCAACTGTCTTAAAATTTTTCAAAGCAGTATGAAAAATACAGAATTCAAACCCAATTGATAAGCCAAGGGGAAAAAAGGGCTCAAATACACAAGCAGAGGCTGTGCATCAGCTGAGCACTTCATATCCAGACTCATAGTCCATAATAAATCCTGTGGATAAAGCACTAGCAATGGCATGGGGCTCTGAGTCCAAAGTCTTGAAAACTAGCAGTATATTTGGTATTTGTTTTAAAGTCTCTGCTTCTGATTTAACTTCATAACATAGTACAGACAATATGTAAGTAAGTGAAGTGAGTTGCCTTTACGACTACAGAAAACGACTTGATTGTATTCAAAAAACACCTCCAAAGCTCAGACACTGGCAGAGAAATCACCACTTTCCCCCAACCCTCTTTCAATCTCACAAATTTTGAATCACTTCTTGATTTTGTGGGGTCTTATTCAGGATCTCTGAATGGCTGGAGTTATCCATATGGCAATAATTGCAGCTATTTTATCATAAATAAACTAGTGTCCTTTTTAATGAAAACAAAGCTTTCAGAGTAGCTTCATTGCACCCTCCTACAACAGCTTTGGTATGTAACTTGACATTGTGATGTCAGCAAAACCGTAAGATGAGTTTTCCTCTGACGACCATGAAAAGAATTTTTGCTCCCCATTTTATTGGACATTGTATTATAGATGGGCCTGGATGCACACACGCCTAGCAAGGTTGTCCAACATTTCCTATTATGAGACTCTGATTTCAGTTATTTGTAACTTTGCCAAAGTTTAATTATTTGCACTGAAATTTTCCACACTGAGCATCTGCCTCGGACTGAATTTATTTTTTTTGGAAACAAATAACTCAGCCATTTCTGAGATCAAGGCTAAGGGAAAATACATCATTTTCTTCGTAAAAAAACCAACTGAGTTCTGCTGAAATTTTTTAGGGCTACCACGACTTGTAGAATGGGCTTAAAATTTGGCAGAGGCTTGCCTTTGTTTCAAGGATGTAGCGCTCTCCATCTCTTACAAGAATTTGGCTAAGTTCTAGTCCTTTGGGAAAAAAAAGCAGTTCACACATGCTCAGTACAGAAGTCTCAGGTGTCAGCAGTTGCATTTCTCAAAGATTCTGTAATTATAGAACATGTTCCATACCGAGGCTGAGCAGGATTTTCCTTGCAACTACAGCACTACGTCATACTGGGCTACAGTCCAAGACGGAGCGCAGAAGCTCTATTTCTCCCACCTACTCCAAACAGGAAGCGAGAAGGAGGAAGCTGCACTATTTAAAAGCAGAGTTTGCAAAAAGCTGATCTGCCTGGAGATGAGGGGCAGACAGGAACCAGGATACCAGAATGCAGAGACAGACTGAAAAAAGAGGGAACTGGGATGGTTATGGTGATAGAGACAGCAAACTGCATGTGGAAGAGGTGAAGATATTCAGAGACATCAGGAAAGAAAAAAAATTAAGAAGAGTTGCTGAAGTGTTGGCAACTGTGAGAAAGGCTGAAGGATCCACTCAGTCTGGGTGAGAGATTAGTGCTGAACATCAGTCTGCAGAGAAACTTATGGTGAAAAAGGAAAAGGGGCCAGGAGAGACAGAACAGATTAAAAGCTAAAATGGAAAGAAACTAGTGGAAGGAACCAAATCATCCAAACCTAAGAAGTGGAAATGGAGTTGGAAAGAGGACCAAGGTTAAGGAGAAGGTAAGACTGAGGCAGTGACTGGTAGTGTCAGAAGTGGTTATGCTTTACAGGAATAAATTCAGGCATCTGTGTCCTATGGATGTGCGTTCAATCTGGATGTTGCAGTGGAGCCCAAGAACCTTGACTTCAACAAGCCAGCCAGTGTCAGAAAATCAGTAGGAAAGCAAAATGTGCCATCATTTTTTTTGTGGACATAAAATATTATTCCTAGTTATTCTGTTATCTTCAATGTCAGGAGACTATGTGGGGCACCTACATTTTCCTACTCCATTGATAAAACACGCACATTTAGGCATGACAGCTGGAACGTATGGGAGATTATTTTTTTTTTTTCAAATTTGGATCAAAAAAGAGAAACTTATCTACACATAGAAAAGTATGATGGAACATTGTTAAGACTCCAAACCAAGTTTTCAGAAGTTAGAAAATGGAAAAACTAAAGCTATACAATCTTGGAGACTATGTATTGTCTCCTTTGCATTTAGGTGATGCATTTCTTAATTGCATGATTACTTATCTGTTTAATTTCTTTTACAATGGCATTATACACCTTCTTCTCTCTCAAAATCCCTGTGTAATTCTTAGCAAGTCATCTACACTAAAAGCTTTTCGTATGTAGTGCCTCTTTTTCTGGGTGCCTCATCTGAATTCCTATGATCTGGCTTACAGAAGTCTTGCATACTTGAGAAGTCACCAGGAATTACAACTTGAATGAATAAATTGCTATATTAAGGCTCAATATCATGCACATTGAACTGAGTACCCCAAACTACAGGATAGCTTTAACCTTATCTCTGCAAAAAGCAGGAGTAACAATATCACTTTAACTGCTGGAGGTGTATCATAAAAGTAAACATATTCATATTTGTGAGGCACTCGGAGAGTACAGTGACAAGAACCACTGAAAAGATCAAGAGGAGATTAATCATTCTGTTAGATAAGATTTTAATACTGAGAAATAAGCAAGGCAGAGGGACTCACACTGAACAAGGACAAGTAATAAAACATCAGATATAATTTTAAAAATACCTGTCACTCCTGAGTGCTGATTAAAGCTTCGATCTTGAAGAAAAAACCCTATGTGGATAGGTAACTGAAGGTATTTGTGCAGGGGAGATGAGTAAAGTTTGCATACAACCTAACTTCCGTCATTTCCTACCTTTTGATTACTTGACTTTGCAGCTTTAATTCTTAAAGACTATCATTTAATATGCTTTATACAAACATACAGAGCCTTAGGAATTCTGCATATTATAATCACCAGTATCACCAAAACCCCAAGATGGCATTACAGTTTTGTTTTACAAAGCTGTTTGAAAACAAACATACTTCTGTTTTGAATGCTATCTGTAGTTAAAATGTTTCAAAATCTCTTCTTTCTCTCTCCCCTCCTTTCTGTTTCCACCTCTTCCCTTCATTCTTTACAAATGCCTTCTTTCTTCAAAAACTGCAGGACTAGCTCTGGCTCAAACAGCTGCAGAAACAGCTTGGCTTCAGACATTTACCACAGCAGATTTGCTTAATCAAACAACCATCAGAGCAGCTTTGTTCCAAGCAGTTGCCAAAAGCCTGTCATGCTACAACTTCAAAAAGCTGCTCCAGCAGCTTTGCTGCACACCAGAGATGCTCATCATGCGTGGAGGTGACATCATACATTTCTAAGTAGGAAATCCAATTATATTAACGTTCTGTATATTTCTGTGGTACAGTTTTATCCATCTAATTAAGGTATTTGTAGTAACAAATGTCATACTTTAGTGTCCATGGCCATTTTGTCTAGTTTATATCTTTTACAAAAAAGGTGTTACTTTGTCCTACATACTTTCCACAGTTGGCATCTGTCCAAACATGAATTATTTCAGAGAGTTTGAAGAAAATTCTTTCAACAACTTTGAGTAGGCAATTGAAACCAAAAAACAACAGAGAGCCCGCAGAATAAAAGACTAGGAAGCATGCTGTATGGTCATCGAGTTCCAGCCATCATCGACTACTACTGCATTTTTGTGGTTTCCATAGATTGTTTGTTCAACCTGTATTAAAGCCTTCAGTGAGAGCGACTCTACCAGCTCCTGAGGCAAACCTACGCCAGAGTGTGAGTACCCTACCTTCAGCAAGTTTTCCCCAACAGCTAACCTGATTCTTTCTTCCTGCAATTTAGGTCCATTACTTCTTGTCACACACGAAGTGGTGTCTCCATGGACTGGGAGAACAATGTATACCCTTCTCTCTAAAAATCTTCTCTCCTTTAAGGTACAGAACAGTTCTTTCAATCTTGGCCCATTGAACGTAGCTCTTTGGCTTGTAGTTATTTTCACTGCTGTTCTCTGGAATGTCCTTAGTAGTCTATTCCTTTCTTGAAGAGCAATGCCCAGAGGCTGGACAATGTAGTCCAGCTGTGAGAAGAGTGGAAGGATTACTCTCTGATTTGTCTGCTGTGCTCTTCTTAAAAGAAATTAAGAGCACATAGTTAATACCAGAGAGGATAAGTACTGTATCCTAAATGTCACAGGTGCTTAGATGTCACTTGGGAACACTCAACAATTATGCGGGAAATATATTAGGTCAGCTAATAAGACCAGATTTTGAACCTACAAAAAGTTCTGGTAAGTATAACTATTTGTAGCTTTAAAAAATGTACACACCAATTAGTCACAGTGGCATAACTAGCTTAGAAGTGAAGCAGTGATCTGTTCCCCTGAACCTACTTTTTTGGAAGTTTCAGAAATAGTGGCTACACCAATAGCAGTTAAATGTTTATGTTTAATTCAAACAGATCTGTGTTAACTTTGTTAAATCTCTTGTGTTTCTCAGCAATTTTTCTGCTGTGCTTTTTGCAAATTACATACATTAGATGCCTTATCTTAAATGGTAGACCTCATGTTTGGGCATATCCATCATTCTGGGCTTTTTCTGTCATGCTTCTCTCTTCTAGACAGTCTTTACTACATACGCTTAGCTGTTTCAACTCATGTTTTGAGACATAGGATACAATATCACTATCTAGTTACTATATCCAGTGGGAGATGCAATTTTATATTTATAGCATTGGTAATCTTTCCCTTGATAGTAATGGAACTTTTTCTAATGGTCATTCAACTAGAGCAACCCACCAAAGCTCTTTTGGTAGTAGCACTTCAGGAGTACAAAATACCTCCAGAAACGTATAGCACTGTTGTTCTGTTTATTTCAAACTTCCCTTCTGCTTACTCCTTCCTTTCAGTATTCAGATTATGCTCTTGGCAGAAAATTCTCTCCTAGTCTCTATTTTTCACTTAATGTATGGATGACCACATTTCTGTGTGTTTTGTGTTTCAACTAGGAACCTTAATCGCTTCAGGATGAGAGATGCTATGTAAATGTAAGGTATTAGTACAGCATTATTATCACTAATAACTGTAATGCTAATCTATTCCTCACTTGTTGCTGAGTTCTTGTAGCCTTATAAATTAAGTGGCATGAAAATCTTGCTGCTCTCTAATTACAGTGCTCTTTATCCAAGTAGTATAGAATAAGCAGTAAGATTTTAAGTATTACAGTGAATCATGCTGATGGTGGAAAATACTAAATCTACATCTTATCATTATTACTTATGTACTACAGTAGCGATCAGGGTCCCATTGTGCAAAGAGTTGTGCAAGCACACAGTAAAAGGCAAACCTTATTCTGAACAATAACAGCATAGCTGGATAGTTTTTCTTTCCTTCTTTCTATCATTATTTCCATTTTAACAGAGGAGGAAGTCACAGTATGAAAGCAAGTTACTTGTGGATCAGAGAAATGTGAAAGAGGCAGAGATTGAATCCTGAACCACTGAGTCAAGTCCAGTTCTTTAACTGCAATTCACCTACACTATGTACAGCATCAACAACCCAAAATTTAAAAATCTCTGACCCTCCATTTTTGACAATTTTATAACTGCTCTTTTAAAGACCATCCCTAAACTAAGGTAAGAGTACAATGGAATATATTCCAATTATGCTAAGGTCCTACAGTCCATCCATATCTGGGAAATGTCTTTTCTCAGAACAATGAGTTATAAACAAAGCTTTGAACCAACAAACAAATGAATCTTTCTATGGAATCAAATCTGCAGGAATCACTTTAAGTGTCTGTGTCTAGTAACCTTTGCATCAGCAATACTGAGTAATTTGAACAGAAGAAGTTGTCCTGGTTTGAGTGACACAGGATTAATATCTGTCAGCAATTTTACTTTTTGGGAAGGTGTCTTTTAATGCTTAGGACAACTGCACTTTTAGAAGACTCTAGTGTCTGAATTTGTGAAAATATTTACTTTATAGCCAACTATGGTATGCAGGTTTCAAGAAAAGCACCTCAGTGTTTTCAAATTAGCCAAGTGCAAGGATGAGGAGGAGCGAGACCTGAGCACTTGACCCAAGCTGGCCAACAGGATTATTCCATACCATGAACATAACGTTCAATGTAAATTAGGAAGTTTGATGAGGAGTTCTCTCTCTTCCTTGATGGCAGCAGTCCAGAGAACTTCTTGCTCTGGTGACAGACCCCTGAGCCCTTCCCTTCCTCCCAAAGCTGTAGTACTCACAATGTCTGACATTTGCTGTCCACTGCTGGGAGTGCACAGCTTCCTACTGATAGAGTTGGCTGAGTATAATCCTTGCATATTTTATATTGGTATCAAGATCAATACTGGTTCTTTAGTATTACTAACGTTAACTATTTAATCTTATTTTATTAAATCTGTTTCTATTTCAACCCTTGAGTTTGCTTGTTTTTCCCAATTCACCTTCCTGGGTGGGGAGACGTCATTGGGTGATAGAATAATTGTCTAAATGACAATAAATTGTTGTGGGTTCTTCAAAGCATAACACCAAGTCAACACTTTTTCAAACAGAGTTTGAAAGAGAAATAATTATGGAAATTGGATTGTATGGCAACAGACTAGGTCTGAAATTTGATAAAGTATATTTAAATACAGCTACTATAGAACAGTTAAGTGGCTAGGAGTCTGCCCTGTCTGCAGTTTATGGTTCATGGGGCCTAGCCCATGTTGTGAGCCAAAGTCAGTGTTTTGATCTTCTGCAGTTTTTCCACACCAGAAGATATATTCCCAGAAGAAATATTCCTTGCCTAAATATCACACTTGGAGTTCAGCCAGTCGTGAAAGATCTGTGTGAAGTTGACATCTGAGAATAGTGAAAAATGATGGGTATCCTCCAAATAAAGTGCCTTCTTTTGGGAAGTTGCTTCTTAGCTGCCTTTTGGTTCCTGGAATTTGAAGAATAGTGTTTAGGCTTGGGTATAAACATTTTTAGTTTTCCTGAGAAAAAACTCAAGTCTCACACCTTTTTCCACATCATGGTTCTTCCCTTGAAGGAGATAGTGTCTGAACTCAAAATCACAGCAATCCATTTCTCACAAGGGAACAGGTAATCTGAAGGTCTGCGTCTTTCTATGAGTCCACTCATGTTGGCTCCAGCCCTCTGAGCCAGCCACTGTTGTGGTTGCAAAGGACCAGCAGCATGGTGTCAGATTTGCATGCTAGTTGTATGACGGACCCACGCTAGTTTAGAGCAAAGCAGGATGCCTCTAAGCTGGATGCAGGTCTCAAAGGACCATCCACTGGGGACTGCAGGATTTATAAGCACTAGACAGACTGGAAGGCAATAGGAGTGTATCTGCATGAGCTGCCTTACTAGGGAACACCTCTCTCAGCAAATTGACTGTATTACTGTGGATTTTCAGCACTAAGAAGCAAGAAAATTACCCTAAGTAATTGGCCCTATGGTTCTGTTTCTTCTCAGTTTTATTTTCCCATTTAACACTACCTACTCTGAATGCATATGACCCTTATATATTCTCCATGTTTTTTTCTTTTTTAAGAAGTGTGGATATTATGAGCTAGATCCCTGAGGGACAGAGGCAGCCCACATTGCATGTCCTAGTATCTGACTTTCAGGTGTCATATACCAGCCCTGAGTTAGATGCCTACACTGCAGAGCTCAAAGACCTAGAGCATTCTGAGCAGGAAAGCAACAGCCAACAAAAATTAGCAAGAGTATGGAGACTAAGCTCTCTGAAGGATTTAGCTGCTTAATCTCAGGCTATAGCAAGAAACTTCTTTTCTCTTGGTGTTTACCACCTTGAATGCTCAGTTGGGCTCACAGATTCTGAAAAAGGGCATAGCCAGAAGCTCAGTTTTATCCAATAGCTCAACAGTTAGTTTGAGGACAGAAAAAGAGCCATAATTCCTCTTGTTGAAGCTGCTTTACTTCAACGAGAATAATTAAATATTCATTAGGTAAAAGAGAGAGCCATACTTTATTGCCTGGCATTCGAGGCACTCAGCTACAAGAGAAGAGGCCTCAGTGCCTGTGTCAATGAAATTTTAAGTATCCCATATTAAGTAATCATGAGAACAGGGACTGGGATCCAGCCCTCTCTTTACTTAGGTGAGAGAGCTAACCACTGAGCTATATTATCACACTAGTTTCTATATTCCTTCATTTCCTTCCCTGCACTCTCTCTGTTCTAACAAATATTTTGCTACTCTGTGCTGGAAAACATAGAAAGAATGGATGTTCAATGCCTTCACTCTGGAAAGCAGATCTACGTCTAAAGTTAAAATGATCTTGGAAGGTGGGAAATACCTATTCAAAAGACAGAGGCATGAACAAAAGAAACAGTGCCTTCCATGTCTCAGTTTAACTCTTTAGCTGATGAATAAAAGGGCAGGAAGAGTGATGAGACATCTCCAGCTATGTTTCCTATATGGCCCAACCCAACATGTTTCTACTCAGGTTGTTTTCTGGACTGGGTTTTGGATGGAAGCTAAGGGATGGAATATCTTCCTTGAGAAATACAAAGCTCAGGCATCAACCCTCCCATTTCATTCACTTTGCCATTTAGTAAATATCATCTATGAGAACTTGGGGACTTAGAGATTTTATACGCCTCCAGGCAAAGAAGCATCTAAGTGAGGACTTTGACCACCTTTCTTTGGGATTCAAACACCTAAATATTCCTGGAGATCCACTATATACACAGTATTTGACCATAAATGTCTAGCAGGTACACATGAGAATTTGCTTTGTTTGACTTCAGTATAATTTATCTTTTAAAGCTATCCATCTTTTTTTGTTAGATTGTTTCTGGGAGCCAAAAACTGAGTAGCTGTGTTTAATTCAGTGACTAGGTAAGAAAATAGCTTCAGGAAAATTATACGTTGTCCTGCTTAGCACTTGGAATGTTGACTTAGTAACAGTCGTGGGATTTAACTTGTTATTGTTATTTTGATGTTCCTTCCTAAGCTTTAGTAACGTGTATATCACCTTCTGTAATGGTCTCCCATCCTATGAATTTTGAGTTGGTGTGATACTTTTTTATTAAAAAAAAGAGGTATTTTCAACTTGAACAGCATGATTGTACAAGGCTGGAAGCACTGTAGAAAATCAGTGTACTTCTAGTTTCATCAGTGCTATTTTCATTGGGCTTTGAAAAAACGGATACTTCATTTTAAGGATGAGCTAGCACACATCTAGTGAGTCTGTGCCCTAACTCTGTTTTGATTAGAAATAGATTTGGACAGTGCATAGGACTATCATTCAACTGTCCTTGGTTTTGCACCAATCAGCTCAGTTCTCGTACAAAGAACCCATCATCTGAGTGAGAAAATAGGGCAGCAGGGAAATTCACAGCTACAAAATGAGCTGAAATAACCAGTTTTACATGAATATAAGGATCTGCCTACATGGTTAAGTGGAGCCAAAATAACCAAATGGCTCATATATTATGCTTACAGTTATGATGGTTCAGGTCTTCATGAGTGCTATAAATTTAGAACAACAGTGCTCAATTCTGACAGAACATAGATTTTAAAGGTGCATCATTTAGAAACAGGGCAACCTTTTTCTAAATAAAAGCATTCGCAGACAGTCAAAATCCTGCATCTAGACAAGGCCAAATTCCTTTCTTGGATATTTGGCATTAGCCATTTATAGGATGTATAACAGCCGTATTGAGTACAGTAATCAAAAAAGGCTGCTCCTGAAAGCCTACCGGCAGTCCTCTGCCTTTGGGCTGTCAGCGTCTATACTCTGAGGTCCAAAATGTTCCTCTAACTGGAATGTATGGAAAGTTAAATGGACCTAAGAAGAAAGTTCAGAAAACACTAAAAATACCACTTATGGGAAAGTGGGGAGACCCAAGCAGGTCTTTAACAACATAGTATGATTTCTTGATGGGTAAGCAGAAAAAGAGGAAACATTTATTTGAGGTATTTTTCATTTTGTTATGAAAGGAAAGCTTTACAAATATCTGTATTTTAAAAACACTGTATTTCTGCTTGCTGTGTACTTAGAAATCTCAAATAACTCTTTTCTGTTTTTGAAAGATTTCTTGGATGGCTTAGATGAATGGGTGTGGATAGGAGGATTTTGTCCATTAATCATAGGATTCAGTTTTTCACTAGAGCATCTTTTCCTACAAATATTTGAGCTGAATAAGCATTTGAAGCAAAAAGAATTTGAAGCTGACTAAAATTATTTCCTCTTTCAATTAAGTACATTTCACTTGCCTGGTTGCTTGTATTATAAATGAATCACAATTTTTTTTAGGGCAATGGAGATCAGACTTTCTCCTTTAAATGTAAAAAAATAAATGTCCTAAATATTCTTCTTTAGAATGTCTCTTTTTTGGGGGGGGAAGGAAACCCTCATCCTGTGTATGTCACAGAGCAGCAACAGAGAGACACAACCTATCTTCACCAGCCTCAGCAAACAGCTTGCACCTGCAGCCATATCAAGTTACACGTTCTGATTCTCAGGAAAGTACATGCTTAACTTTAAGAATGTGCATATTTTTCACTGCCTTCTGCAGAGCTTAGGCATATGTTAATGAGCTTCTTTGCACGGGGACAATTTCCTGAAATGGGACCAAAATCTTTTATCAGATAGTACAAGTTCCACAAGTTCCAACTTCCCACAACCTGCAATATGAAAATGTTGCAAGAGACACCTGTGGCAATCCTCAGGCATCACCTTCTCTTCTGAATCAGTTATACCCGATAGCCCAGAAAAGTGAGGAAACTCTACTGCTGAAGGAACTACCTTCTGGAGGCAGGGAAGGAACTGAAGGCTTCAGATAATTCAAGGTATAGCAGCATTTGTTGTAAAAATGGTGTGCGTGGTTAACCCAGTACTAGTTGCCAAATTCCAGTGCAGTTAATTACAAGCACTACCATGTAAGTCAAGACTCAACCAGTAATTTGTAACCTGTGCTTGGGTTTAGATGCGTTCTATATTAAGTGGGGACAGTCTTAGAGCAATGAGTATTTTTAATCATTCAGGACCAAGAGCCTTTGTACAAACTGTGTAAGGAATATCTCCGAGGAAACAATGGGTTTGTTTCCTTTTCGCATGGTATAACTTAGAGCTAAGTCTGTCTGGTGGCTGATAAAGGTTATCTCAACTATCAGCTGTAGAGAGGGATTGGGACATCCTTTCTGCTCAATTTAACAGCTCAAGAGAATTGTGATTTTCCTGGGCTGCACTGGCAGCTGTGGGGACAACCATGGACACCATATTCGTTACTTTATAAGCAACTGAAATTACATACCTGCTGGAAGTCCAGCTTGCTGAAAAGTCAGAGTGACCCTTTCACTTTTATTGTAATGAATAAATAAAGACTGCAGTAATCTGCAGGCTTTGCCTGTAGATGTGAAGAGGATGAAGCCCTTGGTAGTATTCTCACCTTCCTATCAGATGATGCAAGAACACTATAGAGGCATCTGCATGGGCTGTGCAAGCGAAGGTACAACTTGCTGATGTATGAGAGTGCTTTGTTCCTAAGTTAGAACTTCAATTGTCAGAGTATTTTACCACAGAAAAAGTCCCTACGCAGACCCTGGTATATAAAAGGAGCATGCAGAAATATCACTGAACTTACACGGTTGCTTCCATACCAAGCATTTTCTTTTTGAATTGTGTTTCTTTTCATCTATGAAATATCTTCCTTGGTACATTTTAAAACTACACATAAACAAGCTTTAAACACACCGTCAACATACACTAATAAGCTAAGTCATGTTTTCAGGTAACTTTTTGTAAGCTATTGGTATTTGCTAGCTCTAAATGTTTTCTTATTTTCGTAAATGCTGAGGTAGTTCTTTATACTGTTATGTTAATTTCCATTTTGGAGAGCCGAAAGTTATGGTTCATAGTAATATTTTGGCACTTTCAATTAGATTTTCAGATACAGCTAGGCCTAGGGGTCAACTTGGGATGAGGCATGTTTAAAAGTCCTTCTCACCCCAGGATTAAAATATATTGTGATAATTCAGATTTTAAAAAAAAAATATCAAAACCAAACACAAACCAAACCCAACAAAATAGACCTAAATGTATATAATAAACCAGAGAACTAAGTAGATTTAAGTGCTGCCAGCTGAGATACTCAAGTATAAAAGGGATTTGAGACTGCAGGCCCTAAGCCAGTGGAAGCTGAAAAGCTTTGCAGATGTGATGTGGTCATTCTCTGTTGACGTTGGTGGTCATGCTGTTATCACAGCGCTGCTCCCACAGCTGTCATTGGAGTGATGTTGGCAGAGCCTCTGCTGGGAGACATCTGCCTTGCTCTTCTAACTGGAGTTGAAATGCTATGATGACAGCTGCACAGAAAGTGAAGAAAAAGGGAAGACAATAGAAATCTGAAAGAAATATTGAGGATATAAAGGGAAGCAACCATGCTAACCGCTGTCAAGATGCAGACCAGAATTTCACAGAAGTTAGGAAAAGCAGCTACAGGCGTGTCATTTTTATTTCAGTTACAGTGCTGTAAATCTGGGATTAGGTTAAGTGACTCTATATTTACACCAATACAATCAGAATCTGCCTTGGATCCCTATAGTAATTTTAATTCACCTCCCTTGTCTATTTATGCTACAGTGGCTCTTCACAGCAGCATGCTATGATCACACAACATACACATGACATTTTATGGCAATGCTATAAAAGAAGTTGACCATTGAACATAACAGCTTGCAGTCAACTTCTCTGAACACTGAGAGAAGAGAGGTTGCTTTGGTACTCTGATCTATTGTTTTTCATTGGAAGGATAGCAATGATGCATCAATTTTTATCTCTAAGAAACATCCACTGTTCTGGCAGTTAAGAAAAACCATTACAACTTACAGAAAATGGCATTTTTGTTGAGAACACCATGTCTATTTTTTTCTATTGTTCTGTATATTAAGCCTTACCCCCACTTACGTGTGACTTGGTCCCAGTGGAAAAGCTATTGTTACTGGTATGTATTTGCTATAAGGACTTGGAACATAACACGTACTTTTAGAGCACATACATAAACTGAATGAGCTCACTGAAACACAGACCATTCTGCTAGGTTGACTAAATCATGAATGGGGTGAAGCATTGTTCAAATAAGACAATTGCACACCTCACGTATTAAATCGAACAACCACCATCCACACACATGCTTTTCAGGTGCAAGAGATTAAACCGTAGTCCGAAGCCTGGCTCTCTGCTGTGAGAGAACTGAGGCCTAATGCAAAAGAAAAAGCCCACCTCACTCCATTGCACTTACAGCTCAAGTATTAAAGAATCCATACACCGGGGCATCCTTGCCTTTGTGCTTGTTACAGACTGGATGGTGCTGGAAAAATGGACTTTTGAGGGACATACAACTTGAATCTGCATGACTTAGAACAGATGGAGGATAAGAACAGCCTGCTGTGCATGTGACATTACCTTACCTAACTGTATGTGGCAACAAGCCAAATGTGTGGGTGTCCTGGCCCTCAAATACACAAGGAGAATGAGTGTTACCTTTACAGGCATAATACCTTTCTCTATTTTCATGTAATGAAAGCATTTGGTTTCCTTCCTTTTTTGGGGCTGGGGCTTGGAAATATACACACGCTGGTACATGTGCTGTGATATATAGCAGTAGCTCTCCTCCATAAAGTATGATTTTTTTCTAGGATGCCAAAGTACCTGTGGCCGAATACTTGCACATATCAAAACTAATTAGTAACAAAGCAAATGTATGCAAAAGTACGCAAAAGCATAGGGGAGACAATAAGAGAGGTTGTGCAGACTTCCCTCTGTGCTAAGAAAGTGTTTAGAGAGAGATTTCCTGCAACAAACATGCATAATAAATAAATAAAATAGTGAAAGAAAATAATAAAACCATCTATAATCATATCCACATTACCAAATTATGAAATAGTCAGTACTTATGGTTATCCCATTTTGTAGGCAAACATCTGTTAATGGTTCTTTTTTCTGTTTCTGAGCATCCATGTCTTCCTACTGAGATCTGGCTTGGATTATTTCCAGGAGCTCCTTTATAGTTTATGTTCCCTAAACACAGTGGTTTTGTTGTGGTGTTGTTCCTCTGTTTTGTGAGGGTAAAGAGGGGCACGTCTGTTTTTTCTGTCCCCGTTTCTCTCCTCATATCCAGGAGTTTGCTCCAAAGAGCCGCAATAACCAAACTTGGGCGATAGAAGAACAGGATCCCATTCCCTAGATATGAAAGTTCTTGCTGTTCTCTGGCTGCTCTTGACAGAGAGCCCTAATCTTCTGCGTCAGCAAATGTAACAATGAAGATGATGTTATTTTCTCGGGATAATGTGACTTGCTTTGGTGCCTTAAATGTGGGCTATGCTTTTTTCCAGTTACAGAATTTGTGCACAGCTTCCCACAATAACTCCTTCACATTTACCTATGCAGTCCCCAGGGACAGAGCCTCTGGGCTTCAGATCAGGCCAGAAACCAGCTTGTGTCTGCCTTCAGTTTGTTTGTCACCATGGAATAACAACAACAACAGCAATATCAGACAAGAAAAAGAGCAAAAGTCCTCAGCAAAGGTGAGAATTCTTGGCAGTATTAAGAAAAGAAACATTAAATAAGAAACACTGTATTATAGCTGTGACTCAACATCACAGACTAATTCAAGACCCTTAATTGCAATGACAAAGGTGTTATGGGACTGCTCAGATGCAGGCCCAGTCTTACACAGACAAGAAGAAACAAAGGAGTTAACTTGAGAGCAAAAGGCTTCTGAGCAATGAGACCTTTTCTGTTTCAAAGGAAAATTCCATGCCTTCCCTTCTGGTTGGCCTGCCGTAGCGGATATGCTTTTGGAGTACAGCATGTACAGTACATAAGCAACTATTGGCATTCATGGTTGGCTTCCAAATCAGCAGTGCTTAAAAATATGAAGTGCAAACTTGGCTCTCTCTTCTATCCTTGGTTTTGTTATTGTTGGTTTTGTTGTTCTTGTTGTTGCTCTGAAACAGTATTTGCTCATTTTTTTAAAAAAAATATCTAATTTTAACTCTGTGGATGTATTTCTCCTTTATTCGATCAAAATTCTCTTCCTTTCCTTCTGATGTCAGTGGCAGACAGTTGGCAGTTTCCTGTAAAGAAACAGCGCTGTAGCTGACTGTGTGAATCAGCACTTCTCCTGAAGACATTAAATATCATCTCGCCCCTGGAGCAATACCAGACGGAACACCTGCACCAGCACAAATACAGTAACTGTTCTGCCCAGGTACTGGAGGCTCCGTGTGAAACTTTCTCTAAAAAATATAACTAAACTGAGTGACAAGCAAGGATCAGCCTGAGAACTGTAGGTTCACCATAAGCAATCATCTCTCCTAATTAGCAAAATACTGACTGTTGTCAATACTCTCTTCCCAAAACAGTGTATCATCTCACTGGAATTAAAAGATGTGGCTCTAGGCATTGTTTGTATTATTCCACGTTTGTATTCTACATGTGCTGGTGAAAGAATGAGACTCTTAAGATGGCTAGCAGTAAAAACCTGTGGAAACAAAGATGATCACTACTCAGAGCCAAGCAGCAGGTCAGTATGTCTTTGGACATGGATAATATTAACAATGTGGAAATGTTTAAGAATGGATTGGTCAGAGCAGCTGTGCAAGTGTGAGGAAATTGCTCTCACTAGAGCTGTGGTGAGAAGAAAACCCAGAGACAAGATGACAGCAGGGAGTAAAGCTCAAGGAAGGAACTTTGTCACATTCAAAACTAGCTTCTCTATGTAGTTATAATCTCCTGTGCCAATAGATTCCATACCATGGCTGCAATTAGGTAAGTTATATATAACCAAACAAGAGGGGCAGACAAAGATTTTTCAACCTTTATGCCTATGTATACTTATAAATATATCTCCATGCAGGAATATTTTGGATTGTTTTAGTTATTCAGTATTCAGAAAGAAGTATAGGAGAATCGAAACAGGTAAAAAACTACAAATATATCAGGAGAAACTGTGTGTGTCAAACTTACTTCATGAGCACATCAAAAAACATATTGTCTGCTATTAGTGACAAAGACAGAAAGTCCCCAGCCTGTTATTTCTTCAGATCTACCTCCCTTTCACTTGAGGGCACCAGTCCAATAACGCTATCCCTCAACCAGTCACAGAATCACAGAATCATGGAATCACGGAACTGTCAGAGTTGGAAGGGACCTCTAGAGATCATCTAGTCCAACTCCCCTGCTAAAGCAGGATTGCCTAGAGCACATTACACAGGATGACCCCTTGCTAGTAAAAATGACCACACCAGGGAAACTAAACCTCTCCTAGTATGTTCCCTTATGCAATTAAGAAGGGCTAGGTGGACAGCCAACACTTTCATAGAAGTCCTCTGCTTTATCATAAGGCTTTAGAAGAAACAAAATTATGGGGTGCGTTGGTACAGATCACTGACAAAAAGATAGTTCCTACCAGCCTGGTCTTCACTTGAGTGAGACCAGTGGAGACTTGCCAATGAAAGCCCTCTCCTTGGTTTGGGAAAATGCATTACAGTGGGAAATGTGTCAACACAATGTTAAATAGAGTTTTGCTCATACTGCAGGAAAGAACAGTAAAGTTTAAAACTGTACTTGCGGGTCAGAAATAGCCTGTGAACTGGTTGAAGAGAACCATGAATAAAAGTTACCGTTCCCCTTTCTGTTCCTACTTGAAACTTCACTGTAGCATGGTTGAAAACACATATGCTCTTTCTCACAGAGGGGAAGAGATTAAAATGCCTCATGTCTAAAATGTTCAGACAACAGTCTCTTGTCTGTTCTGTACTTATTAGTTGCTTGACTAATAAGATTGTTATTAAAACAACCCAGTTTAATGTCTTCCATGTTGTATTGACTTCATGTCAAATAATGTTTATATAAATAATCTTTGAGCCATGGGAAACTTGCAGATTGTTTTGTCAAAGTCCTTGTAGTGTTTGTCTCAGGTACTGCTAAGACATATGAAGAATACAAGAAATTCTAAATAACATGCAAATTCATGAAAAAATAAAGTTTTTTTCCTTCAGAAATGTTTTGCACTGTATTTGTAACTGGATTTAAACACACTTCATCCATTCCTACCTTTCATCAGAGATCCTGTGTTCTCGGATTCTACAGCTTCTTCAGTTTTCCAGACTTAACAACTCTACCCATATTTTCCAATTTTTTTCAAAATTTCACCTATTCCTTCCTCTCCAAAGTCCTTGTTGAAAGCCTTCAACAAATCAAATACTTGACAGCAACTTCTTTTATCTTCATTTTAAAAACCTGTCACCTACGTTTCTGTAGAATGATATTTTAAACTAGCCTAGCAGAGTGATTTATAAGCTTAGAGACTGCTTTATTTGACCTCCTTCACCTTGAAAGGACATGTAAAAGGAAACAGAGATTCATCTTCTGCCGTTCCCTGGGTTCCCAAGCTCCTTTTCATTGAGAACAGGACATGATCATTTATCCTGATCATTTATCCTGAAATATTGCAGGTTACACACGCTTTACTATCTCTGTAATATATTGTGTTTTAACTTACATTTTTCTCACAATGTATTAAAGTTAAATGCAGTAGCTGCTAAAAACCTCCAGTGCCTTCATTTTTTCCTTTGCTGGTGACTTGCCAAAACATTGATACTTGGTTATATCTCCATGACAGTTTACTTTGACACTCACATGGTCAAATAAGCTATAAATAAAAGAACTTGGGTTTTTCTTTCCACTCAATAATCTAGATGGAAATTATGCAGTGGTGCAAAGGGGGTTCAGAAGTTTTGAACAAACATATCTTTAATAAAGCACAGCACCAATAGCAGCAGCAGTCGGATATAAGCCATCATATTGGGTTAGTTTCAATAAAGTAAGTGAGACTTCAGTCCTAGGTGTTAATGTGATCTTACCGATGTAAAGTGTTAAACCATTCACATGGTTTGTGGTTTTAAGTACAGGGAGCTTAGCCTGCTCAGTCACATTGCAGCTGCACTAGAAATACATGCCAAAGCTGGGAAGTATATTGATTAGTTTGTACAAAAACAAAACACAAAGCATTTGGAAATTGAAATCAAGTGGTTAAACAAGACTAACTTAATCAAAATCTGTCAGACTCCCTTTGCTAGACACAGGTTATTAATTTAGAATCCATTATGCTGTCCAGAAGTCCTTCTTAGCACAACAAGAAAGGTTTAATTCTCTTATTCATCTTTCAGTTTATGACTGTAGGAGTAAAGATTGATTTCCTGCTTTTGATAACAAATATAGACAGGGAAAGGAGACAGGATAAGAGAGCGGAAAGCAGGGGAGGTGTAGCTGTTGTTCAGCTTTTCAGGATATAAGACATGGAAAATAGTTTGGAATAGCCAGTCACACCTGGTAACTGGTGGCCTGGAGCCCAATTCCCTTGCCTATATGGGCTATCCTCTGCCTGGCCAAGTCAGGTCTCCTTCCTTCCATTCACCATCCAGCATTTGCTAGAGCAGCACAGGCCAACTCAGAGTGAGGTTAAAAGCTGAGTGGCAGAAAGAGAGAGACCAAAAAGGAGATAATAAGGGGAAAGAAAGGGACTCAGAGAACACGGAAAGAGAAGGCAGAACCTCACTTTTTTCACATTGCTGGTTTGTTGGGAACAACCAGGTACCTTCTGATGTTTGATGGCCTGGGTCTGGTGGAAGCTGTGCAGTGGAGGAAAGAGTCAACCTGTGGCCTTTCCTGAGGAAGTCTTTCAGAAACCTCTTCTACCATACGCCAGTTATTCTCCTTTTTAAATGTTCAACAGGTGATGTGAGATCAAACAGGATGTTCTTTCTTTGTTTCGTTCACTTGTTTTGGTCCATTTATTTCTCACTTTACCCTTTCCTTATCTGTCAGATGTCATCTTCATACTAGCCTTGATCGGATCAGGAAGATCTCTCTAAATGAGTGACTGTTGTCTCAATTTCTTAACCCTCCTGCCATCTTTAACTCTTACAGCTAATTGCACACTTTATGAACTCTTACTGATTTCTCAAAGATGACTTCATAATTACAATAGACATGCAGTCTCCAATTACCACAAAGGTAGGGAGAAGTCAACAAGTAACAAATTGAGTTTCACTTCAGCCAGGGATGCTTACTGGGATGTGAAGTTCCACTAGAGCAATTAAATCCCCTATTAAGGCAGGGAGGAAACTAAGAATCCTGATCTAGCTGTCATAGTTAAATCCATTTTACATTCCTAAAACAGACTTCAGGATTTCCACCAACCACTATAAAGTTCAAAACAATCCATCCAACCCTTTAGGCTGGTGAGTCTTTCTCCATGGTAAATGTGCCCAATGTTTCACAACACATTCTCTCAGAGATGGCAGTTAGCCACCTGGCAGTCAGTCTTATGAAAGGTTTTCTTCCTTTTAATTGTAAAAATATCCACACAAATGCCTCCCTTGCCTATCATGCTGTTTCCACAATACAGTTCAAAGTGATTTATGAAGGAGTAAATTAACACATCCTTAATATGGTCATTATAGCTATAGTTGATTAGGCAGTATCAAGTGCTGCATTTTTAGTTTAGGTACCAGAATCATTCATTTGATCTGATTTACACTGATGACATTCAGCGCTGTCACTCTTACGATATAGCAACTTGTCAATGCCAGCTCTTTAATTTTGTAAAGCCACTGCCCCAAATTTATTAGTGATGGGTCTTAAAGAGCAATTCAGGCCTGAAGAGTCTTGTATTTTGGAGGCAGTGAACATCCTTGAAACAGGCTTACGTTAATGTCTTGTATCTTGCAATTGGGCACTCACGCAGAGAGTGATAGCTGTTGAGCTGAGCTTTGCAGCTGCTCCCTTCTGCTACAACCAGCAGAATGAAATATGCGGATTGCCATAATATAAAAAAAATGAAAAGGACTGGATCTAGAACTAAGGCTGGTTTTCCTCTTGCTGCAATGCATGGTTATACATAGACACAGATCAGTGCCTGCTGTTGCCTGCATTAATTTTACTATTGACTTCAGTAGCTGAATGGCTGGTCCTCTCTACACTAGGGGGTGATTGACTAGTTATTTAATTAACTAGTTTAAGCAGCATTAACAATAATCTCAGCAGTACCCAATGGATTTTCTGCTTTAAATATACTGTGCACTTCCCTATTTATAGTAAACACCAGCAGTGGGATTCATCTGTCCAAATATAGATTCTGCATTGTAGGTGTCTGTATCTGAGTTAACTGTCTAGGCTCCCTTTATAGTCAAGGGAACAGGCCTTCTGAGGGCAGAGCTCCTCTCATCCCATTTCCGATGTCTAAAACAGATTAAACAAATCACCTTCATTTAGAAGGTAGAGTAGGAAGGCCTATTTCTATCCATTCACTCTGGAGGGAGTCTGGCAATGGTATAGATGTCTACACTGTAGAGGCTACAACACAGAGACATACTTCTGCCCTAAAGTCATACCAAGAAGGCTGTGGCCATCAAGCAGCCCCTAAGTTTCCTCAGAGAAAATTACCACTTTGCTGCCTTGCGATAATGTTAGCCTCTATCTCCTACTCATTTCATTTGGAAGCAGGGCATGTTCGAGAATGGTATTTCAGACCCACCCTTCTCGCTGGCTTTCACTCTTCTCCCCATAGTTTCAACTCCATGGTCTCATTTTACTCACCAAGGAGGTAACGAGCTATTGAAATGAAACAGTGCTGCTGTGTAGCTGGTTGAGGAGATCATTGTTGAGCAATGTAACATGCTCTTATCCTTTGTCCCCAGAGGACTGAGCAAACGTTTTGTTAGGCAATCCCATTTACTGCTGATGCCAATGCCAGGAAATGAACAATCTGTGTTAGCTTTTGACTTTTAAAAACAATGGGCTGGATGCAATGCCCTCTGAAGTTACCAGGAGTCTTGTTCTTCCTTTGTTTTCAAAGGGCATGGGGTCATGCTCAACACTAGGAGTTTATATTGCTTTGTTTATATACTTAATGAGAAATAAAAGTTAAAAGCAGGTGTAGTTGTGATTATGAGCAGTTGATCTATATGGTGAAAGAAGAATGTGATTTTCAAACAAAAAACAATCAACTTTCCTAGTTAAAATGTTTTTGGACTAATTGCAGATGGAATTTTTTATGACATGTCCTAATTTAAGGTTTATGTTGGAGATTATTGGCCTCTGCATTATAAAATCTAGACACACAACAAGCTCTTGTTATGCTTTTCAAGAGGAATTTCCCAAAGAACACGTGTATTGCTGATGATTCGTTTGTGTAGCAGTTCTTCCCTAGTTTGACAATCTTTTATGTAAATATTGATAAGGCTTCTATCACGCATGTTTCCTCCATTTCCCTCTCCCTGAGTGAAAACTCCCTGTGAGGGCCATGCATGACCCACAGTATTTGTATTTGTGGGGTACAATGCACAGGCTTCTGGTGTCACTTAGAGTCTGATGGAACTACTGCAGTCCAAAACGAATTACCAACATTTCTGAACATTAGTTATCCTCAAAAAATGTTTATGTAGTACAACAATGTAAGTATCCTTATTTTAGAGGTAAGAAGAAAATAATTGACTTATTCATGATTGCATTGACCCAAAACCAGAGTCTTTCCTGAGGCCATGCCCCATTCCCTTAGGCAGAGAACTATATACCCTCAGTCCTACACTAATCATATACATATCGATTTATGGTCATGTTCACTGACTACGTTCCCTATCTGTAATATGGCTGATTTGAAGGGACTCTAACCCACAAGGATGAGAACTGCTTCAGCCATTTAGATGATCATGGCACTACTGAGGCTGAGCACAAAGTCACAGCTCTGCACGTTTTCTGTATATGGCACAACTGCCTGCTAGGACTTGGACTGTGCCTGCCACGCAACTCATGTGTATCACCAAACATGATCTCCTGAGGTTATAGGCAAGTGGATGGGTATAACTGGCAGTACACTCTCCTTCAAGAGGCTTTCTTACGTATGGAAACATATATAACATCTTCATAACCTAACATCTTTCTTGGTATCTTTTAACAGCTTTATTGTAACCTAAAGGGATGATGGAGTAAACTCTCATCAAGTTTGCAGGTGACACCAAACAGGGGGAGCCAGTTGATGCACTTCAGGGCAGGGCTGCCATCCACAGTGACCTAGATAGGCTAGAGGAATGGCTCAACCACAACCTTATGATATTCAGCAAGGGGAAATGGAAAGTTCTGCACCTGAGAAGGAATAACCCTAGCAATGATGCAGGCCAGGAACTGACTAGCTGGGGAGCAGCTCTGCTGAGAAGGACCTGGGAATCATGGTGGGCAGTCAGCTGGGCATGAGCCAGCAATCTACCTGACGGCAAAGAAAGCCCACAGCATCCTGGGTTGTTTCAGCAGAAGCACAGCTGGGAAGGTGATAATCTCCCTTTACTCGGTGCTTGTTAGACCACATCTAAAATGCTCTGTACAGTTTTGGATTCCCTGATACAAGAAAGCCATTGATACATTGAAGCACGTTCAGCAGAGGGCTACCAAGATGCTCAAGGATCTGGAGCACTTGTTCTGGAAGGAGAGGCTGGGGAAATGGTTCAGCCTGGAGAAGAGACAGCTTTTGAGGGACTGCCAGCATGTACGAGGAGGTGGCACCAGGCTCTTCATAGCAGCGCATGGTGAGAAGATGACAAACAATGAACAAAAACTGAAACAAGAGAGCTTCAGGGTGGATATAAAGAAAAACTTTTCATGTGTCAAGCAGAAAAACAGGTCAGCAGAGAGGCAGTGCAGTCACCATGCTTTGAGCTTTCCAAGACTTGACTGGACAAATTCCAGAGTAACCTTGTTCTGATCTCTTAGGTAACCTACCTGAGAAGGAAGTAGGACTAGAGACCTCCTGAGGTTCCTTCCAATCTGAATTATCCTACAGTCCTCTGAAAGAGAGTTTCCAGCAAAAGATTTTGTCTGGGAAGCACCAAAAAATATTTCCAAGCCGCGAAGCTCAGGAAGGAGTGTAAATGCATACTAAAATCTTACAGCAGACACATTATACATTCTGTGCAGAGCAGTTACTTCCCTTATATAACAGCCTTTGCATTGTTTCTATTTTTAATTCCTTTATTGTCACCAATCACCACTAATGCAAGGAGTGAGGCAGAAGGAATGTGGACTGCCATACCACTTATGATGGCTTTTGGACACGCTGCAGAGTGCACACAAAATTGCTTATGTTTATGGAGAGACACTCTGGCCTCTGCCTCACTACAAAAACATGTGCTTCACTTATGCAAAATCCTCACAAGTCTAAAGTAATTAAAGTTGCTGTAGTTCTATCTAATATTTCACAGTCAGAAGTGCGTGAGCGTGCACTGCATGACACACCGCAGTGAGTCTGACACACTGGAGAGGTATCTGAGCTGCAGCTGAATTATTGTGCAAGCACATACCATCTGTGCAATAAAAGGGATGGCCTGAAATGGTTATTTATCCATGCTCTACTATCCAGGCCAGAGGCCTGGAAATCTTGGCCAAATGGCCATATTATCTTTTTCCACATGGACAATAAAATAGAATAATTGACAAAAAAAAGAGGATAGGGCAATGCCAATATAGGGTGTCCCTAGAACAAATGCGCCTGGTTATGTTTTTCCCTGATAGACCGTAAAATTTTAAGACACACCTCTTTGCTTCCTGTGCTGAAAAAGTGCCACCCCTTTCTTGTCCTAGGACAAAAGTAACTCACAGAACTAAAGCTTTCATTTTCTGTTCTTTCACACCATCCTGGGATGGTATGACAGTGGGGAGAAATAAATCCCACGTTGGCAGGATGTGCCAATTTAAAACACAGTCTCAGTACTATTTCCTGCACTGACTTTGCTGCCAGCTGCCTGGCATCTTCCTCTGTGTGAGGGTAGCTGTTCTTCAGGGCTGGTGGGAAGGATCACTGCAGAGCAGATTGAATTCCAGGTCCCAGAGCAGACCCAATGTCTTATGCTTACAAGGCACCCAGACCCCTCTTGGCCTTTCAGCACAGCTTTCTCCCACAGGGTCAGTACTCTGTTTGTCTGAAAAGTGAAAAGGGCAGTGATAAAGCCGATGAGTGGTTTCCAGCTTGTTTTCTTTACTCAGGTCTTGTTTACTCTCTAGTTCCCAGAAGCCTCTGTGACCAGTTGGGAACCAGCAGCCTCATCTCACCAGAAGAACCCATGAAATAAAACAGGAGCAAAATGTGAAAGCAAGAAAGTTTTCACTGACTTCTCTAAAATGCTTTGGGCTTGTCTGCATGGGTTTTTGTGCTGACCTAACAAAACTGAGTTGGGGTTGCATCAATTTAATTAAATCACTCCAAATCTGTGTAATCTAATCCTTTGTTTTGGTTAACACCTATGCAACTCAAACGTGAGCAATAGCTACATAAAGAGCTCAAAGGCATAAAAAAGACTCAAACTCCAGCCCAACAATCTCAGTTTCAATTAAAGGCTGAGAAAGCATGCACTTCATGCCCTATACTTCACTGTAAACCAGGGAGAAACACAGAAAGTAGTAGACGTGCCTAAATTAAAGAAACTCACACTTAGTTGGGACAAGCTAAACAAAATCAAGTAAATTGCAGGTCTTCTTCCTCCTTCATAAAACTAGCACTAAATGCCAAAAGCTTTTTTTTGCCCTCTTTTTTTTTTCTATTGCAAGCCACCTTTAAGAACAGAGGGAAAGAGTCTCCTTGACAATATCATTTGAGTCCCTCAAGGCTTTTCCAGCACTTCATTTTAGTCATCTGGAACAACTTATTGATACACAGTCATCCCTTTCAGAAATTTCCAGAGAAAGTAACCCACTGTTACTCACACTGTAAATCCCTAGGGAGCAGCCTCGTCAATGCTTTTGTGTATAGTGACTCCCACCACACACGATAGTGCCAGACTCATGGAGCCCATCAGAGCTTTCTGAATAATCAGCAAAAACGGATTGCTTTCCAACTTTGCCAGTTGGCAGCTGACAGCATCTCTAATGGCAAGTTGGACACTCCTCCCCCCTCCATTTGCCTTCGTGGGTCCTGAAAGAGAAACCTCAGGGAACCAGGAGGCATTAAATTAGCTGAGGTGGAGGTTATCTGCTGATTTCTGATCGCAGCAGACACAGACTGAAAATTAGCATGGTTAACTCACTAAAAGTCAACAAGTAATAGCTCTTGATACTCGTAAATGAGGAGGGGGCTCAGGAGTCTTTCCCTCTTATGCTCTTAAATACACATCAACCGGAAACCCTCTTTGTGCTCTCCTGAGACTGGGAATTACAGAATCTGGGACTGGCTCCAGCAGGAATATATTCTGCACTACTTTACAGCTACATAGCTGTTGCCTTTTCTACACAGGCCCCAGCAGGGCTCCCTGGAGGCATGCTGACCACCTCTTTTTGTTGAAAGCTGATTATTGCTGTGGTTGCAGGCATCCTTCCTGAGCTTGTCACTGCCTTCTGCTGCTGCAGCCTAGGTTCAAGAAAGCCAGCAGCCTGATGAGATGGCTTTGTATCACACTTGCTAAACACAGAGCTGGTCAGCTAGCTAGGCTGTGGATAAATATCATCCTCCTGGCCCAGCTATGGGAGCTGGAGGGGATATTTCCCCCAGCTGCTTGTTGCTGCCCCCTTGTCAAATGCCACCATCTTCTCAAGTCTGCCACAGGGAATCAGGACAGCCCTCTGGGACTACCAAGTGCTCCCAATGTTCTGCCAACTAGAAAGAGTGGCACCAGCTACAAGACTAATGAACAGGCTGAGAGAGTTGGGGTTGTTCAGCCTGGAGAAGGCTCCAGGGAGACCTTAGAGCAGCCTTCCAGTACCTAAAAGGGGCCTACAGGAGAGACAGGGAGGGACTCTTTATCAGGGAGTGGAGCAATACGACGAAGGGTAGCAGTCTTAAACTGAAAGAGGGTAGATTTAGATTAGATATTAGGATGAAATTCTTTACTGTGAGGGTGGTGAGGCACTGCAACAGGTTGCCCAGAGAAGTTGTGGATGCCCCAACCCTGGAGGTGTTCAAGGCCAGGCTGGATGGGGCTTTGAGCTACCTGGTCTAGTGGGAGGTGTCCCTGCCCATGGCAGAGGGGATGGAACTCGATGATCTTTAAGGTCCCTTCCAGTCTGAACCATTCTATGATTCTATGATTCTTCACAGCATGCAGTGCCCTCTCTGATAATTCGGAAGTTTGGAAGACAACACAGAATTCTTCTAAACTTTTTTTAAAAATCTCTATCACCATCAACTTCATTGCTCACAAGCTCACAAATTTATTTTTTTTTCTTCCATTATGTCCAAATTTTTTGCTTGATCACATCTGTGGTATCATTTTAGGTATGATAGAGTTATTAAGGGATCAGTGTAGTCAGAACTGGCCTCTGTTCTCACTATTTGGTTCTGATATATATCAGTTAAAAAACAAGTTTTGTGCAGTTTCCTGACCCAGATCTATCTCTTCTATCTCTATCATTGTTGTGAGATACGATGTATGTATCAAAGTATCCTTGTTTCCACCAGAATCTTTACATTTTTTCTTTTGCCAAATAAGCCTCTCTTCACTGTATAACACCAATAATGCTTCAGCAACTTTAATTACTTGCACATTACAGGCACAAACACTTTTTGTTCTCTGGTGAACACATACGCTCCCCCTTTAAAGCCTCGTGCACATACGTGCAAGCAGGCACACATGCAGGCCTACACTGCCCTTCCAGGGGAAAGAAATCATCTCTGTTCAGAGAAATGTTCTGTGTTTACAGAACAGGCATCTTTAGGCTCAGTTATTACAACGCTCCATTATTTCTTTTGTTGCAGAATGGTAGGGCTGGCAGGGACTTAGGTAAGCCTCATTAAGCAACTCTTGCAGTATGCATAATCATTGTGATGGAAGTTATAGGAGTGTTTATGATATTCTTACATGAATCAATTAAATATGGGACTTAAAATGACTCATCATGGTTCTGCAGCATTCACTTCCCATCTGTCTGACCTTTGTTCCCTACACAGGCATGCTGGATCTTCTTCCCACAAAAATCTGAACCTAACTGAAAAGAGTGCCATATGACTTACATCCATCACAGAATGAGAGCGTGCTTTAGGCTGCAAGGTTTGTTACTCTGCTTTCAAAAACATACTCACAAATCATCTCTCCAAACAGTACAGAATATCAGCTCTGGAAGTACTAGCGTTAGTTATTCATCGACACAGCGACCAAAAGGTTATGTGTCTTCACAGCTCACTGGCTTTATCTACTCATAGAGGAATATCTCATATAAAGCTTCACTGCCATCCTGCCCATCAGTGTATGTAACATTGCACATAATAAAGTGCACAAACACTCCTCACTATATGGAGTTGTCATCCTTGTTTGTCTCTGGATGAAACATGTCGTGCTCTTAGTCACAACTGTAGAGACAGTAGGAGGGGCAGTGCTGCCAGCTCACTGCGAATGCTCAAAATCCCTTCCCCCATTGACCATCAAGGACAATATTACTCACAGCCTATGCACTGTTTTCATGGCAGTCAACGGCAGGAGCATTAATTAATTTCCTTTTCCTTCACTATCTGGAATATGAGAAGTGATGATCCACTGGGAAGACAAATAAAGCCAGATTCAGCTGAGCAAGGTCAAATCAAAACACTTTGGGCTATGACTAAGGGCTTGAAGAACCAGCAGAAATGCGTCGCTGACTGCATTTGTACAACACAGCAGGTTCATGGCAGGAAGCTCTAAAGAGAATCTGTATGCTGCCAGTGCAACAATTAATTCCCTAAACTACACTGTAATTTGGAGACAGTTGGATAAGCATCTTAATATTTCCTACTGAAAGGGGAAGAAATTTCCCCAGAATTTCTATGAGAAGTTTTCCTGTTTCCAGCAGTTTTAAGGTAGAAAAAAATTAGTATCATCAAAGTGTTCTGGAAAAACAAAACATGTGAGAACATTTTATGCCACCATAGTGCTTGTAATAATCACTACTTCATTGATAATCCACAGTCCTATATTCAATAACACTATTTGCCTTATAAATGAGGTAAAAATTCATAGAGACTAACATACCACTAGTATAGAAAAAGCTACTTTTAAATAAAAGGCACTGATAACTTAAGTGATGCCTAAAAACCCTCAATAATTCTCTATCATCATTTTGAGAGTGCATGAGCACAGTGTTTTCAGTATCACCCCTTCACATTCTGACACTTGCACTCTCTATCTGCACAGTAGCAACAGTGAGGACGTTACAGACCTACCTCCCACTTCAGGAGAAACAGAGAATACTCAGACTCCATGCTCCTAAGAGCGAAGCACCACATTTGATGACAACATTAGCTAAAAATAAAAAATAACTCAGAAAAAGTGCAAAGGGTTTTTCAGTTGCATGAGTTCCCTCATCTGGTTCCAAAGCACAGACCCCACATGCAGTTGTTCCAGCATAAATGAGAGATCAGCAAGGGGATGGAAAAGAGGCCAGTGATAGAGATACAGGAGCTGCCTATACAAGCACTGCTGCTGGGAAAATGTATGTGCAACCACAGATAAATTCAGTTTGCATTATTTGTATATGAACTTGAGTTCTGGAAATTAAGTGTCTACAAACCACACACTGGCCATCTCTTCTCTCACCAGTGTAACACCAATACTTATTTCACAAACAGCAACTCCACTTTTAAGACAGACAACACCTTGGATATTGCTCACAAACTGACGTAGAAAACAAATTGACTTGAAGGTCATACGCTTTTGTCTACACCAATTCTTGTATGAGAAAGTTAATTGCAATGCAACATATCTCCTATAGGCTGAATATTTCCTGGTTCCCTAAAAAAGAAGCACTCTGAAAACATGTACAATATTCTCACTGCTGGTACGTGTTGTAGCTATCAACCAAGGAAGAAACTGCCTGCATGCTGGGTTAACAGTATGTTGTCTGTATGGCTGTGCAGCAGATTGTTGCTGCTTCCTTATTGCTGCTCCTGCAGATTTCATCTTTGCTTTCAAGTATATGATTAAAAAGGCGTTATATTGGGGTGGCAAATTAATCACTACATTTGAAATGCAGTCAGTCAGACAACCCCTCCCAGTTTAGAGTCACCCAAAAGTTCATTCTACCAGGTATTTATTTCATATGTGGATGAAGCTGTCATTCAAAGTCATCTAAGAATGCTTTTGAAAAAAAAAAGATAAGTATGCAGGGCCACTTGGAACTGCAGCGCTATGAAGACATCATGAATGACAGTGTTTTGGCAGACACGAAGCCAAGACCACTTTTCCCAAAGGAAGAAAACATTGAAAACATGCACTTTGCCTGGCCTCCCTATAAGTCAACAGCTTCCTATGATGATTCACTAAGACTTACATCATCATCACTGTTGTTATTTATACTGAGAGCTCTTCAGAGAAAGAATAATCTCTGACTGTATATATGCACAGCATCTGCCATGGCTACCACCCCAGAAAATGAAATTGCATTAATTCTTAGTTAATATGCCTTTCCTATGGAGCAGTTCTGTGCTTATATGCAAAAAATAAGGGATAGGAGAACAGGCACATGAATTCCATCAACAGCTCTTGAGAAACCCATGAAAATATTTCAAATGCCTCTTCAGCACACAATGATTTCCATGCACACTTGGATATCAGCAGGTCAGGAACAGCCTAATGTTGAAGTAGTGCCCAGTTGAGCACCATTGGTAGCACTGGCCAAAGTCTATTGGGAATCTGCCAGTGATTAGTGCCCTCATCTTGGAATTCTGGTCTGATTAATAACAAAAATGTCTCCTTCCTCTTCCCAGGGAAAACATTCCCTGTGTAACTCAGGACTTGAAAACATGCCTGTCTGACCAGTCAATGCTTTGAACCAGGCCAAAAAGCCACAGATGTCACCATCCTACAGAACTGTACAGATCAGGCTATTTCTGAGCTGAGCTCACATGGGTCTAAGTGAATGCTTCCAGAATGCCCTACATTAGTTTGATGTTCCAGCTGACAGTACAGAAACTCTAGCAGACACTTTTTGTTCCTCACCAAGCAGAGAGTAAAAGCAGAGCATTTTCCCTGGCCTCTGTTATAAGAAAAGAAGTTGGCAATGGCTGATGAAAATTTTCCTAGCAACTCAGCAGGATATAATCTTTCCTCTCACAGTTCCACAAGGCTCTGAAGGGCCCTTCAAAATTTGCTATAGCTTCAGAGATAAGTGCCCAGGGAGCAAAATGCTGCAGTTCTGTGTAGCAGAAGGGCAGGTTGAAAACAGCAGTGAAGTGAAACAGTTAGAGTGGACATACTGCATCATTAGCACTCACGCACGTGTTTTCCTGATCAGTCAATTCCACAGAGTACAGAGAAGAAGTGGATCATTAATTCTTCACAGTAGAATTAGAGGTCACCTGCATTTTAAAGTGCCGTTTTAGTGAGAGATGTCGAACAACAGGAGAGCAAAATAAATAGCATATTATTAGTGGGTGCACTCTGCATTAGATTCATCAATTTAGTCATCTACTGAAGTATTCTCCCATCCTTTTATACTATATGAAGGCAAAAGCTACAAACATAAATACTGGGACAGGGAGATATTGTAGATAAAATATAACTTCTTGGCACTGTACTTAGAGAATAATATCATACAATAAATACAGCCTAATGTATGTTATCACTGGCTAAAAAATTTGCAACTGTGGAAAATGTTCTGATTCTACAGACATATGACATCTGTGTACCACAAAGTAGATAGACTATGCCACAATATTTCATAAGTTCACATTTTTTTCTATTAAGATAGTCTTATCTTATACAGCTTTCCTTCTACAGCAAGTTGCATAAATCAAGATTCCAACCTCCCAGTGAGTCCACAGCAGAGACACTCCCATGGTACCAAAGGGAATCAGAATTGCCCTATTCATCTTAATCGTGTGCTAACTTGCCCAAGTATGTCCATTTTGATGTTTAATTTGCTGAGATGTTTGTCTATAGTAAGACAAAGCAGCATGTATGAATAAAGAAAACAGATGTAAAATTCAGTATTTTGCTAGCTGCTAAATAACATAAAATATGTGTGAAAGTCACAATTTAGAAAGACACAATTAAGCAGATAAAACATGCCATCCTCACAACATACCAGGATCCCTTTTTCGTTTAGGACACACTTTTACACCCTTTAACAGGTTTTGTGCCAGGGAGCCTGAGTCCCTTAAGACAGGAAGATGTTTAATAATTTCTTTCTGTGTATAAAGAAAAGTGAGTTTGCATCAACTATTAATAACTATTATAGGCATTCCTACTAGACAGTGGATAAGGTTGTACAAGGTGTTCAGTGCTTCGCTCTCACCTACGATCAGACTCTCACACCGTCTGGATCTAATTCACCTCAGACCAACAGCCACCTGGTGATTCTTGGATGACAATTCCCTCTCTAAACTTTGAAAGAGAGAAAGAGAATCCATAACTCAGCAAGAAGGCTTCCAGAGCTAGTGGAAGGTATCAAGGACAATGTGGTAACTCAGATGTGAAAAAAAAACAATTTAGCAAGCAATGGGGTGTCTGGGGGAAGGTGCTGCCAGGGGGTGCTGCCGGGTGGCCCCTGT
>KZ505829.1:443926-456818 GCA_002844005.1 Limosa lapponica baueri | reverse complement strand
AGTGTTTTAGCTTTTGTCTTTGTTTCTCACAGGCTATTCTATTTGTCATTGGCAGTAAATCAAATCCATTTCCTTCAAGTTGAGTCTGTTTTGTCTGACAGTAATTGGTAAGTGATGTCCCTGTCTTTATCTTGACCCATGAGCTTTTCCACGTTGTTTTCTCCCCCTGTCCCATTAAGGAGAGGACTGAGCAAGCAGCTCAGTGTGTCTGGGTGTCTGGCAACTGGCCCAGGTCAACACACCACAAAGAATAGGAACTTTACAGTCCTGGAAGATACGACATAGATAAAGAAAGTCATGTGGGAAACAGCATAAGTACATTAAACTCACTGCTGAGCTAGAGAAAGATGACCTTCTTTCTGCCCATGTCGTATGAGGAGGAGCTTGTCTTTTCACACCAGTCATGTCATTATCTTGTACAGTAGAAATCCATTAATAGAGCATCCATTGTGCATTTCCAAGGGTTCATTTCTGCCAGCTTTACTTATGCTGAGTATTTCCACTGACTAATGGTCATAAAGTTGGCGGAATCCAGCCTTGTTCTAAAAACCAGTACTTCTAGGGGATAGCCATTGAGACTAGTAAATAACCAAATATTTTCCAGCAGAGCTTCTCGTATCGAATGTAAAAACTCAACCTACTACACGACAAAACAACACTTGCAATTGTTCTACAGAATACTCCCTATAGCACATGCAGCATTAGACTTCTTAGTATCAGGTGATTTGATTGTGGTTGAAGAGCCAGCCTGCAGAATGAAGTTGAGGAAAGCAAATACAAGTGAAGTTTAGGTGTATGGCAGAACACACTTATTATGATAGAAGATGGCATGTAATTCATGGCAAAAATCAACTTTCAGTGCAGTTGTCAGACTGCATTTTGATTAGGTATAGTCAAAGACTTAAGATTACTATTCATTCTTACTATTTAGGTATAGTCAAAGACTTAAGATTACTATTCATTAGGTATAGTCAAAGACTTAAGATTACTATTCATTCAAGGACTACCAAAAAATGATAGATCATTGCCACAAAAAGCAATGCAAAAATTCATCCTTTTTAAAATTTAAACTCAATGTATTCAAGCTACTCTCATGATCTTTCATTGGCATAAACATTCACAAGAAACCAGTTTCAAAATGTTGACTCCAACGTAATCTTGGGAGTGGAATTTTGAACTCAGGCACAAGTATTATTGCTGAAACACTTCCATATTTAGGAAATTGGAGAACGGAAACAATGGCATGGGATTTTTTTAGTCAGTCTGTACTCTGATATGAAAAAATCCCTGGAGGACTGTTTGCACTCCAGCCACAGAGTCAAAGACATCTGCACTAATATTCATCAAATACTCTAGAATAATGGGAACAAGCAATGAAATCACAGTCTATTCACTGACAGCCATCAGGCAGAAAGAAAGGCTAAATTTCTTGTCATTGTTGGTGAGTGCCAGAAAAACACATTTGGATAGCAACTGATCATGAACATTAAAGACAAAAAGACACAGTTAAGGGTTTGAGAAGTAAAGGCAGCTGTCACAGCCCCAACTTCAGCACCATAGCTTGCAACATGTCGGTATGACATTTACAGTAATGACTGAGAGCAAGCATAGCATGACCTTTACTCATCAGCCACGAGTAGAATAATAAACGCTGTTAAGGACAGCAGAGTTATAACTCAATTATGTCCTGGTCAAAAGTAAGATACTCATAATATAAAAGGTCATTTGTTTCAAAGGAAGAGTTCTGAATTCCTTTATTTCTCTTGTTTTCCATCCTTAACCTGTATTTTGAAATTGAAACATTATTGTTACACGATAAACGCATGAAATGTCCATTGGATAAAGCAGAAAGGTAATTCAGCAGAAATAATCTTCTGTTTCTGCAATGGCCTCTTCTATTGTCTATGGTTGATTGCACTATCAATGTAAGGGTTATAAAACTACTGAGGAAATATAAGGAAATGTTAAAAATCCTCATCCAGCCTTCCAGGATCTGTTGTTTTTACTGTAATAACCTCTTCCTCTGTGACTTCCTTCTGCTGGTATCTTGAAGAGCCTGTGTATTCCAATGGCTCTTCAAACACTGGAAATTGGTGTCATTGGAAAAATCAAACACTCTACACTCTTGTGATTTCAGCAGAGCTGTAGCAGTATAAAACTGGAAGCAAAAAAATGATGAATAAGCATTTGCATTTTATTTATGAGAATTTCAAACAGCTACTCCAATTCCCTGCTGGTATCACTAAGGTAGAGTTCAGAGGATGCATGAGACAAGCAGACAATCAAATTATGCTAGAGGCCACTGTTGTTGTACTAATATTATAGTAATTATGGATGCTTTCCTTCCAAACTCACATATATATGCAGCTTGCAGG
This sequence comes from Limosa lapponica baueri, assembly GCA_002844005.1. Classification (NCBI taxonomy): domain Eukaryota; kingdom Metazoa; phylum Chordata; class Aves; order Charadriiformes; family Scolopacidae; genus Limosa; species Limosa lapponica. The sequence goes on along the minus strand of KZ505829.1, from coordinate 454,443 downwards.
CCTGAATCTTCATTCCTTATCTCCAGAACTGACTGTAGAGTTTCCCTCAACAGTATGACTGCAGTGCCAAACATAACCTTTTCACTGCTCATGGTTTCTGATTTATTCTTTCACTCCCAGCATTAGCTCCAGTGGATGCCTTAGGTTAATAAGTGAACCATGTAACTGTACTACGGGATTCTAAAAGAACTAGCAGGAGACAAGTGTCACCACGGTACCAAACTGCACTTCCTTTTCCTTAATGAGAAACATTAATAAGATTGTACAGAAGAGGTGGGAGGGGATTTACTAACAGCAGCAATGTATTGTCTAACATCCTGAACTTAAATGAAGGAAATTTTTTGAGACCCCAAGACTTAAAGAAACATCTAACAACCTGTTCCCACTTGCGTTCATATATTGTCCACAGAGTCTTAAACACATCTACTGAAAAGAAAACAATTGAACAGCTAGTATAAGCTATTCAGATGTGACCTGCAGTAAAAAGTAAGGAAAAATATACTTGATTCATGCAGAGATGTATTTTCTCGGTTCTATTAGCAATCTTCATGCTCTCTTTTGGAACTTAAATGAATTTATCCTGCCATGTGTTAGCCCTAAAAAGGTATAGTTTTCTTTCAGAGAAGATACTAATTTGGTCAGGGAATCAAACTCCTGCCTTTAATCTCTTGCTGAACAAAGGGCTCTGAAAAAGTGACCCTTCTTAGCCTAATGTGGAAACACTTGATAACTTTCTCAGAACAAATACCAAAACTGTGAGGGAAACATCCAATATTGCATTGTTTATTAACAGGTATTGACTAAAAGCAAGCCTCTGACAGTAAAGATTCCCTAGATGCAAGAGATTTAAAATCTGAAAGTACATCTAGATTCATATACTCCAATTTTTTCTGCCTGTAACATATACAGGATATCAACCTTTGTGAGAGTGGTGAATATCATATCAACATACAAGTAGCTTTTTTAGGTTTTACTCGTGGTGCCTGTCACTGTGGTATGTCAGGAAGCAATCCTGTCTAGAGAGTAAGGCAGAGACTCCTGCAGAATCGAGTCCATAAGTGAAGTGGAAAAATTCCAAAAATAGACAAAAGTGGATAATTCTGTAAATATTATCTACTCAGCATATTCAGTCTTGCAGAACTTGCCGAACAGCTGCAGATATACTGCAAGTTGCAACTATCCAGCTTTTTTTACTCTATGAACTCATGAACTGAGAGCACTTTGGTATCTGATATTTGGAACTGACTTTTTTTCTGTGACTCCTCTGAGCTCCAAGAATGTCTGAGCTCTAAAAGGTAACCCTTGTGCTTAAAAAAGAAAAGTAATGTTGCTCTGATGATTTGTTAAAGGTGATTTAAAGATGTGATGTGTGATATGATCATTGACTTTTAGATCTTTCCCATCTCATTCATGCACTTTTAAACAAACTACCTTGGTGGGAGCAAATATAAATATACAACAGCCAAACCCAAGCTAAAGATTCTTAAAAGGCAATGTCTCACCTTGGCCACTCAGTCTTTCTAAAACTATTCATATTTTTAATGTTTCTATCAGATCCATGTAAGTCAGAAGACTGTTTAATAAAACCATTTACTTTTGTTGTTTATTTTTCCAGAGTATTTTTTTCTGCTTCAGTACTCCGGAAGAACTTCTGGTGTTTTGAAGATCTTTGCATATCCGATTTCCACAAATGGTTGATTTTAATCATTATTGTTGTTTTAATAATAAATAAAAATAATTTTCTGTAGTGCAAAAAGGACAATTTTGAAAACACTCTCAGTTCTCACCAATGTCAGTGATGCAATATTTAGCATTTGAAGTGCCTGAGTCTCAGTGCAGCTTAGCAGCTGTCTTCACAGGCCTCTTATTTCAATGATCCTTTACATCATGGAAGGATGGTAAAGCTCCCACATTTGCCAAGTGATGCTTCAACTGAACTGCGTGTCATTTCAAAGCACAGTACTGGATCTCCTACAGAGGAGCCATTTGTTTTTAGTGCAATGAATTTTAGTGTTTTCCTTTGAACTTACAGCAAATGAGGCCTATATTATTGAACTCCTATTGGACTTTTCACTTCAGTAGACAACAGAGCTGTCATACAACTTCAGGATTTGACATTAATCCACAACCAGAGGGAATACAGTCCTGCAAAGGAGCAAAGACCTCCCTCTTTCTATCCTCAGGTTACAAATTAGCTCCCTGAACAGGTCACCCAGACAACTGCATAGAAGAATAAAGGACCCAGCTGGCGTACTGAAAGTTTTACCAAACAACCTGTTAAAAGATGTGGGACCACCCAAATGACAGGGACACTGTGAACAAGCATCTGGAACACATTGTATTTAAAAGATATTCACGAGGAAAGAATGTCTCTCCAATCCAAACAACTATACAGACAAAACTTATTGTCAGTACCAGGAAAAGGCAGTGATTCAGTAAATTTTGCCTGAATCTAGATCTCAGGGGTTTGATATCTCCAGTATTCCTGTATTTCTCAGTCTTCCTCCAATTGCTTGGGAAGCAGGTGCACAGTGCTTCTGCAGACTTCCTGACTACACAGTGCTGGAACTGGCTTCCTGGGCCTCAGAAAAACTATGCAGTGGATCCTGTGGGGGGATCAGACATGATGGGGGAGATGACAGATATTCATCGTCTCCCAGTTTCTGATTTCACCTTTAGGTAGTGCAGCTCCTTCCAAACATCCTGTTTTTATCCCATGTGAAATTCTGTCAGTCTCTGTGCAGCTCTTGTGGCTGAAGCATGTGTTCTATTAACCTCATCCTTGATAATCAACACTCACCAAGGTTTCTAGGTTTGTATAGAAGACATTGTTTTATAAGATTATCCCTGCTCCATTTCAATACTTAACGTATTATCCCTTTTTCTAGATACAACCATCTCATTGTCTAGGCATTTATTGTGAATCCAAGGCAACTACACCAATTTTCTAAGATAGCCAAGAACCTCTCATGAATTCAAGTGTGTCTGACAATTATATGACATCATCTACACAAGCTAGAAAGCTTAACTCTCTGTCAGAGAGCCTCAAACAACAAAAAGTTTTGTGGACCAGATCCAGGCTGTCAGAACAATTTTAGTCTAGCAGCTCATTGCCTGCTACCCACTTATAGGCCCTTCAGACACAATTTGGGAGAAAGATAGAGGCTAGATGTCTTGAGTTTGTTACTCTTGAACCTCCTTTCTGAAATTCTTTCGAGTCTGAAATGACTGGACTGTACTTACCGTATAGCAACAGTGTAAATTTTTTTGCATCACATAATTTGCATGACCTGTGACAAAAGCATACATAAATATTGGGGAAAATGATAGGGACTACTTGTATGACCAGACATGCAACTACGGACTCCTAGGGACCAGACCCACAGGGACATCTCAGTTTTGGTCACATCATAGACAGTCTTGCAGATGCAGAACAGTGGAGGCTTGGAGATATGCAGTCCTCATAAGATAGAATAAAGTCTTTTCCAACAGAATGTTTGAAGAATACCGCTCATCCAATGTTACACACTGGACTTCACCATGTCTAGTTAAAAAGAGTGATGAAGAGAAACAGCAGCTCTAGGGCCCTTTCTGTTCTATCGTCCTTTGGCATGAATCCATTGCTTAGTTGCCCACCAGTTCTTATAAGACTGCAAGTTGTTATACACACCTTTTAGCATTGTTGTCACCTTATCTATAGCCATGATTAGTCTGATTTAGTCACTTTTGACAGTGCTCCCCTTTGAGCTCAACTTAATGTCAATATAAAATCAACGAAAAAAATTGGATTTTTTTTTTTTTAATAAGGCTTTAAACTCTATTCTTACTTTTTTTTCCAGTCCCCTGTTAAAACACAAATATTCAATCAATACAGTTTTGGCCAGGCCACACTGCACTGTTTTTCAACTCCTCTTTCTTTTAAAAGTGGCCTTAATCTTTTCATAAGTACTTTTAAAATTACTTTTCCTAGTATTAATGACAATTTTTATCTATATAATTATTTGGATTGGCAAGAAATTCTTTCCTCATGAACGCTTTCTAAATGCAGTGCACTGCAAATGCTCGTTCAGATGCTTCTGCCACCTTAGTGGTAATGTTATATGTTCCTGCAGCTTTTGCATTTTATTTGCCTCAGTGTTGGTTCTGTTTCTTCTGTGGATGAAGATTCAGTGCTGAGATCCTTTGTTGTCCTGAGAGCCAAACCAACTTGCCTTGCAAGCTGTCCTCTCCCTACTACCTGCCCAGCCAGAATGCATCTGTCATCAGCTACAGAGAATACATGTTTTAAAATATCCTCCTTTACCTGCAGCACTTTTTTATGACTTTATGACTAGTTACTGTTAGGCAACCTAGCACAAGTATTATTGGCTCAGTTTCCTTTCCTGTACTATTTAACTACCATGTAAATTGTTTTCCTAGCAAGTCTGAAGTATTCTGTAGTTGTTGAGCTTCTTTCTCCCAAATCTTGCTTGTGCTGTCTTTGTGATCCCTTCACTGCTTTGATCATGCTCACTCTTTGCCAGCAGACTTGGCCTGTTTGTGCTTTTCTTGTAACATTCTGTTTTCTTGCTTGTCCAGCTTGTCTTTGTTTGTTTATGACTTCCAATAACTTCCTCTGAAGTATTTGGTATCACTTTCTCAAATATTTCCCATACAAACTATAGTGAGGTTTCTTCATCGTCCCAAAGTAATGGCCTGAAATGCACTCTCAGCTTCACCTTGCATGTCTCCTTTGCCAAGCTATCTTTGCACTTACCGAGAATCAGAGCGACAGCAATACCCAGTCACCTTAGTCTATATCTTACTCTTTCCAGAACAGAACAGAACAGAACAGTTCATGTTCACAACCACACTCTGTACTTCTCTAAACGGTAGCATCCCACCATGGCTGTCCATATTTTTGACTGAAAATAATGTGTTTAATTTGGTTTTTAGTCTGACCATTTAGGGAACACCATGGGACTTCATACATATGTATGTGAGAGCTGAAGAGTTATTATGCATGACTTTCATGATCTAGCTATTCACTGACTTTTTATTTTTTAATTCAGCCCTCACATTCATACCATCAATTATCAGATTCTGGAAGCTTGTCTAGAGTATGGTTTCATCCATCCTTCTTCTCTGCATCTTCTGCTGCTTTGGTTGGTGTCTGCACCAGCATACCGTACCTATGCACGGTTCAGTTTACTAGCTGTAAACATGCAGTACCAATTTGCCTAAGGAACAGTCTCCAGTGGCTCACTGAGGAAATTCTAGTGCTGCCTACTGCTGTAGCAATGCTATTGGCATGCTTTGCTTGCCCACTTGTATACCTGAAGTTGGAAAAGTGTAGTTTCTTCTTGTCACCTCTCCTATGTTGTTTTGAGAATTCCTGAATTCTCTAGATTCTGTTCATATTGATATGCTATTGTAACGTAAAGCAATGTGATACAACTGGATGCAAATGTTTCCAGCTTTCTTTAAACCAAATATTTTGACCGTCTCAAATGATTATTTTTTTTTGTTCTAAATTTCATTTTGCAAAGACTCTTCTGTTTCCACTCTGACTCACACCAGAGCAAATTAGGAAATGTCAGAATGTCCTGAGTGAAACCAAAGGCAGGGCTTTGACCAGCTCTAGTAAGACATTGACATAGACCAAAGTATATCCTTGCAGTTCATAGATTTATATGCAAGATATTCCTTGACAGGATAGTGAAGCTGGGATAGTGCTGCTGACTCACTGTGATTCTAATCTTTATGGTCAAGAAACTGTTGACATATGCAACTTCCTGCAGTGCCCGTCTGGTCACAGCAGGCTCAATACTGCCAGATTTACTATGGAAAAAGTCCTACAGACTTCCATAGGCTCACTCTCAAGTGAGTGTTTGAGGGAGAAGGAAGACATAAAGAATCTTCTCCTTTTGAGGAGCCACAATGAGGTCTCCCTGACAATAATTCTACTTACTCTAATTTTTTCTTCCTCTTTTAGAAGAGACAAGGAGGATATCATACTGTTACATCCAATGAAGTGCAAGCTGAACCTCACAAATGAGTTTTTCAGCAGAAGTACTGCCTTTCTGTGCTAGGGAAATAAGCAGACATTTGCCTTTGTCTAGATTAAGCAGCAGAAGTTTGTCAGAGCATGTGCTGGAGTCCTGATGCCCCTCTTTTCCACAGTGGAGACTTGGCTGGATAGTAATGCTCCATTCTGGCCTATTACAGCCACACACCCTTCCCACTGACATTGGGAAACCAATGGTTGGGAGAGATGGTGTCTAAGTAGACAGGTTACACTCTAAAGTGAGGCTGAGATGCTGCCAACGCACGTACCTGGACTTGAGATTTATGATGTGCTCCAGCTCAGACTTTTCCCCCTCAAAAAAGTGGCTGGAGAATTTTTGTCATCCTCAAAATGTGGAAAGACTCCTATTTATATCAGTTCAGTCTGTATCTCGCAGCACTCCCTGGGGGGCAGTGGAAAGACGGAGCTGTTTCTGCAAGATACCATCAACCAAGTGAGGCTCTTTGGGGAATAAGGTATCGAGCAGTCTGAAAACAGAATCAACCTGACAGCAAGGAGTATTTGAACACTTGTCACTTACTTAAATATCAGAGAGTAAATAGTTATATATGAACCAGCAGAAGTTTGTATTCAGTCTAAGGATTTGATTCTCCTCTCACCTCAGTGAAATTGTAAAGAAACCACTAAGAAGCCAACAGTGTAAGATGAAAAAAAGAGCAGGAGGTATTCTCTAGTTTGTGGGCCCTGATAATCAAATTCACAGTATTACAGCATGGCAACTCCACACAATTCAACAGATCAGCATGAACAAATGTGCAGAGAACCAGACTTAGTAACAAGTTGACAGCGGCCCTAAAAACACTCAGGACCATACTGTGTTCTCACTGACAGTAGTGAAAATCAAGCAGAACTGCATGGATTTCAGAGCAGAACTTGGCCACAAGTCACAGAACTGAGAGATAGTGAGTCATTCTCGCATGCCAGATGTCATTCGCCATGTAGAGAAACAGCACATGTGCTGAAGCTGTTCTTGCTGAAAAAAGGACACGGTAGCTCCAGGTACCCAGATACAACAGTGTCTCTGCATTGGACATGCTCAGTAGTATTAACATGAAGAGGAAATGTAGGTGCTTTCTTCCAGGAATGGTTAAACCCTTTTTAATTAAATCCAGATGAAACAGATGAAAAGTCTGTTTTTTAAAAAATCAGCATGAGCTTAGCCACTGGCTCTCTTCAAAAGTGAAGCTGTTTCACGTCATTTGCATCACAGATTCACATTCTGCAGTTTGTTTTTTTTTATACTGGGCCAAAGATTCTGGAGGAAATTCACTTTAAATAAACTTGCCACAGAATCCAAGACAATGTATCCTGGCCACAGCTGTGAGGACTCTACTGCTGATGGGTTTGCTGCTAGCCAACTGATGGGCAGAAATGCTGCCTAGAAAAATGCTCTCACTGGGTCTGAAAGGAAGTTCAAGGAATAAAATAGTCTGCCCCAGAAATGCTACCGCTGCTGGAGAGTTTGACAAGTTTTCCCCAGAGAACACTCTAATTCTCAAGTCTGTAATAACTTGTCAGTACTATGTGCACCTTATCTTTAAGATAGACCTGAAAGAATTTATTTGGTGAAGGATAGGCCTGGCAATCCAAATAATTCAGCACTGTTTACTTAGATTGGAAAATAATACCACTTAGGAACTTATTCCTGGTTACTGATGACTCTCTATTGCCTGGTTTTGTAACTCCATATTAAAACTAGATGACCCTCCAGCAGATAGATGACAAGACTGACATTCCAAAATGCAGGTTTAGTCTACTCACCACATGCAGAGGAACCACCTCTTAGAAACAAGCATACACCAAGCACCATTACAGCAGGGCTTGCCAGGGGATGATATCACACAGTCTTGGGGCAATGGCATCTCTGTGACAGGCAAAAAGCAGGCTAGCTATGACCCACAGCTCTGGAGAGTAACATCCTACGCTTAGCTGGTGCGTCTCCCACCATGAGCATTTGCATGTAGGAAGAGCGAGATCAAGCTGTGACTTTGTTTTGTTTATAAGGTACACTTGGGATGACCACAGTGATGAGCAAGAAGAGTGGTGCAAGACCACCCCATCAGGGTAACAGAGGTCCTTGGTTGCTGAGAAGAGGCTGGAAAGCAAGAAGCAGTGCTGAGGGAGAAAGCACAGAACCATCTGCACCTGCAGAACCACTGCACCGTCCTCAAAGAGGAACCCCAGTAACTGGCACTTTTGAAGAGAAAGTCCTGGGTTTGTTTTCTTGCTTTCTTTTGAACTGTGTCTGTAACTTGAACCAAGCCACTTCATTATTTATTAATTTTACACTTCTGTTTCAGGACATGTTGGGAACGGATCTTCCATCACATATTTTACAACTGCCACTTGAAGTCTCCCTTGGTGCACATTTCTACAGTGATAAACAACAGTTTGTCTTCAGATCCAGGTTAGAGATATTATATAATATAGCTACATGAGGAAAAAAATAGCTTCCATCCTTTTTTCAGGCATCTCTCCTGTGATATCTGTACAAACCACAGATTGAAAGCAGGCTCTGAATTCAGGCTGTTCTCTCTAAGTACCACATGTAGGTGAAATTATTACAAGTTAATCGATTTATCATGACAGCTAAGGGACTGGAAAAGAATGATACTTTTTTGTGGCCCTGCTGTCTGAAAATGTATGTAATAACAGAATCTGAAAGCACTGGGAGATGTTTTGTTTTATGCAGATGTTTTGTTTTATGCATTGCCCAGAGTAGTCTCAGATAGTATGCTCACAATGGAGACTTTCATTATCAGGATGACAGATCTGTGCAAAGTGAGTTTTGAAAAAAATCTTGCCTGACAGTTTTCACAAAATCAACTAATCTATTTTCACAACTATGTATAGTTTTAATCATTGAAAGACTGATCCTCAGAGATTATGTTTCACCATAAATAATTGTCCAGAACTTTTCCTGCCTTCCATGATCTTGGCAATGAATACAATGACAAGGAAAATTCCTCCAAGACAGTTTTATGCTTTAGGAGTCATAACACAGATTTTTGTAGTCAATCACACAAAAAGCAACGGACTGCACAAGCTGCAAATACAAACTATTTGGCAAAAGTCAGAACAAGGAGTTTCGTTTATTTCTATATTGGCCAACAATGAAAACAACTTGATCTGGGGCAGGAGAGCATGAGAAGATCTTTATTTTATCTAAATTCATAGATGTCTGCTATCCTTACAACAAAATCAGTGATCCTTGCACCTAAAGATAACTGCTGTTTCAAGGCAAGGCAATATCCTTGACAACTGGGAGAAGACTCTCAGCTGGATCAGGAATCTAGCTTTCCCTTTTCTTTTTGAGTGTTAAGTTTTTCTTACAGTAAGAGTTAATGAAGTAACTATTAACCCAAAACTAATTCTGATTTTGACTGTCTTACTTAACAGGTCTAGTTTCTAGAGCAGGAAAAATAAATATCCTATGGGGATATAACAATAAATTAATAAATTCAGAAAGGATGCAACATTCTTCTAAATGGATCAGTGAGAGCAACTGACTTGTTCTCGCATTCATATTTCCAAATTCTAAAAATCAAGTAACGTGGTAATTTTAGCATCAAGTGCCTTTTAATTTAGTAGCAGCACCAATCTTTCTTTTCCAGGTATTTGCAAAGTTAATCTTTAACAACACCATGGCACATATATTGATTATCTGTGTTTTTAAGGGAGTTTTGTCACCAGCACTGTGCGAGAAGATGCTGGACTTCATCATGGCTAAGCAAAAAATACTCAGTTGGAAACTGGGAACTTAGACTTGACCCTTGGTTAAAATAGCCATTTTTGTCTCTTGAATTAGGGTTATGCACATCATTTATTAATGTGAATTAGGTTTTTTAAGCATATTTGTGGTATATGGAGCATTGAAAATCTACATATCAATTCTGCATTGATATAAAATCCTGTTCCACCTGATTGAAATCAACTAGGATTACACAGCTGTAAATTCTTATAGAATTTTTGTTAGTGAGTGCATTATATCTAATTATTCCGCCTTATCCTAATTATCTTTAATCTGTCCTGTTTGGAGCAGTAGTTAAAAGGCACTATGAGTGGATTCCAAAGACATTAACTAAGAATTTACAGGGATACTTGTGGCTTAAGGCCCAATTATAAGGGGTTTTTTTTTTTAGCTTTTACACTGCATTATCATTAATGTTAAGTTATAATATGTTTTAATTCTACCCCACACTTTTTAAAAATCCTGGTGAGGAAAACAGTTTTCTTGGACTAAGTTCATTGCATCTGTGCTCCCCACCCCCCCGACCAGGTCGAGGGTACACACCGGAAATAAATCCATTGTGAAGTGGGAAGGAAAGGGAGCTTAACAGACAGGCTCACACGTCACACATGTAGGTAGCTACAGCTGCCCACCTTGGCCCTGGCAGGGAGGGCACCCGGGCCTCTCTGGAGGGCAGGAGGAATGTTTGGTTTCCTCCTT
>KZ505829.1:368541-442983 GCA_002844005.1 Limosa lapponica baueri | reverse complement strand
CACTCAGCTGCTTCCTTTGCAGCCGTGAGGTGAGATTAGTGACCTGTTTGAATGTAGCTGAATTGCAGAGGCAGCTGTAACATGGCTGTAGTAGCATGGATAAGCTGTCCCCTCAACCTGTAGCAATGTTACCAGCTGTGGGTGAGGTGGTATGGACACAAGGAAAAGGGAGACTTTGCAGAAATACTTGGAGCAAAAGATAAAAAATGACTTAATCCAGATGACCAACTGTGTTCCCAAAAGGAAACAATAACCTACCAGAAGGCAATGAAACCTCGTAACATTTATCAAGCAATGCTGAGGAATAGCAAAATGTAGCAAAAAACTGAGCTATCGAAAGTAAAAAGAAAATATAAGAGATACACTGCTTCTGAAGATTGATAGCCCTGCAAAGCTCTCAGGTCTCCAAGGAGACCTCAGGTCACATTATGCAAACATAATGCCCAAATCAATTGCTAGTTTAACAGGACTCTGCCATGGAAAGGGAAAGAGAGTGCCTGGCAGCAGCCACTGCCAGCTACTTGTGGAAGACTAAGAAAAAGAAGATGCTATGGGTATAACGAGTGATCTTCCCTATATGACAATCCTCCTCCTTCTGACTGTCAGCCACTCAGGAGCTTTCTGAGCCAAAGGCTGCATTCAGAGCACAGCGCTTAACGTGTTCCTTGCCCCATGAATTTGCCTCATCCTTTCTGAATCCAGTTCCACATTTGCACTGGTTGTGCTCTTTGGAGTGTGATGATTTAATCAGTTTACCTTTGCACATAAGGCTGACCTATAATGTAATCACAAGCAATTAGAAAGCATCAGGAACTGACTTCAGCTACAGCTCAAGATACTGAAACTACAGGATGGTGATGTGAGGCTGTTGTAGCCTTTGTCTGTTGTTGGAGATGATGACAGCTAGCAATTAGCTCTTCTCATCAAGTTGAATGAAAGCTCATAATCAAAATTAGCACCGAGTTTTTCTCAGGAAGTTTATTTTTTCCCAGAAACAACAACAAATGAGGATAAAGCCCTGCCTAGGAAAATCGTTACATGTATTGGATTATTTGAGTAGGACATACTATTCAGTGTAACACAGCAACGGTTCTGCATAATCAATGGTAGACTCCATCTGCGCATCAGGGTATGTTCATATTAGTAAAGGAAAGCTCCAACCAGTTCACTGACAAAGATGGGATACCATACGGCAAAAAATAGCTTCAGAATCTTTTTCAAGGAACAAACGATGGAGAAGGCTGCCTTCTGCTAACAGAGAGTGCAACGTATTTGCAAGTTGAGATTTTGTTGAAAGGAAACCAAGCTGTAACTCTGGTTAACCAAAGGAGTACATCTGCAGTCCAGACTTAAGGACACATTTAGAAGGGTATTTAGCTGTTTAATAATGTAAATAGGCATCTAGCTTATGCTGCAGAAGAGCTTAAGAGCCCAAAGCCCATTGGCTTTAGGCAATTCTGGGAGGAGAATAACTTTTGCAAGTCTGGTCCAAAAGGATAGTTCAGATCCCTCCCCTGGCAAACAGAAAGCCTCTGTAGCAAATACCAGTAAGTTAGCTGCTCAGGCACAATAAATACCTGGCCACAGTACTAAATGTATTACAAAAAGGAAGCAAAACTTTAGGTCACCACAGGGAGTCCAGGAGGAAGTATATACAGGCTGACACTTGCAGTATATACTGAATGTCTAACTTTGAAATTATGGCTGTTCATAAGTAACTTTTTTTTTAATTTTTGGCTTCTAGTGCAGTCCCATTTTTAACCTTGGCTGTTACTTTGAGAAGGGCTTTCTGGATGGTACCATCTGCCTGTCACCAGTTACTGCTCAGTCATATGCAGTTGTGAGAATATGTCCTAGAACAGCAGAATATTCTATTCCATCTAGTTTCCAAGCTCATGCTTCATAATACTGTAATATCTGATAATCTCTTCCTGTTTTCTCTGGTAGTTTAAAAGTCATTTTGGCAAAACTGATTGAAAAGTATGTTTGCAATTCTTGACCTGTAAATTATGTCTTTTTGCCCATTTTTTATCTCTTCTTCTGCTAAAAACAATGATGTGATATATTTTATGTGATTGCATTTTGAGTTTTGGTTGTCATAAGTGTTACAGTCTCAAAATATACTGAGTAATAGTATACATAAAGCCCTTTAATATGTCAACAGCCTATTTCTAGCATTACTCATGGATAAACATTAGTAGTTCATAAATCCTGAGTAGTTCTTTTCTCGTTGCAGAAGCAAATGTGTATCATGATACAAAGATAACATTTTTATGAAGACTGGTTTTACCTCTATATTGCTTTTTGTCTAGATGAATCCAGTTAATACAAACTTACTAGAGCTATAATTTGTGAAAATCCTATGGTCAGATTTGTTATCCTGGTCTCTCTGCAATGTATAACAACCCAATATATTCCATGGCATGAATATACTTTGCATGTGCACTTTACATGTGTACTTTCAGATTCATTGCACAATTTTATGGCATTTGTTTAAATCTACTGTTGCCCGTGGATTTGTTCTGACCTGAATCACCTTTTTCACTAAGAGTTCACAAAAATACGCAGGAGCGTTTCACGAACTGACTGACTTTATGCTTACCTATAGAATTACACAGGCCTGGGCCAGTATTTCAGCATACCTGTATTTTACTGAGGCTTGGACTTGGATCTATAATTGGCAGCTCAGGCTGATCAATAAATGAGAGCTTTTCCCTACATAAATGTTGCACCAACTGAACCACAATCGATGGTTTAATTTAGTGACAGTGGTGCAAACTCCTTTGTGCACATGGCCGAAAACCTCAAACCCTGCAAGGAACTGACTTAATTCTAATGAATTTAAGACAGATTAAAATCTAATGAAGAATATTCACATGGGATTTTGTAAGAATTTAACTAAATTTTAAAACATATATCTGGGTAAACAGACACAACTTTGTGTATAAGTGGGCCTGATGTTACAAAATTATACTGAAGTAATTTTTCAAGTCTTTCAGCCTATATTCAAGAACTGCAATTTTATCCTTAAATTGTAATTCTGATGAAATCCTTTTTGCTACATGCTGAGCAGCTGTTTGCATCAGGCAGAGTAGAGGAAGGAGCACGAAAAAGATTTATAACAATTTAGAATCTATCAGCCATCATGCTTTTGGTTTCTCGTAAGTTTTAATAATTAATGTCCTGAGAATAGCAGATGGCCCCAATTCTTTTTAAATTACTGTAGTTAAAAATATGTATTTTTTTAGTCCTCCAATATGGCACCAAATGTTACTACTTCTGGCTCCAGCGCTTCCTCCTTTCTGACTTACACTCTCTGATTAATTTCTATTCCTCTGCTTCAGCTGAGAGGCAAGTTGAAAGCAATTGTCACTCCAGACAGAAGCACAGATATGTGATTACTGTTTTGCTTTAAACATGTAGACAAAGGACTACTGAGTGCAGTTTGAATCCATATATACCCTATAGTTTGGAAATTGCACTGATCCACATTCCACCAAGGTGTTGCCTATACAGGAAGACTTAAGGTTGTATCACATCTTGCCAGTATATCAGTTTTTCTAGTTTTACTCTCTGTGTAAACATTCTTGTTCCAAAATCAGAGTATCATCCAGGAACAAGAATTTAAGCGTCATCAGCCACAGTTATCTATAGTTGTCAGTAACCATACACTGCATGTCTATTTTATGAATTTCCATAGCAGTAGAACTCTGGTAACTACAATACACCACAAACACTTCCCAAAACCTTGTGATAAATGTAAAACTTCAGGTAATCCACAGCTACAATGTACTGTAGGACAAAAATCAACACTATCAGCACTGTGCTATGATGCTGCAATAGCAGAGCACTTCCTAAACAAAACTCCTAGAGTGTGTTGGGAGGCAGAGAAGGGCCCTCACAAAAGATAATGGGAAGACACCCAAAGCTAATGTACCCTGCAATCTGTCTAAGGTGAATTGTTTTGCTTTCACCCTAAATCTGACCACTGGTTTATTTCTGAGCACATGAGCAGAACAAACAAGTTTCTGACCTCTACAGGCAACTGGGAGATGCCATTAGACATGAGATTTCAGTGTGTAAGGACAGTACAGACAAATAGTGAGTCAGCTTCTCTCAGATCAGTGATTTTTGGAGATGCCAATACCTTGGATACTCAAGGGATCTTAACTTTCTATCCCCAGAAATTTTCTCATTGTGTCATATAGTCCTGCACTTAAGCTTATAAAGTTCAATTTTTAAGCCATCGTTGGCTTCTCGCCTGTTTGTTGTTACTATTGTTTGGAAGATCATTCCAAGCCATGCCCTAGAAATCTGCTAGGACCTTTTTTTCTCATTTTTTTATCTGAAGTTTTTTGATTTATGTAATGTTGTTATTCTTCAGTTTTTCTCCCTTCCTCTGCAGCTATTCCATTTAAATCTCCTCTTCTTCAACATAGGAGAGAATTTGCACGTAATACTGCAAAAAAGGTCTTATTGGTGCTTTGTACAATGCAGCTCCTGCATCCCTATCTCTCCTACAAGTACCTCAGCCACCACATCCTAATACTGCATTTCACAGCTACTTCAAAGTGGCTGTCAACTGTGACCTTCCAATAACCAATACACTGAGATGTTTTTCTTCCACTTGGTTCCCTGCGATGGATGGTATTTTTAGCAGCTTGTGCTGGTATGTCATATTCCTTTAAGGAAGAAGGGACTGAGTCACGCTGGGCTTGTGGAGAAGGGGAGACTGCTCTTACCCTGGAGCAACTGCCTGGAGGAGAGACACTTCCCTGACATCAGGGTGGGGCTGGCAAAGAAAGGGGCAAAAAAATCCTGCAGAGCAGCAGAGGAACTGTGAGAGTGCTCGCTAAGGAGCAGGGAGCAGAGCCAAGGCTAGAGCTCTGTATCTTCTTCTTGCTGTCCAAGAAAGGATCACACAGAGTTTCTGCAGCCCAGAAAGCTACTGAGTGGACTGCAATCACAACTAGAAGGAAGGATCCAGTCAACAAAGTTACTGTGGGCTGGAGGGGAGCTGTTTATAAATTCTTTTTTATTTCTGTTGCATCTCACCTAGCCACTGAGCTGTCTGTTTAAAACACAAATGCTTCTAGTTTATATGCAAGTAAAACCCAGCTTTTGAGGCTAAAAGCTTTTTTCTTCTACTCTGGAGAGTTTACTATAAGAAGGATGCCTAGGCAGATCCACGGCAAAGTTCCGACTGGCTTAATATCCCATGCATGCATGACTTCGTGCTACTGAAGCCTCTACCACTTCTGCCACTTGGCCTTAAGCTGAAAATTATTAAAAAGGGTAGGATAAGTCTCAAGACTGTTCTGTGAGGAAGCGTCAACAGATCGCCTTCTTCATCTAGAGAACTTCTCTTTTCATACATGGCAGTCTCACACTAGTCAGTGCCTTATTGACCTAATCAGTTCTTGCGGTAATCCTCAGCATTTCCACTTCAGTAATAATTTGCCTTCACACTACAACAAGTGCTGCTCTAACACATGTGAAAATTCAGGCTATCGCATTGTCCGTATGTAAAAGGTCAATTATGTTATCCAAAAAGATTTCAGTCTAACACTATCTGCATTTGATAAAACCAGGATTATCCCATTTTGCATTTGCCTTCAGGGATTTAATTGTTCTTCCCTTCAAATATTTTCCAACACTTTACACAGTACTACATTCAAACTAAAAGACTCAGAGTTATCTAGGCGATTTCTCTTTTCCTGTTTTTTAGAATGCAAAAATGAAGGGAGATAGCGAGTATATTGACATGGGTATGTTTTTTCTGTTGGTAAGGCCTGAATTCGTATTCAGTTGAGAAGAGCCATCTTTTATAAAATTTTTGGCTTCTTTTATAGATATAATACACTGTGATCAAGGTTTCCAAGGTTGCCAAATCTTCAGCTTTGCAAGATCAGCCTGCCTACATGCCAGGTTCATAACAAATATAAAAGATTTTACAAAGAACCTCATTTCAGCAAAGCCTCATTTTTCAACTGAACACTTTGTCAAAAATATTAATCAGACCTAGCCATAGATTTCTTTTACTATATAGTCTTTTCCATCATCTCTGTAGTCTTTATGACAAGCTTAACTGGCTAAATTTATGTTGTTTGGGTGCTCATACTGTGACCATAACCTTGCTGTCTAAGCTACTGCTTAATCATTTAAGTTTTGGGTAAACACAGGTTAATGTCACTGCTGCATTATGTAAGTGCTTTTATGGGGTAGTATTTCACTAGAAGACAAATATTTAACAATATTTCCTTGTACAAATTATCTTCATTTCAATAATATTCACATTGATTGATGAGTAATTTAAAATGTATTGTCATAATTTTTACAACATGTTTTCAAAGCACTTTTCAATATACTTAAGATCATGCAGAATTAACGGTGAATGCAGAAAAGTGGTTAGAGACTTCTTACCTTTTTACTTCAAAGAATACTTGGTTATGTATTTATCAGGCTATTCAAAATGTTTATCACATTGTGAGCAGATCCATCTAGAAACAACATAGCTTCATAGATTTTAAATGCAGAAGGGAATATTGTAAGACACAATATTGCAGTAATTATTCCCTGTACCACAAAAGGCTACAAATCTTATAATTCCTACTTCAAATTCAAGAGTATTCTTGCTTTGAAAATTTCCATTGATACATCTCTTACAATTCTTGCTTAGGCATTTTGGTGCTGATTTTTCTTATCCCAAGACATTGTCATTTTATTTCTTGCTGAGGCTTTCAACGTCACATCATCTTAAATTTTGCCTAGTAGGTATAAGAGCTGCCTTCTAGTGTATATTCTTCACAGACAGCAATCAAATCACCACTGTACCTCTGCATCAGTGAGCTTTTTGCATCTCTTACTGTCAGTCATACTTCTCTTTCTTTAATCACCTGCATCTCTTCCAAAGCAACTATTTAACATCTTTATCAAGAGCGTATTTTGGATAGACAACATTTTGGTAGACAGTCTACCAATGGTTACATCAGTGGTGACTCCATTAGCCACCGCATCATACTATGGAGATTTGTTCAGTTTATTATTACTCACAATACTTAATTCTTCCAGTCATTACTTTCCATACTGTTATCCTAAATCCTGTAAGGATGGCCTATATCCTTTAAGATGTCTGTGCTGAAATACATTTTGTTTGCTTGCAGCTGACTTACCGAATAATTCATGTCACTGTCTTGATGTTCTCTCTTTATTATAATTCAGCACTCCCCCACAGTTTGTGAAATGTGCAGATTTTATCAGTAACTGCTTGATGATGATTTGCCTTTTATAGTAAATATTATAAAATCAGTTTATAACCTATCATATTGAAATTTACTTGGGTTACTTTTGCAGTTGATGAACAATGACAGTCCATACAATGAATCAACAAGAGTGATCAGGAGAGCAGCCTGTATGAAAATGTATTTTGAGTGAACTTGTACTTTGTGTAACAAAATTTGGCAGTCTGTGACCAAATCCTTCAGTGCACTGCTTCTGCTCTGTGATTCAAGGCTGAGATTTTAAATTGGAGATAAATATTATGCTTTAAAAGTGTATCCATATTTTCAGAGAAAACAACCAGTTTTTAACCAGAGTTAAAAAAAGATGAGGTCATTTTGAGAACGTGGACATTTCTGCAGATAGCAATAGTTGTCCAAATAATCCTTACTAATAGAGACCAGTGACTTGAGAGACCAAAATCCAGTATTTTGGAAAATATTTTACCAGATAAAATCTCACCTGCTCTGTTTGTGTTTCAGAGGTGCAGGGAGCCTGGAATGGGTGTGGTGGAGGCATATGAGCTGAGAGCACCAGCCACAGGAACCAGTAAAACCAGTTCTTCTCTGTACAGCCTGGGAAATCCTACCTTCAAAGACATGACTTGACTGCTTTTACTAAAATATCCAGCTCACACTCAGGTAAAATTCAGACTGTAAATCATTGTCTACTGGGGCCTAGCTGGATGTAAGCCATTTTCATAAGAACACACGTTTTCCTGCCATATGACAACAGAATTTGACTGGCATGTTTTGGATATTTCTCCAAGTGTGAAGCCAAAGAGAGCCATGACAAACTTTTTTTTTTCTTAAAACTGTAAGATTCTTTCTCCCTGGGAACCAGCTCCTGCCAAAATGTATCTCATCCCAATCCCAATCCCAATCACAATCTAAAACACACTGCTTAAAATGCACTGTCCAGGTCTTCCACTAACTGCAGATGTTGGAACCTCTGGAATTTATCCCACTATTTAAGTTATCTCCACCTGTCCTTCAGAGGGACAGTGATTTCACAATGTTTATGCTTTTTATAGACAATGGAAGAAATGTTCTTTGTCAAAGATCAAATCTAGTTAAATGATGTTTCTAAACAATAGCAAGCAGCACCTAATTTTAAATCTGTAGCATCCAAATACATGTTCTTCTCATTTGACTGGACTACACAAGCCATAGTTAGGTTCCTGTATTTGTTGCAGATGAAGGAAATATGAAAAGAAATTGTGTCCCACTGTGAAATTTGAATTTTAGTGGCAAGTCTTTTCTTTGTATAAATCTACATGTATAGATCATTTTGATATTGGTAACATAGTCAACAGAATTTATTTCATGTTTCATTGGGATGACTACATTTTCTCTGTGTAACTCATAATACTACTTGCTTTGTTTAAAGAAGATTGTTGAAAGGCAAAGAAACAGAGCATTGCGATTAAGACCGGTGATGATGTGTAAAAGGAAGGGTAGAGTCAGTAAACCACTGTATCTGACACACAGGTCAGGACAGATTGACCTGAACATCTAACCACTTATTAATAATGTATTCATTTCCAGCAGTCTTTGGATTGTTCATGGATTCTCTCTTCACACCTATGTTTTTATGTTTACATATTGTATGCATCCACAGTGATGGCACTCATTCAAGAATCATTTCAATTTGAAAGAGTATGGGTTTCCAGATGAGTGAATCTATCCTACGCAAATGTCCTCCAGGGGCTTCTTTAGATTGCTATGATCTTTAAAAAGGGACATTTTGTTTCAAATGGTGGAGACAGTTTGTCAGGGGGGATTCCTAAATGTTGGGTGTTAAGGTAATTCACACAGCAATCAATTAAATCAACCTCATTCTGTATGATAAGAAGGAAAAATTTACTAAAAGGTTAAAGCTCAGGTTGTAGAAAAACTTCGCTATGTTAATTAGGACCTCAGAAGAAAAAATTATTGAAGGAAAATGTTCTCCACCTGAGATTGAAAAAGGAGAAATAGGTCAGCTATAGACCGTAGGTTTGAAAAAGATGAGCTACAAAAGAAATTTAGGACAAGAGGGTATTACGTCAGACAATTAGAGGAAGGAAAGGGCAGTTGATAACCAGAGACTGCAATTGCTCAGCAGAAGTATTAAGGACCAGGAAAAATCCTTTGCTCTTTTTTCATCAGTCTGCTCCTCAGTTATGTCAAATTCTACTTGATGGCTGCGATTGCAGGGGTATGATCTTAGTTTGCTCTAAATTGTCAACAGACAAGAGACTTAAAGGATGAATTTGAGTCCTCCTTTAAGACACACAAAAAACAGACCCATTATAGCTTGATTCATATGGAACAACTCACTAGGCTGACACCCACTCATTTCCTTTCAATCACAAAGCAGGGGAGTTTCCTGTTTAATCACTTCTCAGATGGTCATAATTTTGTTAGTTTCATCCTTTCATCTTCATGATCGCCATGAATTCACCATTAGAAAACATATGCTAATTAGGAGTTGGTGTATGGTGGTGCATATAGTAAATAGCTTAGCTGGATCAACAAGAGGGAGGAAATGATAAACGTGTACTGAGAGAAGGTGGGGAAACTGCTCAGGTAAAAACAAACAAAAAAATCCCACCCTTATTGAATTAATGGGGACGGGTAGCATACACACTATGAGAAGTTCACACAAGAAATCGAAAAGCAGAAAAAATCTTTAGAGTAAAGAAACTCAATACCGTCTACCTTTGATGTTGCTGATGCAATGAAGATATGTAGCCAACTGGGAAAACTAAAAAAAAAAAAGATGTTTAAAATGTCCAAAATTAGGTGATAGTGTAACACTATGCCCTACTAGTCCCTACAATTCAGTAGCGGTTCTGGTTCCATGTAAAGCTATAGCCATTCATTTATAAACAAAAGAGATAGAAAAGAAATGTAAATTTATAGGCTTGTTTAAAATGATTGGTATCAATTATCACTAAATCATGGATGTGTCTAACACAGGTGGCAACATGTAGGATGACAGTTTTATCCATAATAATGCATATCCTGTACAGGGCTCCTCACAGCACAAAATCGCTTTTCCAGACAGTTTTCTATTCCACATAGAAAATATTTTCCATGAGTCATTTTGTTTAAATGTAAAAGAGAATTAACTTTGATTGTTCTCATGTCCTTTTACGTTTGCTGTCTAAGAACATTTAGGTGATATAACATCTACAGAAAGTGCATTTTAAAGGCAATCTCCTCATGCTCCATTCTATGTCGTACATTAAACTCTCCAGTATTCTCCATGCTCACCCAGCGATTATGTGGAAGATTAACATGATGCTCAGGAATCACATAGTAATTTGATATATAGCAGACAGTAATCGCAGAGCTCCAGACCTCTCTTCTCTGCTTCCATAAATCCATACAAATCCATACAGTTGGATCACATATTCTCCATCTTTCACCAATCAAATACTTCTTTGCAGCCTTTCCCTTTTCTGTTAAGACTATTAAGGGCATTCCTTACTTGCCAGATTCACTACACACACACAAAAAAAGGACTGTTATTCAGCCTGTTGTAGTCATGATAGCTGAACAAGAAGCATCTGACCCTCTCGTGTTACTTCATGACAGATATTACTTTAAGAAAATATCTGTGTATGTTGCTGAGGTAAAAAAGTGTTAAATAAGTGAGCATGCATGGTTGGTCATTGAGAACAAGGGGAGCTGAAAATAGAACCTCCTTGTGAAATGCAGCATCACAGACTTCAGAAGCAGCACCAGAAAGAGCACTATTGAGAGGAAATGAGACTGGGGGAAGATCAGTGAGAAATAGCTTGAGAACTGTGATCTTTCAGAGGTGATGCAAAAAAAGGAGAACGATGATGTTAGCTGGTGATTAGGGAGACCTCAGTAACAACAACAGCGAATCTTTAACATAACATATAGCCTGACAAACTCTAGTAGAAGGAGCTAGTGAGGCAGGGTAAGAGTTCTTTATGCCTTTTTTAGTCAGGTTTTTCATCAGCTAATGCTATTGGCAACTAGTTTAAATCAAAATGTTCCAAGAGCCTTACATTTCATCCCAAGCCTATTAAAGGATCAATTGCTTACATGGAGAGAAGCTTGAATGAGTTTTATCTGCCAGCAATGTTTACTGTCTCTTTCCACCAGAACTTGGCATGGACATTGCACCATACTGCTTGAGCAGATCTAATGCTTCATTGCATGCCACTGCCCCATCTCTGGAACTTTCTCTGGCTGTCTTCTGACCTTGTGCTCAGCTGATTCACCTCATTAAAATGGGATAATATGAAGCTAGCAAAAACCAAAGCAAAATTTTTGCTTGTTTAGGAAGATGAATTGGTTCAGTCTGCAGCTGGAGGAATGCCAGAGCCAGCACAAAGGAGGGAATGGGACATGCAACTGAAAGTGTGTTGGAGAGAAATGTGCAAGTGGGACCGATCCATTTTGTGACAGCTGTACTATGAAAATTCACCTGTAGAAGAGAGGACAGCCACTGTTCCTGTGCACCAAATATCTTGATTTGGTTTTAAGCTTTTAAAAAGCAACAAGAGCATTTCATCCTTTAAAAAAACTGGAAGATTCAATTATGAGATAGAAAAGACAAGTGGTGGTGATTTTTCCATGATGTGCTTTAAGAATATAATGGAAAAGAGGATGAAATTCAACACATGAAAAGCCATCACCAAGGTCAGGAACTGGCTTACACTATTTTCTTTCCTGAAACTTCTAAACTTAAAAAGGAGAACAGGATGCTTTGTTTTATAAAAAGGTTTGAAAGAGATCCAGTATTACCACAACATATGACCCCTCCCCCCAAAGATAATGAAGACAAGATGACACGAAGTATTGTAAATGACGGGTTACTACTGCACTAAAATTGAGTTTTCAGTTCATCGTCAAACTGTAAAGGGTAAGCCCGCCATTTTGTCTTCCTTTTCATCTCTCATTTTCCTTTCTTTAGGTCTCCTTGAATTTACCAGCAGAGGGAGCAGGTGGAAGAGCAAATGGGTAGGGAAAAGGAACTGACTTCGATTAAACTTTGATCTTTGCTCTTTGTTCCAGACAGAGAAAACAAGGACTAGTTTCAGCAGCTGCTGCAAGTGGGTCAGAGTATCCATAGCACGAATACACTTACTTTGCCTGAGTTCTCCCTTCTTTCTCCTACACCCCGTGGCAGCAAAGCGGCATTAGAAGCCGCTGCTCCTGCCTTGTTTTCATCCCTGTGCGCTGGCAATATTTAGCAGAAAAATTGAAGCACAATTCTCCAGTTGATGACATTTTAAATTCAGCTGCACACTACTTTCAACCCTTCCTTTAGCCTTCCTCATGCAATTTCACTGTGTCTCAACCATTTTTCTAGCACTGGGCTTTACTGTAAATCTGGAAACATGCAGCCTATTTGTGTAAAATGAAAACTCATAAAGAAATTCACATCTGAATAATGCATTGCTAGTTTCGATCTATTGGAGAGGCTTTTCAGTTCACCTGCCTCTCACAAGGGGATTTGATAAGCTAAAGTCTTGTTCAAAACAATATTTATGAGCCATTAAATGTTTTATCTGAGAATGTTACTGTTCTCTTAAAAACACCTGTTTTTCTTCCCGCCTCTCATTTTTACCTATTCACAGACAGCTTCCTCTGCACCATTTCTGAATATGAAAGGAACTCAATACCAAATAACGAAATTAAGCCAATTACAATCTCTTATTGTGCATCCAAGACCCTGCAATTTTTTCTTTTTCAGAAAAACTCAGTGTGTAGGAACATAGAGACTTGCACTCTTTCTGTTTGAAAGATAAACCTTTTGGCAATATGGGCTTATTTTCCTTAAAACAAATGTCAATGTATGGGACATACTAAAAACAGCATCAAGGATCAGGCACTGTTCTGTCCTCGCTAAGGAGGAGGACCAGTGGGATCAGGTCGGAGATTTAGGGAAAGACTTGATACCGGACTTCTCAGGCAGATATTCCCAATAAAATCTCAGACAAGCAGTTCAACACTATCATTAAGTAAATTGATTTCTCTCAGTACAACCAGAAGTTGCCTTTCTTTTTTTCTTTTTAACTCATTCATGTGGGGCTTTGAGCAAGACAAACTTATTCCATACAGAATAAAGGTGAGAACCCAATAGGTCTGAAAACAATGCTGTTTGCATTAGATCAAAGGTCAGTTATTACTAACCACAAAGCAATCACTCACCAATTTCTGAAATTCTGACTAGCACTTTACAAAAATGATTCACCACAAAGCATAGAGGAAATGGGTGGCTTTGTAACAACTGCAGACTCACACAGCAGAGCTATAGGTATGTCTTATCTATCCTTCTCAACCAGTGGAGAGAAACAAGGTTTTGAAGGAAAAGAGCAGAGCCAAAGCCCTTAGCTTTGCTGCTGTACCTGGAGAAGTTCACCAAATCTTCAAGAAAACTGTTAGCTCTGAGCTGGTAAGCAGTTACTTAGAGAAGGTACAGAAAGATTACAAACAAGTGGAAGAAAAACCTTTAAATTTGTCCCTAAAGTGGAAAAAGCTGTGGACAACCACAGCACATATTCGCCTGTCTTCCTCATATAAAACTTTTTCAGGCTATATTTGATAAAAGGTTCGGTGAGGTCATAAGTAATAGGGCTCAAGCGAACTAGGTTAGATTTATTTTCTAAAAAGTTCAGAAAGCCATCACTTGATTAATACTAGTATCCCATCCACATTATAGAGTACCTGTGCAGCCATTTTTCTCTAAAGAGAAGAAGGTTTTGATTGACTGACCTAGCCACACACTGAATATTACATAGACAAGTTTTTTCCAGTTTTGGACTCATCAATATTTTCCCATGGAAGCGCAGATCCCTAAAGACAGAATTCAAACTGAGTGATGGCAGCCTTGTGATTCTTAGTTGCCTTTCTTGGACACTCAGAAGTACCTGGGAGATATATATATGGTCATGTATGGCCATGTGTGAAGTAGTTCCAAGTATAATACCCTAATAAACATTCCTTTTCCCTCCTACCTTTTTTAGCCTCTTTCAAGGAACTATTCAGGAGTGTCTCTTTTCACCTCAGTCTGACAGGACTATATTCTGAGGAACAGGTGGACTCAAGAGAAGAGTTCAGAAGATAAAAATCCTTTTACATGCAAATGATATCCTCTTACTTGGTACAATCCCAGATCACTCTAGTCTATACAGTATTCTCTGTTTATAAAATAAATTAGAATAAATTGAAAGGACTGATAGTCTCATTAAATAAGTTGGAAGCACTCCCTCTACAGGGCCATTCAAATGGGAACAAAGGAACTTCAAAAACGTTGGCATCCAGTTTCCAAAGGAAATTCATAGTCAAGGTTAACCTAGCCCTATTAATTATGCAGTTAGTAAGTGACTTAAATAGATGGTGAGTGCTACCTCTTTCCATGTGGGGAAAAGTAAACATAATTAAAATAAATGCTGGCCCTGGTATTTTGTTTACTTTCAGCTCTCTCCCTATCCATATTCCTGACATTTATTTTAACAAAACTAACATGTTGAGATTCTCCTTGTGTGACATTGGTAACCAGACCAGAAATGCTTTACAAGCCCTACAGAGGGCATTAACCTCCGAGTGGGTGGTCACCAAGAGACCACAGATAAAGCTGTGATAACTAGTGCATCCTCTAAGTTACAGCCCAAGATCCCATCTAGTTTGTTCATACGGTAATATTGCATACATTAACAGTCAAGAATGTATTTTGATGAGAGAAAACATGCAAGAACTCAAAACCTGCTACCTCTGCAAGGCAATTCCTGAAATATCTTGATCCTTGCACTCAGACCCAGATTGCTAAAAACAGGACGACCAGCCTGTAAAAGCCAGGTAGCAGCTACGCCACACAGGTAATTACCATGCTGTAACATTCCTTGTTGTTTGCTATGAAGCATCAGGATATCTCATCCTTCAATGGATCTTGTCAACAACATGCATCTTTCTCATTGCAGAGCTAGATGATTTTCAGTATGATTGCAGTATGTATGATCAAGTTCTTCCACTGGCAGCCCACGCTGAAAACTAATGAAAAATGTAAAATGTGATACTGTCCTGCATCTGACTTCCACCTACAAACACGGTACCTACTGCTCACTGATTCTCTAGTGAAACTGCTTAAAATAGCTCACTTAAATCTGGGGTTTATTTTTTCAACCACTGCTCAGAAGTCTTCACAAATGGCACTCAGCAAACCTTAACTCAAAGGACTACCTCTAGGCTCTGAAACAGTGCCAACTCTCTTAAACATGTGCGTCAATGATCTGCCTGAAACTTGAACTTGTAAATAATCTGACTTGATGACATCTGTTTGGGCATTAATTCTTAGGGCTTTTCTGACCTTGAAAATAACTTGAAACCTGATTCAGCAGTAATACTGTCATAACTGGCATTTGCAGTTGAATGCTTCAATGCTTCGCTATTGTAATTTCTCCTGTAATTCAAGTTTAGTTTCTCAATTAATGGAACACAGCCCATATCTGGTCTGTCTCATAGTTCTTCTTGATAGAGCTCTAACTTACCCCGTCCATCTGTTAACACTGGCTGTCAATGTCAAGACCTGCAACAACCTATTGACAAAGTTTTTGGACCTACCATGTACAATCTTCAAACATCTAGAGTACTGTGGGATAAAGCCCTGGAGGGAAGAGGGGCCTAAGATTCCGACATGGCGATGCATTCTGACAAAGAGGAAGTTGGGCAAAAAAGCCAGGAGGTCTGCATGGATGAACAAGGAGCTCCTGGAGAAACTCAGACTCAAAAAGGAAACCTACAGAGGCTGGAAGCAAGGAGAGGTAGCCTGGGAGGAGTCCAGAGAAATTGTCTGAGCAGCCAGGGATCGCATTAGGAAAGATAAAGCCCTAATAGAATTAAACCTGGCTGGGGACACCAAGGGCAACAAGAAAAGCTTCTACAGGTGTGTCGATGACAAAAGGAAGACTAGGGAAAATGCAGGCGCCTCTGGAAGGAAATGGGAGACCTGGTCACCTGGGATATGGACAAGCCTGAGGTACTCAATGACTTTTTTGCCTCAGTCTTCACCGGCAAGTGCTCTGGCCACACTGCCCAAATGTCAGAAGGCAAAGGCAGGGACTGAAGAATGAGGAACTGCTCACTGTAGAAGATCAGGTTTGAGACCATCTAAGGAACCTCAAGGTGCACAAGTCCATGGGACCTAATGAGATTCATCTGTGGGTCCTGAGGGAGCTGGCAGATGAAGTTGCCAAGCCACTATCCATCATATTTGAGACGTTGTGGCAGTCCAGTGAAGTTCCTGCCAACTGGAAAAGGGGAAACCTAACCCCCATTTTTTAAAAAAGGAAAAAAGCACCAGGAAACTACAGGCTGCTCAGTCTCACCTCTGTGTCCAGCAAGATCATGGAGCAGATCCTCCTGGAAACAATGCTAAGGCACATGGGAAATAAGGAGGTGATTGGTGACAGCCAACATGGCTTCACTGAGGGCAAATTGTGCCTGACAAATTTGGTGGCCTTCTATCATGGTGTTACAGAATTGGTGGATAAGGAAAGAACAACTGACATCACTTACCTGGACTTGTGCAAAGCATTTGACATTGTCCCACATGACATCTGTGTTTCTAAGTTGGAAAGACATGGATTTGATGGATGGATCACTTGGATAAGGAATTGGCTGGATGGCCACACTCTGCAACACAACTGCAAGAACTGTGGTCAATGGCTCAATATCCAAGTGGCAACCAGTGGTGACTGGTGTTCCTCAGGGGTTGGTACTGGGACCAGTGCTGTTTAACATCTTGGTCGGTGACATGGACATGAGATTGAGTGCACTCTCAGCAAGTTTGCTGACGACACCAAGCTGAGTGGTACAGTTGACATACTGGAGGGAAGGGATGCCAGCCTGAGGGACACTGACAGGCTTGAAAGGTGGGCCTGTGCAAACCTCATGAAGTTCAACAAGGCCAAGTGCAAGGTCCTGTACATGGGTCACATCAATCCCAAGCACAAATACAGGCTGGGCGGAGAATAGATTGAGAGCAGCCCTGAGGAGAAGGACTTGCAGGTGTTGGTTGATGAGAAGCTCAACATGAGCTGGCAATGGGCACTTGCAGCCCAGAAAGCCAACCACTTCCTGGGCTACATCAAAAGAACTGTGGCCAGAAGGCTGAGGGAAGTGATTCAGCCCCTCTACTCTGCTCTTGTGAGACCCCACCTGGAGTACTGTGGCCAGCTCTGGGGCCCCCAACATAAGAAGAACATTGACCTGTTGGAACAAGTCCAGAGGGGGGCCACGAGGATGACCAGAGAGCTGGAGCACCTCTCCTATGAAGACAGGCTGAGACTGTTGGGGTTATTCAGCCTGGAGAAGAGAAGGCTCCGGGGAGACCTTATTGTGGCCTTGCAGTAGCTAGAGGGGGCCTATAGGAAAGATGGGGAGGAACTCTTTATCAGGGAGTGTAGTGATAGGATGAGGGGTAACAGTTTTACATTGAAAGAGGGGAAATTTAGATGAGATATTAGGAACAAATTCTTTACTGTGAGGGTGGTGAGGCACTGGAACAGGTTGCCTGGGGAAGCTATGGATGCTCCATCCCTGGAGGTGTTCAAGGCCAGGCTGGATGGGGCTTTGAGCAACCTGGTCTAGTGGAAGGTGTTTCTGCCCATGGTGGGGGGGGTTGGAACTCAATGATCTTTAAGGTCCATTCCAACCCAAACCGTTCTATGATTTACTGTCAGTTCTCTACTCAGGAAGGAGCATGGTCTTCCAATTTTGACCTCCTCTCCTCACCTCACATTAGCCACCACGGAGCTCCATGCAGTTACATCCAGTATTTTGGGTTACCCATGCTGACTAACAATGTCCTACTGCACTTCTATCCTGAAGACAGTGAGCCAAAAGGGTCACGAATATCAAAACCTTGCCTCGCCTTCTGCTGTATTTGAAACTCTCTATTTAGCCCTTGTTCAACTCGCCTAATATTCTGACATCTCACATGGTCAACCCTGTTATACTGTGGCATTTTGACAGCAGAAAACACAGACCCTGCTGGCAGCAAACTGTTGAAAATCCTACCATTTGACAGTCATGTTTTATGCTGTGATCTTCCTAAAATATTTCCAGATTGCTCAAAGCTAGAATACTGCAACCAGATTCTGTTACAGCATAAGGAGAATTTGAACTGCAGGTGCAGCCTATGATTCACAACATACAACAAAAATTTCCTAACCAGATGAGGTCTAAGTGCACCAGATCCTGTCTCTGAAAATGCTGAAGTTTCATATGATCAGATTTGCATATACTAGTATCACTAATAATATTTTTTACATGACCACTCTATCTTAAACAACCAGAAGAAGCCAGGGCAAACAGATGCTTTCAAAGAGACCTAGCTTATGTATTAGTATTAAGAAATCATTATGGCTTAAAGATGAAAATTACTGTCCTGTTGGTCAACATCTCAGTCTCGTTTGTCAGTAGCAATGGATCATGCACCCTGACCTCTGACAGGCAGGGTGTTCTGTTGGGTGGTCACATTGCCTTGCTCCGCATTTCTAATAGGTTTTCACATCCACAGGTATTGAGCATATCTACGTCCTAAGGAGCCACAGGAGTCCTATATATACAGGGATGTTGCTGCAAAATAAAGCTGGCATTTCAATTTACAGTGTGCTAACTACTTCATACTGTGTGCCCCATCAATGCTCATTTAAAATCCCACAGGCATCAATTGCAGAGGTGGAAAGTAGGAGAAAGAGGCCTCTGTACTGACACTTAATAGTATGGTGAGCTAAAACAAGAAACACACAAACCTTTCATATGAATCATTTTGTTTTTACGTTACTGCAATACTATTTACAGTACATGTGGAAAAATAACTACAAGTTGTCATTTACCCTCTAAGGACTACTATGGAGCTACAGATGTGCTGAAAATTACACACATCTTTAACCTCAGCTGGACTGAGGCCAGCAGTGCCATGAGGAAATAAGATAATGAACAAAGGCTTATATTTACATTGGTAGACTTGTCTGCTCACATCAGGTATTTGTATCAATGCACATGTGCATTTCCAATATTGTAGAGGGAGTGTTCACTACAGAACCGGAAACTAAATGTCTTCGTATTTCTGCTGCTCATTACCTCCAATTATGTCACTTATATTTAGAAAGAATTTCTCTGGAGTCAGTGTTCAGCTGATAACTTCTTCCACATGAATCATGATAATGTCTGTTGCTATTTGCATAGCACTGGAAACTATCAAGATGAATAGAGAGTAGGAATGACCCTTTTACTCATCAGAATGTAGATTGTTATTTTTTCTGCTGGTAATTGGTACACAGGTAACTGTTGAAGCAGATAACTATTCCAAAGGAAGCAGAACTCTGAGGAATAGAGGTATTTCTTGATGTACAGGCATTTGATTAGTTCTTCACATTATTAAAAAAGACATTAAATTATCCAAAATAACGTGCAAACAAATCTCAGCACCACTTATTAAAGCAAAAATCGGTAAGTGCTGATCAACTTTATTAACTAATTTCTTTCAGAAGGAAGTTTCAAAGGTTGTTTTAATGTAGCATGTGCAATTTGGTCTAGAAAAATAAATTGGGTTTCATAGAGGGACAGACTCTTCACATCTGCCAGAACACAATTTATTTGTGCATAAACTTGGCTTTTACTATGCAAATCTTTTATACTTGAGATTTTCTAGGGACTGGCAACTGTAAATATAAATTTTAAATACTTTGGAAGAGATGCTTAAACTCTTATTAAGTTTAAATAGCACCTTGTTCCTTAAGTGACTCCACTGGAGTGAGATGCAGTATAGTTTATCAGAATCTGGCAGTCAGTGGTTTGCTTCATTATTAACATCAATATCTTTCAGTTCTGCCACCAGATGCTAAACAGTTACAGGAGATTTTTTTAAAACCAATTACAAGAAAATCAGAGCAGAATCCACTGATATGGTTTTGTTTACAAAGCCTGAAGTCTGATATCGTTATTCATGTGACAACTGGCTCGTATTCAAGTCACAAGCCCTTCTACATGTAATCTATCTTACAAGCCCTGAAACAGACCTGAAGACATACCAACAGTGCTCACTTTTTCTCCATTATCTGAATATTCAATTAAGAAAAGGCTATAGATGGCTTATTATGTGACATTAATGGCTAATGGCAGTTGTGCGTGCAATTTTTTTAAGTCCACAATGAATGATTTGTGACAGGGCAGATCTATGTGTGAGGACATGGAGGACAGGCAAAACAAATATTTTTGACTGTAATTGACTATTAAAATGATTGAAAGTCAGGGGGCTTCTAGCCTGTAGGCAGGGACAGTTTTATTTTATTATTTCCCTTTCCTAAGGACAGGAAGAAACAGAAAATGTGATAACAGTGAAGAGACTACAGCTCTTTGGAAAGCTCAGGAATGCACTATATGTGGAGTGATTTCAGTGGGCTTGGGATGTCAGCTCACATGCAACAGCAGATTAAATGAGGATGACTGAAGTACTTGCAGCTCCTGGCTGCCTGCTTACTCTTTGCTGGAGGCTGCTGCTTCAAACACAAGGAGAGCTGCAAAGGCTGCGTAACATCTTCTGCACCCTCATATTTACACTGGTTTATAGATGAAGGTTAGGGTAAATTGAAATCAGAGCTGCTTTGTTGCAGTGGACAAGACTGTTGCCTTCAGAGGTTCTTTTGCTGCCTATTCTCTCCACCCATTTCTGCTGTACGTACCTCAACAGGGCCCTCTGAAGAAGGGCTGGTACAGACAAAGGGAGGTGGCAACAGCTTCTGCTCCTTCAACTTAGTTTGTCATGACTGATGAATCGACATCAGTAGTGGACAAGCATCCCTACTAACAATTCACCACTGCTGGCATTAGTGAGTAGTGTAGATTTGGCTCACTCCTCAGGGCCCCGAGAGCTTTGTGAAATGTCTGTGTCCCAAGGAAGCAGAAGAAAACAACAACCCTGGGACAGTGAAGGAACTCCAATCTAACATTCATTGTCTAGTATCTTGGAGCAAGGGTAGCTTACATGCAACCAGTACAGCAGATAAGAACCATGATTTCATTTTACATGGCTCAGCCACCATTTTATACATCTGTATGTATCCCCACACATACATACACAAATACATTTGCATTGTTCCTGTGTAACACTGAAGTCTGTGTTAAGAGAGGCTTGCTAAATGTGTTTGAAAGGATCTATTCAACTCTCAGCAAGTAAAAATTTCCTTTCCCCTGTCACAGATGATTACTTTTTTTTTTCCCCTTTTCCATTTAAATATTTAATCTGCTTTCTGGAATGGACAGAATGAGCTGGAAGAAGGAAAATACTGTCCCAGAAGTGATGAATATAAGAAACTGGTAATGGGAACAAGGTTAAGGACAGTAAGGCAGTACAGCAAAATTTTCATGAAGAGCTTCTAACTGAAAGGGTTTGTACCTCAAGATCACAGTGAACCAAAACCACTGACCACACACTACAAAGAACAAAGGCCACACGTTCCTAAATTGTCTGACTCAGATGAACATGACTTGGGTCAAAAGGCCGCTGAGTTCAATAGCTGTGACAGTAGCCAGTAGCAAATATTTCAGAAAGAATAAAAGAAACA
This sequence comes from Limosa lapponica baueri, assembly GCA_002844005.1. Classification (NCBI taxonomy): domain Eukaryota; kingdom Metazoa; phylum Chordata; class Aves; order Charadriiformes; family Scolopacidae; genus Limosa; species Limosa lapponica. The sequence continues at coordinate 421,109 of KZ505829.1, read as the reverse complement.
GCAAACAAAGAATGATATTTCTGTTGATATTTTCTGCCAGCTGCTATAAACTGGTAACTTGATACTGCAAGGTTCTTCTACAAGTGTCTTTTCTCACCACTTACCTCCTTTCCCAGATCATTCCAGAGTGGTCCCAACACAGATGCCTGAGAAACTCCATCGGAAATGTCAGCTCATTCCAAACATCTGCTTTGATTTCCTAGTAGTCAACTCCTAATACACAAAAGGGCCTTCCCTTCTTGAGAGCTTGATTTTCATAGGGGTCTTTTGTGAGTCTCTGTTGAATGACTTTTGAAAATGCAACATACTTTGCTGATAAACAGAGAATCTAAAAATATGACCTTACTGCCTCTTTCAGAGTGCTTTAACAGATTTATGAGATGTGACATCCCTCTACAAAAGCCCTAGTATTTATCTATGTATCCTCTAGCATAAATTACACCAATTTGCATAGTATGGAGGTCAGATGTACAGGTCCTTGAATCACAATGGGAGACTTTCCCTCTCAGTGAAGGTAGTTTTAAGCAAGAGAACCATAGAGAAGTCAGCAACTATAATGTCTAAATAGCTTAAAATCACGTTAAGTGCTTTGGGACGCGTCAGGCAATAGTATCAACAACAAGAACACTTTGGCACGGACAGGCAGACTGAGGATGTGTCATATCAGAAATTATTGTGAGTGTGATGAAGACGCATTTTTTCAGCGGAAAGTTTTTTTGTAGAGGAAATTGTTTCAGCAACACAAACTACAACCCTGCCAGCACTCCCTGCTGTATTGTGGCTCAGGGATGGTATCTCTTTTTTTCCCATCCCATTCCTACCTGGCCATTGCCTGTCTTTGGCCCTTCCAGGCCATCTTCCTCGTGCAGAGGGAAGGGCCTTTTCAAAGAGCAAAGAGGACACAGGCCAAGTGAAGAGCTCGCCCTTTCCTTGTTTCAGGAAATAGGACATCCAAGACCAGCATTTATTCTCACCAGGGACTATTTTAAAGCTCCAAAATCATCACTGACAAAAAGCTTTCCTAACATGCAGCCTAAATTTTCTTTTTTTTTAGCATGAGTCAGTTGCTCCTGGTTATACAGTCATCAGCGCTGCAACCCTGTGCAATTTCTTTCCTTTTGTATCCCCAAAATACATGTAGATACTGATGCTCTCCCTTTAATTCCTTTTAATGATGTATTTAAAAATATATTATCTACACAGAGATGACATTTCAAGTCATGCTTTTAAGACATTTTGAAGTCAAGCACGTTAAGAGTGTAAGAAACTAGAGATAAAGGTAGATGACAGGTCTTCATATTGATAAGATTCAGATGGAGTTTGGGGGGTTTAGATATTAGTGCAGGTTTCCTTTCATATTATTATTTTTATCTCTCCAGTAGCCCATAGGTGCCTAGGGGCTTGGGAAACCACTGCATGAGGCTCAGCTCATGTCTTACGAAGGTAGCCTTTCTCTAAGGATATCAGTCAAGGATTTAGACAATATTAATTACGTGATTACATAGGTAAGCAGTGCCATGCGAGGGCAAAGTCTGGTCAAAAGTGATTGCTTAATTAAATAGTCATTATGACAGCAGTGACAAGAACACTTTCTAATCCTCAGTTCAGAAGTCTGGATAGATGTTTCGGAACAACCTTGCAAGTGCGTACACATCCACACATGTGCACAAACATGTTTCTGACCTTCTTCATAATACAATCCTTCTAACTCCCTCATGCTAATAGCTGTCTTTTAACCTTTCCTCCTGCTTTTCAATCACGTGCTATTATGTTGTTCATAGTAGAAAGTTTGCTAACTTGATCCAGTGAGATGTGAAAATGTAAATCCAAAAACTCTAGGGATTTTCACTATCACTACGCAAAGCAAGACTTGAACATTTCTTTTCCATGATTTTGAGAAGTATATAGATAGACCCTGTATAGCTTTGACTGTCACTCCTGGTGTACTTTCCTGAAAGATTGTATATAGGGGTTTTTTTGTCCATTATCACTATCTTTTCTATTCTTTTGGTGCTAGTGCTTTTTCCCCCCGTTTTCATTTTCTCACATACACTGAAGTCCCTTTCATCCACATTCAGTGGCTTATTTGTCTCTGTATCTATTCAGCTCTGCAAACAACTTCTTTCTTTTGCTAGCTCTATCCTAATATTCTCTCCTTTCTTCTCTCTTTTTACCCCCAAGGCGGGTTAAAGGCTTTTCCTTTTTTTTAAGCACAAGTGCTCTGGAGAGCAGACAGCCATTCTTAGACAGGCTGTATGCATTTCGTCTAACAGTATGTTATTTCATTAAGATGACTGCTACTGATGATGTGACATTTTGATGCTGCTTCCCCCTTGTCCTTGCTTGCTGGAGCTTACAGCCTAATTATGTGATTTGGGGGAAAAGTAGAGCAGACTGGGAAGAGGAAATAAGTGCCCCCTAAAAATATTATGAAGTTGACAATGGTAAATAGAGCTACAAGCAATTCACCCTGAGACAGAAGTATTTTGATTTACAGATTAATGTAATTTTACTATTTTTGCAACTGCTGGAGTATGTGACCTTAACCATAAACAAAGAGAATGGAAATTAGGTTTAAAATGGAAAGCTATGTAGATAGTTCCTCTTATGTCACTCCCTCTGGCAGAAAAAGCAGGAAGACTGTGCTCAGATTTCTCAAGATATTAAACATGTGGTAGTTGTCTCAAATGTTGTTAATACAGCTATGAACGTGCCTTCTGAAGAGTAACTATGCTGTCTTTTTTTTCTGTGAGTTGAAAGTACAACTTCTCCCTTTTGCATTTTCCTACCCGAAATTTATTTAGTTTGAAGACATTTTCCAGGCTCACCTTTTAAAATGATTTATTCAGAGGAGTCTGAGTATCAGCACCACTAAATGTATGGGAGAACTGGACACAGTTACTTATGTCAAGCTGCTTGTAAGATTAAGTATTTGCTGGATCAAGTCCTGTATTTGCTAAGTTTAATATGATGAAATTAATAAAGAACACTAGAATTTATCATAAAAACTTCAAAAACTTGCACTTTACCAAAGAACATTTTAACCTGCAAACATACTGTGCAAAGCAGGTGCCGTTTAAAATTCAGAACATTGTCTGAGGTCTAAAAGAAGATTGTTAAAAGGTCCCACTGATCTCAATGATAAAACATGATAATGCTACCACTGCTCAGTAATTTCCCTTCAATAACTTTTCTTTTCCTGTTAGCTTTTCAACTTTGGAGATGATTACATCTTCTAAACTACAATTTCTAAACCAAATCTCCCACATCTGTTCACTGTGGCTGCAACTCTGTCTTTGAAAAACTGGTATCAGACCTCCTGTCTTTGTTTAATCAAGCAGGAGGTAAGGGCTGTTTTGAAATGGAGTTGATTTAGCAAGCGTAGCAAGCAAATTGCAGAAAAAAAGCAAGAAAGGGCTTAAATACATGTACTTCTTTGGCTCACAAATAGCTGTGAGCACTCCCATAGGGTGCCACACATCTGTTCCAGCTCTATTTTCTCATATCCCAGGATTATCTGTTCTGTCTCAGAGTTGTGACTCTTGGATCTGTAGTGCAACACTTGACATCAGTTTGGCTCACGGGATGTTATCTTTCCCATTATAAACTAATTCATCTTTTGAAAAAGTAGTGTCCTACTTTCAAATGAAATTGTTCTAGAAAAAAAATCACACTTCCAAACATCAAGCATACATCCTTTTGTCTACTTTCACAAAGAATTAAATCTCTGTTATCCTGAAATAACTTTACACAGTCATCATATCACACTAAATCGTCTTCTTCAAGAGCTCTATTAAGAACAGGCAAACTTATTTGAATAATACAAGAACTGGCCTAACCCTTAACATTAACCTCAAAACACCACCAGACTGAAGTTCAAAGAAGTTCAGCCAGCCCTTGCATGTTCTACTCACCCACAAATATTTTCACCTACCTCAGTATATCTTCATTTTAGAGAGAACTGGGAAGCAATGTAAGAAATCATTACTATTTTCTTTCAACCGAATTCAAGGCACAGTAACTCCCATAAGGCAGCCCAGTTACCACATTTTTCATCCCAATCACTGAAAGAGGTGAAGATACATCTTCTATGAAATGTCAAAAACTATAGATAAATTTCAAAAAAACAAACAGCAAAATTCAAACTTTACTGGGTTCACCATCACTGTGTGATAGATGAGAAGACATTACCTTTTAAAAAAATTTCAGAGCAACAAGAACCAAAGAGAAAACAATTCAGCCAGGAGACTGAAAATGAAATTTATTACTTTTCCTAGCCATATTAGAGACTATTATGTGAAAGACCTCATGCAAATACTTAGTGGAAATTTATGTATAATATTATCCTCTGGCAGAACTCTTTTTTTGCCTTTGTGTGTGTAGCAGTCAATTAGAGATTATTTTACATGCTCATCTATGAGCAGAAATGGAAAATAAAGGGAGTTTCCCTGCACGATGCTTTTTATAACTGGAAATACATTTGCTTTTCTTCAGGTTTTATAAGCATTAAATCATATCTTAGCATTGAAGACAGTGGGAGTCTTGCCCGCATTCTCTGTCAGGACTGGGCCTATTGAAATTTCTGACTGGAAAATAAAGAGCCCAGCACAAAAGGCTGCAAAACAGAGAACTTATATTCAGCCATAAAACTACAAAAGTGACTTTGCATTTTGTCTACAAATACGAGAAAAGCATCAGATGAAAACTTAGCAAGTTGCTTGATGGGAGGATTCCTCATAACTGCAAGGATCTGCCATTAAACTAGGGGTCAAATTCCATTTGACAATTTCAGGCATGATGGCTACTGATGCTCCCAGGGCATTTGTTAAGAGTAAAGATATTGTTATGCTTGTTATCCCCAATTTGTTTTTCACTCAGTACATCAAGTCTCAATCCAATGGAGTTAGTAGTTCTTCTGTACACTTTAAGCACTTTGGATGTTTCGTATCTGTTGAATAAGCAGTAGAGAAAGCACACATGGAGATTCACACAAGCAGTGTGGTTAAGCTGCATACCAGAGAATGAGCGTTTAATTTAGTTGCACTAGTTGTTCTCTCGGTTTTGTTTTTGCTCTTCCAGATGACTGTTTCTAGTGAGCAAGACACATGTAACTAGGTAGATCTCCTGCTGAATCAGCTTTTCCTGAATCCTTCTTAAGCAAAAAAGGAATGATTACCCCAAAAGGGATGAATGCTGTTTACATGGAAGACTGTTTTTGACGCTTGTGTTCTGCATCTATTTGTTTGCAATGTGATCGATGCTTCCATTGCAAAGCTCCTGTATCTAAGTGAACAACCTTGAAGAAAGGCCTTAGCCCTTGGCAGTGTGTCTGGATCTCTGAACTCAGGCAGTTTGCTGCATTTAGTATTCACTCATACATGCAAAAGTGTTAGTATTATCTTCAGTTCCCAAGAGGCGCATACCTGACTGGGGTGAAATGGAGCTTGAGGGGCTGACACAGGTAATGAATGTACCTGCAGACGCAGACAGACTGGGATGTGGCGGGTTCCAGTGTGCTGGTTGCGAACATAAGAATTTCTCTTTTTTGACTCAACTTCTGCATTTGCTACTACAGCTCACCTGCCAGTGTGACTGTTTGGGAGACTCTGGTTTTGATTTTCCTCTGTGCCTCAGTGTAGTATGCAAGCTGGAACGCTGCAGCTCTTAAGAGTACTTTACAGCACAATGGCATATTTTCAAGATGACAGCATTGTGAACTGTTCCAGAGGAGCTATTTGGCTTTTAGGATGACTGCTCTAGAAAGAATTCTCTGGCTTAACAGCACCAGGAAAAGGGCAAGGGAAATACAGATGCTGCAATCTGGTTAAGGAAATGACAAGCTCCTGTGCTGTAGTACTTAAGCACAGTCTCTAGCCGACACCATTTATGAGCTGTTACATACGGCTGCAATCACACACAGGCTCAGCGAGGCTTTCCATAGGGCTCACATTTGTTTTCACATTCACTTTGTAAATGAGTTTGTAATGTGGTGAAAATGGTAGCAAATGGACATTAAATGAGGCTTGTATGTAGACTGATCCTTTGTAAATATATAGGCTATTATAAAAGCAAATAATAAGGCAAGCTAAACAACAGCAGCCTCTGCGACAGAAACCAGTGGAAAAGGAGTTGTTTTACATATACAGCGTTTTGAAATGTGGGTTTCCTGTTTAAACTGTCTTCACTCCAGCCTCGACTTCTCTCTCCATACTAAACCTACAACATATTTTATATTGCCATGGATACTTTGGACGGAAGACAGTGTGCACTAGCAATCAAATTTTCCGCAGGAAACTATTCCAAGAACCTGTCCCACACTGCAGGGCTCATACAGAGTTTTTGCTCAACAGTATACAATCTTTTTCTAAAGGGTATGACTAGCCGGGACTTCAGCTGCCTGTCTGCAAGTTTGGAAGAGGCCCAAGGCGTTACCACTCTCCAGGATAATTACTGCTAAATGCGTTTTGCTATCACTTGCCATTGCTAGCTATTTACACCCTCCTAAGCAGGGTCTGATAGACCGGAGGAGGAAAGTCTCTTTAGGGTGCAAAGTAGAAATGCAAGCTGACATTTAAAAAAAATTATTAGGAGACTAAAATACAAGCAAACCACCATGGTGGCCAATGAGAAGTGAGTGCACAGGAATTGCATGGAATTGAAGGTATTACAGGTTTAGAAGGAGAATAGTAAGCAGCAATCCTTATGATGTAAGCATCACAACAAAAAACAAAAAAACTAAGTTTTTTTAAAAATAATTAAATAATCAAATAATATGGTTAGGTTAAGCAAACTGCACAGTGAACTTCTACTTGCCTCAGAGGTTAGGAATGCGATCCGTTATTTCTCAGTATTTGTTCCTCTTCTTCTTTGCTTATTCTTTAGCAATTTGACCTGACGCCTTTTGTCCATCTAGCAGTGGACTTCCCTCAGGGCAACATTCAGGGCTACAAGGTTGCTTGAATCCTTTATAGTACTTCTCCCCCAGAACAATATCATAGTACTGTAAGCTTTTTGAATAAGAGGTCAGTAGGGTTCCAGAGGTGGTGGGATCTTCTCCTCTTCTCTCAGTAACCTTCATGCCCACGTAGTCCGAGCCCAGTGGGGGCTGAACAAGCATCTCCTCAAGCTACAGGAGCGTGCAGCAACTTCCTTCTCTCTTTACCTTCAGCCAAGGCACAGAATAATACTTTCCCTGGAACAGCCTTTTCCCTCTGCCTTTCCCTTCTGGTATCTGGTGGCTACGCACACAAAAGCTCTGCTCTGTGATGACGCTTTCCTGGGAGAATCACGAGAACCACAAGTCAGGAGAGCAGAGAGAAGTGCAGCCTGGACCAGTTGATCTCCTTCCCCACTGTTGGAGCAGAGAGGTCACGCGTAGCAATATCCCAGCCCTCAGGACGACAACGGGTGGACGGCCACAGCAAACGCAGGGCTGTGCAAGGCTGTGAACAACAGGGCACAAAATTAAATTCATAGATACTACGGTACTGAAGTGGTAGTATATATTTAATGATTATTGTTGTAATTAATTTGAATACCTCCAACTTAATATAACACTCCAGATTCATCTTCCTGGATATGTATAGCCAATATTTGTGCCTCACCACAACTGTATCTACTCGCTTGGAGGGCAAAACCTGAAAGTACAATAGCAACAATGCATACCTCGGTACAAGTTGTCTGACATGATTCCTCTTGTTAAACTACATTAATCTGAGGTAAGACTCATTCACTTTTCTGAAGTTCTTGCATAAAGCAGAACAGAGTTCTTGCATAAAGCAGAAAACTTTAACTTATTTCTCAAGCCATTTTTTTAAATATATCTATATGCTATATATTCCCATTTGTTTGATCAAGCAATTTTTTGGATGTGCAGAGAAATGTTTTTATGCAATGTGATACAGCTGTTTGAGACATTCCTTTTGCTGTGCACAATCCATCTATCTAAAACAATCTTAACTAATAAGATTACAAATACTTGGTATTGTATACTCACTTGTAGTATACTCATTTCTCAATCTGCTAATGTCTTGGCACAAATTTTCATTTTACTCTTTATTAAAGATACAGACCTCTACAACAAGAAGTTGCCGTACTGTCTCTTTCCCTTTACATGCTACATTTCTCCCCACTTTCTTTCTAGGGGAAGCATCATCTCCTCCTGGCTTGATCCCATTAAATGTCTATTAATACAGAAGTGAAAACTCTTTTTAGCTTTTGTAAAACTCAGAGTTTAAACCCTCATAGACTCCTTCTTCCTTGTCTTAGATTTTTAAAGGCATATCCACTCCTTTCTTTAAAATTAAGCTCTTCAATGCAGGCCTTTATTAAATATTGTTCAGCTTGGATTCTTGAATTCTAAAGCAAGGAAGCTTTACGGACAGCAATGCCTCTGACTCTTCTTTTGGTCTTGCCAGCACACATTTCATTTTTTTATATAGCTTTTACCATTGTCTCCTAAATATTTCGGAGAATCACTCCCTAGTTCTTGTACTTTTAATTGGTGACCTAAAGGAACTCCCTTCAGTCTCTATGAATGTCAGCTGGTTGAATCCAAACTGATTCCCTGATCAGATCTATCAGGGAGTGCTCAGACCATCTGATCGGTGCTATGGATTTAGTGGTAAGTTGACATAGCAAGACACTGAAAGGTATGTATTATCCTTCAAGACATTATAGGATATGTAGCATGTGGTATGAAATAGTAAGTGGAGTTTCTAAATTCATGATGCATCACCCTTCAAATGCCAGATCCAGTGCTTTTAGCAAATTTGTAACCTTTCTAAATATCCTGCACTGGACAGTACTCATTCGTCCTGATTTCACATCAGCTGAACCTATGACTTCATTAAATTTGCCCCCAGGAAGGTAACTTCTCTTCCCTGAATGCTGTAAGAAACTTAAAAAGCTATACAAAGTAAATGAAAAAGAAAGAGGAAACATTTAAGGTCAGGACTTTTGTTAATTTTCCCTTTAGGTAACTTTTGATCAGAAGTATCTGCCTCCTTCATCTAGCAACTTGATTTTTAAGACAAGCAATATATCGAGCCAGTAAAATTGCCACGCTTCTCTCCCACTCAAGAAAGAGCAATGGCTCAGTTCCCATGCTTTTCAAATGCTTTTTTCTTGTAATGGCACAATGGCAGGTGTGCCACTCTAGTCTTTCTAAAGTCCTCTTTCAACAAGGTCTTAAAAAAACTATAAAAGTAATTCTCATTGGTTCTCTCATTCTACCACTATTACTTTATTCTTCTTTATTTTCAAAGCATATCTCTTCTTCTCTCAATTTAAGTGTTACAAATATTTATAAATCATTGAATATGCAACAATAAGGTTTGTTTTTTCTAATACTAATTTCATTCTTTAAAAAAGCCACTGAAGATCTGGCTTTCTTCTAGGTCTTGTCAACGTATTGTGATTTCATTGTTTTTGGTCCCAAAGCATTTCCTAGTACATATTAGAGCCCTAAAATTGCTGATGGAAGTCACAATTAGTCAGAATTTACTTCTCTGACTGTTTAATCCCTTCCCCTTGTCACCTTCCCAGAACCACAAATATTCTTGACTGCAGAAAAAGGATAAAAAAACCCAATTTCCCTAGTCCTCTTCTAGAGAGGGGTGGTTAGCCCCGGTGCAGGGGAGCAGTGGAAGGTTCTTGACTGGGAACCCGGGTGAAGCTGCAGCCTTGTGATATATTTGTTGAAGACTGGAGTCCTGGCCCACTTCTCCTCCACTACGAATGAACCTTCTCCTTCCCAGTTCTTTCCTTTCGGCCTCGAAAAAACCCTTTTCCCACATTCATTTCCAGGAGTTTGGCTGCACCTCTATTATCTCCTGTGATGTTCCAACTTCCATTTCTTATTCTTTCCTTGATATTGTTCTTCAGTCTTAATCAAATCCTCTTAAGTACTCACGTTTGTGATTTTTTTATTTATTTGTGGTCTTCTTATCCCTCTACTTTAATTTCATCTTTATTTTGACTATAAGTTTGCTATGCAGTATCATGGTGCTGTCTCTTGATGTCTACATCAGATTCAGATTGTATTTCTAGACTGTTTTCCAACCACATTCAGTTCTTCAGGGATTTCATCTCTTCCTTTTTCTTTTTTATGATATGTCCTTGATACATAATAAGGTATTTGAAAGGAAAACTATATTTTATATTTGCTGTTCTAAAGCAGGTCATAATATTGCTCACTTCTTTCCCCCTTAAAGTGACCAGTGATGGATCCTGAAACATTCTTGTTTCATGTCCTCCCCCCAGAAAAGGTGATAGTCTTCTTCAGAATCTTATCCTTCTGTTTAGAAGAGCACAATCTTCATATTATAAATTTGTTGGCAAGGGTACAGAGAGCTTTCTGGGCTCAGTCTACAATGATTGCTGGATTTGTTTCCAGTTGCACAAAGAAGTGAAGATCTTGCCTGAAGTATTAAGAGACTCCCTTCTTTACACCTCCTGTGAACTTCCTTTCCTCACTCTTATATTACTTTTTCTTTTATGATTTTTCTTTACAAACTCCTTCTGGTTTTATTCTTGATCAAATCCTGATTTATTTTGCAGCTTTGTTCCTCACTGCAAGATTTTCCACCCCTCTTACTTTTTTTAGGCCAATGACCCTGCCCACTAAATCCTTCCATCAGATTTAACCACAGAAATCCTGACCTCTATGGAAGATTTTTAGAGATCTGCTTTTTTTTGATATCTGGCTGGTGTTAACTCCTCAAAGTCTCTCTGGTAACTGAGCTTGTTTTTGCCCTTTTCCTTCTCCGGTCTCTATGTTTTCTTTCCCTCTGCAGAAACCATCTCTGACAGTACAGGCACTGTGTGCTGTGCTAAGATCTCCCAGTACTTTTTTTGGTCAGGGGGTGAGAAGGCCGAAGGAGAGATAGTATAGTTTTTCATATGGCCCACTAAATAGAAGAAGACAGGGAGCAATGATATTTGCAAATCATACCTTCTCCTCCCTAAAGCTCCAGTTTGAGCAGCCATCTGCTCCCGCAACCCCTGGTGGTCCCCTAACAAACCATTTCTAATGCATTCATGAGGTCAAAATTACTTCAGCTGAAGTCGGTGGCATGGTTTAGCTATCCAGGGAATGTAAAAATGCATAATTCAGGCATTTTTTTGTGGGACTATGTGAATGGCAGTTGCTGAAGCACACACAGAGGCAGTGACAAGCTAAGTTTGAGTTCTGCATAGAACAATTTGTATCACATTCCTTTCTTGTTCACAGTTATTTCACGCCCCTAAACAGTTATAATTCCTCTGAAGTGAAGGAGCTCTTAAGTGGCAACTCCCTGTGTGAAGAACACTCAACAGGGATGGGGTGTAGTTTTTTTACTCTCTGCATATCCCAGGATGGTTGGGGACTCTGCGCAGCTCGAACCTATTCTGAAGAACTAGGCAGCAATCTGACTGTCTCCCCATGCCTTATACCCAGTATCAGTAACAGTGTCTTTTTATTAAAAGCAAAGAAATGCTTATTAACATAGCTTGATGGGCATCTTCTGACTTAAGGTTTTCATTTTAAAATAGTGTATCTGAACCACTCCTCTGAAACCACTTTCACTGCCCCCACTGTGACTGACACTATGCTCCAAGTTTTGACAAGGATGATATCTCTGATTGAAAGGAGAAGCACTGATTCCTTTACCCTAGGGTAGCATATGGCCCAGTGAGTGGACTACCGGTATGGGATGTGAGATATAAAACTTGTGATTTGCTGCTACAGCTCATTTACATCAGGACAATACCTGTCAAGAATATACTGCTTAACTGTCTGTGCCATACGACCGTGGCACCTCAGTCATGCTGCTAAATAGCACCTGAGAGATGGTGAGTAGAGTAGGGGTAGACCATAAAAGACCCTGAAGGTTACAGAAAAGCAACAGAAAGAGGAAATCAGAGGTCAGGCTTTCTTGGTGGAACTCTTTCACTTTGTACAAGTCATTAAAAATCCAGTATCCCAGAAGGGAGTCTTTAGGCTTTTATTGGCTTTTTCTTAAAAAAATTCAAAAGCTTTTGGCTTATATGGAATGGGAAACATTTTGAAATCTCAGAAAATTAAACAAAACTTGATATTTTTTCCTGTTCATTTTTTTTCTCAAATAAGAAGGAAATATGAACCTCTGGGCTGGCATTCAGATGACTGGATTCAATTCCTGCTTCCTATGTAAATTCCTATTCTCCTGCATTCTTCCAGTTGCAAAAATGGGTATATTTCCTTTATCCTATCAGACATCCAGTTCCCCTCTTTGCCTGCACATTTCTTTCTGTGTTTCTGTTATGGTGTCTTCCTTAAAGGGTCCTGAACTCAGACAAATCCTTTATCTGTTCTTAGAAGTATGTTGTGACCTTAAGGAATTTTAGATAGTATTAAGAAGAAATCTGTCATGCTCAGGCGATATTTCAAACTTCATATTGGAACAGAAGCATTGCACGAGACTGTAAATCCAGCGGATCTGCTGAGTTAGCCATATTTGGAAGGATCCAGATCTTTTCAATGACCTCAATTATTTTGCATTTTAAAAACTAGGAAGCTTGGATTGTTTAAAAAATATCCACTTCTCAAAGCCATTCTGACTCACTGATCACAGATGAATCAGAGAAGCCAGGCAAACCATATTTCTGGAACAGTAAGTAATCCCACTACAGCAGGATTTGACTCTAAACCCTGATTCAAGAAAACACTTAAGCCTGTGTTTAAGTCCCCTTTTTGGGATAAAGAATATGATAACAAGCCCTCTCATGTGAGAATGTTCTCTGGAATCGAAGCAGCATGTAGTAGCCTGATGTGGAAATGTGCTGAGAAGAGTATAAAATTGACTTTAAACTTGAGTATAATACAGCTTTATCTGATGTCATCTAATGATAGCTACTGATTGTGGTATAGCTGCAAGCTAGGTCTGAACTTGATTCCTCCCTAACTGGCAGATCTGGTATGCTATCTGGGACCACTTCAAACAGCCCTCCTGGCCCAGCTGTGGGTTCCCACCCCTACATTTACACTGGCTCCTGTAGTCACACAGCTGCAAGTGGAGTTGGCTCGGTTTGCTGCTCTGACAAATATCCATCCTCCACAGGAAAGAAAAAAAAAAAGGAAAAAGCAGAAAAAAGAGAAAGAAAGATAAAGATTTGTTTCCCCTCAGATCAGAAAGCTGAACCATTTCACCCTACGGCCACACAATCGCTAGACTGAGAGGAAGGAAGAGTGTGGGAAGTTACAGCTGCGGGTAATGGATGGGGACTGCTCATATTCTTAGCAGCCTGCAGTCACACTGTATTAGGTGTAATGTGAAACTGCAGCCTCGGTTGCTAAGAGAGATCTTTGCTAGCTTTCTTTGAAATAGCACGTTAGCCAAACTACCCAACAATACTAATGTACATCACACATGGGTGCTATTACAGGCGATCTCTGCCATTCAGACTTCACTAAGCTGAGCAACTCGTTTAGCCAAATGTTAACTGCTGCTTTCTCTACTGCTTCTTTTTGCTTTGCCACCATGCTATTCTTTTGTGTTTAGTTCATACCACTTTAAGTAATCTTTTCTCTACCTTATGGAAAAATACTAGTGCTTCAGCTAACCCCCTTGGGAATACGTCTGAGAGGAATCTACTTAAACTAGCAATGACCACATTGCAGACTTACGAATTTTCACTAAACTGAATGGTGAATGTTCCCAAAAATGCTCCAGTTGGTAAGGTTTCCCTATCACTATTACAGGAGTTGTAGGCATACATCGAAAGACATTTATAGACAGACATTGGAATTAAGATGTAAGAGCACGTTATAACTATAAATGCTACACTGATGGTTTTTTAGGATATATTTTTTTCACAATCACTTGTGACATGCATGATCTCAGTGTAAACACTTTTTATAGATGAGGAATACCTCTATCATTTTGGATTTATTTGGTAATCTATTTCAAAGTCAACATTCATGCATTTTCTTTCCAGATGCTCTTTTGTTCTTGTATGTTCTTCAAATCAAATTGGCAAGTAATTAGTCTTTAATAAAGGATATGACTTTGCAGATGCAAAAGGGAATTTAAAACATGCTGCAGTGCATCAGTTTTGTAATATTGAGATGATCATGAAAACAAAATGCAAAGTTATTTTGCCTACTTAATTTGATACTTAAGTCAGGTCTTCTGAAGTGTCCAAGTGAATAAGCATTTCAACTCACTTTGCTAAGTTAATTATAGCAGGTAACATCAGTGACCACAGTGGTTCAGATTGCAAGATAGTTTCCATATTATGACACTACCTTAATGTGTTCACAGCTTCTGAAAACACTCACTTCTTGAAATGAAACTTCTTATTCTTAATTTCTGCCCAATGGTGGTCTATTTTTGTAGAGAAGAGCTATGAGGGAGTGTTCAAATGTGTGGAAAAAGAAAGCTACAGTAGAACACATCAGTATTTGTGAGTTATTTTACTCACCCATTTCTGAACAGAGCATCTCTCGAAACTCACAGAACCTACAACCTAATCCAAAGCCCAGGGGAATTAATACCCACAATAACTTCAGTGGGCTTTAGATCAGGTGTGCTGTATTTAACAGAGAGAGTTATCCTTGTTTGTTTTAAAAATAGTACTTGAATCAGAGACATGCTAGCCTAAAAATCTGCTGTTTTGGAGATAACACAGAAAAGTATCCTGGACCTGTTTTTTGCTAAACCTGGATATATGGCTTGCAAAAGACTTGTCTAGACACAGGATATTGTTATTTACATCAGTAGATGTCGAATCAGTCTATTTCGATCAGAAAAAAACAAATGCACAAAAATGTCTTTCCCAAGCCCCACACCATTTTAAACTAATAGTCACATTGGTACAAAAATTACATGCTCAACTCAGGAGCAGGGAACAGCTGAAAATCCTTATTGACAATGGACTAACATTTCTCTCATTGAGGTTACTGGGTGCTCTTCTTCAGTAGGAGTAGGGCGAGACTAATAACTAGTGCTTTAGAAAAAGTCTTTTCCTTAGCCTGTATTTGAACGAGAAATGTAATACTTATTAACTGAATAGTTAGTAAGCTTTCAAATTCTCTGGAAAAGAGAAAACACCAGACCAGTGAGTTTTTCTAGCTGAAGAACTTTTGGATAAGTCATTACCCAAACATCCAACATTAAGGAGAAAAACAAAAATGTGCACTTCTCCCCCCCACACATGTGGCTAGTCTATTATTAAATCTTCAATGAAATTTGCATAGTTACAACCACAGACACTCTCAGGAAATGCTAAACGTCAGTGACAGGAACATCACTTAAGGTGGCCATCCTTAAGACAGATCATAGCATCCAATGGGGAGAACACGAGCTTCTAGGATACAAGATCCAGCACCACAGAATGTTCTCTGCAACCTTAGGTCAGTAATTTCAGAAGGATTCTTCTCAAATGATTTAAACACTTTGAAAATTCCAGTATCTAGCATACAGAAGTCATCTAGGTGTTTCTTTAAAGGGAAAAGAGACCAGCACCTCCACGAAGTTTATTCCTGCCTGTCACAGGATGAATGCCTAACATATGGAAGCATGGTACAAACCTAGATGACCAGCCCATAGAGACAGCCGATTTTCAGATGCAAGAGGAATTTTCCTTCTTCCCCTCCTAAAGACTCCCTGTTTTTCTTACAGCTGAAAAACAGCTGTAAGATTATCTCTGACTACAAGGATAATAGCATCTCCCTATTACATTTAAAGATTAATACATGTAAAGATGGAAATAAGAAATAGGAAATTACCTAGAGAAGACAGACAAACTCCAGGGCTGTATCCTGACAGAGAAAGGCCTCTGCTTATGTCATTATATAGCTCCATTTAAGCGAGCAGGAATAACTGCTTATGCAGTCAAGTGTAAGTATCGGGCTGCAGGATTAGGTCATGTCACCAGCTATTTTCTCTCTCTGTCTTTTGGGTTAAATTTCTTGCTCACTACTGTTGTTTATCTGTTCCATAAGACATACGGCTACTGTATCATGAATTTTGTACATGCTCATATTAGGGGAAACACTAATTTTTGCATGTACCAACTAAATTATTTCAGCCTGAATGTTGTATTAACATAAATCTTTCCATTTCATGTCATTACACATCAAAACCACACAGTTCAAACTAAAGAAGTCTTAAAATGCAGATTCAGTACTTGGCAAATAAACCTTCTGAAACACATGGAGACCAGCCTTTTAATGTAAATAATTTGATTATTTCTAGAAGCAGATATTTAAGACAACATACTTTGTTCAACATTTTTGTTCCTGAAAATATTTGCCTTGACTCTTCAATATTTAGGAAGGAGGTACAGATATTTTGAAAAGTCTGCATGTAAATTATGGTGAAGAACAACATCTTGGGACATTAATGCTGTATTAACAAGCCTCCAGAGCAGTATTATAAAAAACTATTCTCTTTCAATATATTTTCAAATATGATGATACTTTCAAACTTTCATGAAATGTTTTGTGCCTTGGAAAGTATGCCTGATATTTTTTGTCCTATTTCACATAAGTCGACACATGCACCTGTTTAAAACACTGCAGGACTGTGACTGAAAGTGATCAAAAAGAATTATTTGACATATGCTGAAATAATCCAGGATATTCCAGTGTCTCCATTTTTACTTCAGCTTTACACAACGCATTTGTATTCAAGAGCCCAAGCCAAATTTTCGAACTAGAGGTCTTTAAGTTAGTGGTTTAGCTTCAATTAGCAGCTAAATATAAAAGGCCAGATTTTCAGACATGAAATCAATACAAACTCCAGATACTTAATATCATAGGTCTGTAAATCAGTCCTGTGTGTTTAGATAGCTAAAGATAATGACCAATTTTCAGAAGACCTAAATGGTCTCAATTAGAAATAAATATAGTTACCAGCTCTGGAAAGCAGGCCCTGTTTTATAAAGTATTGATCTATTCCTTTATATTTGCCATCTTTTAAGGTGTAACTTTGGATAAAAAGAAACAAAAAAAATTATTTCTTTCTTCAGCAGAACAGATCTAGCCAGCATGTACAGGGCATTTCTAACCAGAGCTGAATCGTGCCCTTTTGAATATTAATAAGAAGCAGGAGTACCTTTGCTGAAGTTAATGGAATTACTTCCATAATTTTTCAGAAGAAAATCCTCCAATTTCATAGGTTATACATTTCATGTAATTTCCAATTCACATATAAATATGCAGTTCTAGAAACAGGATTGCTGCAACTTTTCTGAAACTCAAGGCTTCAGCTGCAATGAGAAGTTTGGAGCTTCTGCTGCAACATCTCTATAAATAATTCTCATAATAAATGAGAATAATTCTCATATTAAACAGCCCAACTTGGTTTTACAGGTACTGAGTTTTTCATGTTGTTACCAAGAAGTTCATACATGAAACAAGGCTAAAGAAATTTCACTCCCTATTAAAAAGAATATCAGCAGGAAAGGAAGTTCCACCTAATTGATCATTAAGTTTAGAAGAACACAACGCTTCATTGATTCTGAGTATGAGGCATATTCAGCAACAATTTTTTTAGAAAAAAAAACCCACTCTTTTATGCAACATACTAGACTTTCTCCAATTGTACTGCAAAGCAGAAATGCGATGCCTTTTGTCGATAAGTGGAGTGGTGCTACTATGTTCGGGACACCAAAAATTTTGCTTCTTACAGAAAACGGTTCCATGGAAACACTGATGAACAACTGACAATCATCTGTTTTTACTCCTAACAGGTCTAAACACCACAAAGATAATTTTACCCCTCTTTTTCAGAAAATATGGTATTTCTAATTTATCAAATGGATTTTCTCTGCAAGTGTTAAAAATGGATAAACAAACGTAAAGATATTAGAAATAATGATTTGGTATGGAGATCTGGGATTTCTTTCAGCTCTGCATGACACTGGACTACTGTCAGAATTATATAAATAAGTAACTGTAAACCAGGCAATTCAACTTTGAAAATACATATTCAGAAACAAGAGCATTTCTTATCCTTCAAACATTTCTGAAGGATTTTTACTTCAACACACAAGCTATTTCAGTGAAATTTATTGCTTACCCCAACATTAAGAGTTTACCATTTCTAATGTGAGGAATAGAGCATGTACCTTCTCACTCCCTTCTATGGGACTCCATAGAGGTTGTCTCCCCTATTTTTCATTGAGCATTATATCTGTGTACAGCGTAGAATAGCAGCATGTCAGCTATGTTGCAATGCCATGGCCAGCACAAAAGTCCTCCTGAGTTTTATACTGGATCTATGTAAAATAATAAACTTCCCTGAAATGTTAATAGATCAGATGGGTGCAGAGAAGGGAAAGGGAAATCTCAGGTTCTTATATCTGTTTTAAAAAATCGTGGCTGATGCACAGAGCTTTAAGTGAATTCAGTAACTGATAATGGAAATCTAATGAATATAATGAAAAGCTTATATTTCTCCCAATCCTTAAAGTCTCTTAAAATCCTAACCCAGTCACCAGTGAACACAACGAGAATCCTTCCATTTACTTGAAAATGCTCCATATTCAGCCCCTGCATTTTGCATGCCTGCTCACTATGAGCTAAAATTTACCTGGGAGTTTTGTATGTTATATAATGCTTAGGCTGGTTTCCCTTTTTATTTCCAAATTAAAACATGGTGTCTTCAGAAGTCTTCAGTCTCAGATTAGTTTTCACAGTTACCTGTCTTTCACATAGGGCACTATAACTACTGGATGTAGGAGAGGTTCATCCTCTTTATATTGCCTATACTAAGTAACAGCTTTGATGGGTTCCATACTTATCAAACTAAATCTAAGTTCTTTATTAAGAGAGCTATAAATAAAGCCATCACAGCTGCATTTATTTTATGCACATTTCACCCATGGGCATAAAACTAACTTTATGGTGCCTCTTCCCGGTTATTCCTTCATGCAACCTGTGCTCCCCCTTAAAGTTCTGTGCTGGTTCTGGCATGTTTGTGCTGTTCCAGGAAGCAATGGCTCATGAGTCTTTGTGGATGTGGAGCTGGAGCCTTTTCTTTTCTTTCTTTCTTTTTTTTTTTTTAAACAAAACCATGTTTAAAACATTGCATCATTTTAACTCAGTTAATTCATGATGGCATAGGATTGATGGGTTTATGTGTTTTTCTCTTTGTTACCTCTGTCTCACACCATCTTTTTGCCATTTTTTTTTTTAATATTAAATTTGGCTTCCCAGATCATAAATTCTTCAGGACACATATGCTTCTTTCACAGAGAAATGCACTCCTGTATCTACACACAACCACTAGCTCAGCATGTAGTATTAGTGCTTCTGTAATGCAGGAGCGTTGACAAGATCGAATCAGCCCAATCAGTGATAAATGCATATCCACCTTGTGTTACTGACTGCTTAGAAGACATACAAGTCAGTCATGCTGTTTGAGAGGTTTTTACAATAGATTTGTTCATCACCATTTGCAAACATTTTTGAGTCACTATGACATTCTTCATGTGAGTTTGTAAACCTCTGCAAACAAATCCAATCCAAGATACTACCTAGTCTTAGCTGTCCCTTTTCTTTCTATTCAGTTAATTGACTAATGCCATGATAAACAAGTAAGAGATCACCCTAATACAAGGATATATTTTTCCGATAGGATGAAAAAGGTAACAGTAGAGATATTTTACTGTTTTGAATCCAGTAGCATATATTATTAAAACATCAACTCATATTTGCCACATGAAGTCATATTTCTTTTTAAAGTAGTGTTATTGTGCCATGGCTTTCAGAAAAAGATTTGTCAAGAAAGAGCCATCTTTGACTACTCACTTAGCAAAGGAGTTATACTGTTATAGTCCTGACAGTTTTGGGACAAGGGAATGAAACAAACCTCCCTCTTTTAAATCATACTTGCATCCCCAGTAAAGCCCAAACTCTCTTTGGGCAGCTCCAGGGCTCAAACAACACAGCTTTGAAAGAGCAGAGGAAGCAATCTGTGTATTGAAATGTAAATATTCACTACAGTGTACTGTACATAGGAATTCTGAAGGAAAGCAGGATGCTGAGCATATTTATTCATCCATCATTACCCAGAATTCTCTGTCTGCTGTTTCACAGAAATGCTTTTCAGTTTGTTTGAGCTCTGGAAGAAACAGAGCTTGGGCATTGCTTTGGAATAGGCAAAGTTCTTTTCTTGGCACTTATAGAGCACTAAAACTCATTTGAAGGCTTGATTCAAGAACAGATGAGTCAGTACCTTCATTAACAGATTTTAGACCTTCACACAAAAGTTGCAGGTTTGGGTTTACTTGGAGAAGCAACAGGGCTGTAGGCCCGTTCCCTCCTCCTTTCCATTAGCACAGTCTCACATGCTACAGCTGTGGTTGTGTAAAGGATTTAAATCAGTTCCACTTGTATGTTCAGGCAATGTGTTTGAAGATGAGAGATGGGTAAGTGCGTGCCAAGCACTGAATGCTGCTGATAACTAGGAGAAAAAAAATAATCACTGATCTATACAAGACAGTCACTTTCATTTTTAAAGAGTCCATTTTAGATGACATTGGCAATTCAAAGAGTGGAATTTCACCAAGAGCTTATTTTCTCATGTTATTCATACTTTTGGAAAGGAAAAATAAGTAAACAAAAAAATCTAAGAGATTTAAGGCCAAAAGGACTTTTAAAACAATATTTCATCCAGTCAAAAACAAAGGTTCCTTGAGGGCAAATAAGATTTTGCTTCAGCATTACGCATTTTTTTTTAAAAGAAGGTTGTTTCAAAAATTATACTAAAATTCCAAGAGAAAAATTGTAACATCATGTTTTAAGGATTTGAAATAAAACATTGCCTTACTTTCAATTAACAGTTAGGCCGATTTTTGAAAAATGTTGGTGTTACTCCTACTGTCTTCTCTGAAGGGGATCTTCGCTTCAGTAATTCACTTAGTTCTAGTGAAGAGGCTTTAAGGTAATGTAGTTTACAACCTTGCAATTTCTTTGGCAAAGGGAGACAAATGTAAATAGAATAATATTCCAAATACTATGTGCACTTGTGAAAATGAACCATTCTTCTTTCTTTACAAAGAGTTTAAGAAACATAAATACCCGTGAAATAAAAAAAGTATCTTAACAAATCCTGAAAATCTTAACAAGACACTTGAACTGAGAAAATTATGGCCACATTTTCTACTATTATAAAATCATGACAAATCCCAAACCAGACTATTTCAGTATAACTGAAGGAGGTTATATTACTGTTTCTGAGCTTGACTTGTTGATTCCTTTCTTTCAAAATGATGGTGGATTATCTTTCTTAGTAAACTCTTTGTAAATGCTTTTTTTCTCAACAGATCTGCCACTTTTGTGTATTCAGAATCCATTCAATGACTTTAATGACAAGAAAGTTTTCATTGTTACTAACAGTTAAGCTTCCACATCTGACACAGATAACAGAGCTCGGTTGAACTGAATTCCTTCTTTTGAATAATCAACATCATTTTTTACAAAGTCCAAGAGATGGAATAGATCAGCGTAAGTAAGAAGCAATCCCATTTGACCTTCACATGCCAACAGAGACAACACTAAAAGCCATCTGTCTACTTTTAAACTAAAGAAAGTTTACCTCCTGGTGCTGTTCTTTGAGGTAGAATCTGCGAGTCAAGAGCAAAGGGGCAATGGTAAAGTAAATATACCTAGTGGAAAAATAAATGATGTGTGCTGCAACTATGCTTCTTTACACTTCTTGGTCCAGTGGCCAGAATTCAGTTGAGTGAACTGCAAAAGCGAAGAATAAGATCCTGCAGAGCATGCAAGAAAATAAAATGTTGAAGAGTGGGGACAGAGTGGGTTTAAAAAAAAGTATATGAGGTCTTTTAAAGATGAGAGCCTTTAAAAAAGAAATTTAAAAACTTTGTAACTATGAAAATCAAGCAATCAAATTAATCTGGAGTAAAATTTGTGATGATCAATTTTACTATAAGACTGAATTATCAAGAATTTCAATTGGTATGCCACAAAACAGGCAGTGTAAGAAGTTTTAAGAGAGTCAGAATTTAAAAAAAATATTCCTGCTGTAATGGGATGATTATATGCTGACTTTTGGCATGGGATCAAAAGCTGGTACTCCATCTAAGAACAAAACCAGAAATTTAACCTGATACCTGGAAATTTCAGTGGAGCTGATGGTGGACTTATAAAATTTTATGGTGATTGAGGACGCACATGCACGTCACATGCATGTGAAAAAGAAAAATCTAAAAACAGTCAAGAGAAAAAAAGAACTACCGAACTTGTCAACAGCAAAGAAAATAGGATTATATCCTTTAGTTCTGTGAAAATAATACACAGTGACTTATGAAGAGGAGGTTAACCCAGCTGTAAGCTTTAATGTTCAGAAGAATTAAATCCTCAGCTTTGAATACCATTCGCAGTAAATTAAACTGGCAGTTATGCAATGTCTGGAGTACATCGTAACCACCCCATGATTACCAGAGCCAGCCAAACCCTGTCCCCAAGCAGGCAAAACTCCTAACTGGGATCAAGGTTTTTAGCCAGTGTTTAGTCTCCTTTGACCTGATTCATTTCACCACCCTTGCTTTGGAAGGAAGGGGAAAGTTTTGCTGCTGTGAAAGCCAGTGCAGATATCTGGGCCAAAATTAAGCCTGATGTAACTCCATTGATGTCACACCAGGGATGGATTTGGCCCAGAGTGTCTGGGGAGGTTAATGCTCTTCCTGAACTGGAGATCAGTGTTAATTCACCTCAGTTCTTTAGCTTTGCTGCAGCTACAACTGCAGGTCAGGCTCAAGGGGCCAAGGGGCTTGTTGAGCTTGTTGCTGTAAAGATGGGAGCACGAGCTTCCTGCTGCCAGGCCAATCAATAGTCCTTTTTGTACCTTTACAATTGTGACAAACCGTTCATTTCTTTACAAAGATACATTTCTTTACAAATGTGACAAATCCTCTCCTACCAGCCTTTCTCTTCTAGATCCTTTCTGCTCCAGGCACTGCCAATGAAACCCTTTTGTTGATAGCGTTTCAAGCCAGCAGGAGCTGTGGCAGTTCATAAATTGCACCTCAACATTTCCTTAGCAATGGCTGCTGCCGTATCTCCTGCACTAATCACCTTCATAGAAACAGGGCTATCATATGCTATTTTAAGGGCTGGATTCTGCTCTTATCCCAATTCATGAGATGGAAATGGTGCGGCACCATTATAACTAAGAATGGAATTTGGAGCTCGTGTTAAAAATGCCATCTGGCCGAGAGTGTTTGCCTCCTGCATTTCAAATGTTCCTTGTCTGAGCACGCATCCCAGTTGAACAGCTCCATGCACATACAGATGAGCAATGATGACTTCTCACTTAATGTCCTTTTTCCCCAAGATGGTTATTAATGGTGAAAAGAATTGTAGATTTATTGCAAGTTTGACGCATAAATTACAGGAGATCTATGGAGAGAGCCTGGATGTCCTGATGGCAATGCTGCCACACCTTGCAAGAAAGCTCAGGCAGCAGCATTACGTGACTCATTCATAAGGCAGACAGGGGAAGCTGCTGAGTGCAGGAAATGTTCATCTCTACAGTCCTTGCTAAAGAAAATAAAAGGGCATTGACAAATCTGCAGGAGGAAACCTTTGGTCCTCCTCTGGCACAGCCCCCTCTCCCCCCAAAACTGAAATGAGTACAGCAGAATAAGAAAACAGAGATGGCTTTGCATTGCCTTTCTGCTTCCATCACCCTGGGCTGGCTGATGAGCTGCTTTATCCTGAGGCAAAAACAAAGCCTGGCTCGCCCAATGCCTGCTGCAGGTGGAGTGGTCTGGGAACACTGCAGCGCAATTTGTCATATCCTTCCAAGGATAGTCCCCTCCTATTGGGGGACTTCTAAGGAGGCTAGAAGTGAGGTAATGGTGTGACCTACGCACCAGCCTAGGAAGTACTCCTTCACGATCACCTTCTGAGAGCAAGGTCAATCATCTGCACAGCCATGAATCACAATGAATGAGTCTCGTGTTGCTGTTAGCCTGGGAAACAGCTGGAAGAGAGTCCCACTTTTAAATTACAGTTGGATGGGGACACCAGTTTAACTCTCAAATCCCATTGGTATTGATAAATTCACATCACCAGAATCCTATCTGGTATTTAAATCATCTTTTAATAGCATATTGGGTTTGCGTGGCAAGGCTGTGGTAGTGGGGTGAAGCTGCAGAAGTGGCTTCTGTGAAAAGATGCCAGAAGCTTCCCACATGTCTGATAGAGCCAATTCCAGCCATCTCCAAGAGAGAGCTGCTGCTAGCCAAGACCAAGCCCATCAGTGACGGTGGTAGCATCTCTGTGATAACATAGTTAAGAAAGGAGGGAAAAAGCCTGCACAGTAGCCGCCAGAGGAGAAGAGTGAGAATATGTGAGAGAAACAACTCTGCAGTGAAAAAGGAAGAGGAGGAGGTGTTCCAGGCACTGGAGCGGAGATTCCCCTGTGGCCCATGTGAAGACCATGGTGAGGCAGGCTGTCCCCCTGCAGCCCATGGAGATAATGGTGAAGCAGATAATGGTGAAGCACCTGCAGCCCAAGAAGGACCCCACATCACAGCAGGTGGATGTCCAAAGGAGGCTGTGAGCCTGTGGAGAGCCCATGCTGGAGCAGGCTCCTGGCAGGACCTATGGCCCCATGGGGAGAGGAGCCCAGGCTGGAGCAGGTTTGCCAGCAGGACTTGTGACCCCATAGGGAACCCATGCTGGAGCAGTCCATTCCTGGAGGACTGCACCCCAAGGAAAGGACCCACGCTGGACCAGTTCGTGAAGAGCTGCAGCCCCTGGGAAGGACTCATGTTGGAGAAATTAATGGAGGACTGTCTCCTACGGGAGGGACCCCACACAGGAGCAGGGGAAGAGTGTGAAGAGTCCTCCCCCTGGGGAGGAAGGAGCAGCAAAGACAGCATGTGGTGAACTGACTGCAACCCCCATTCCCCGTCCCCCTTCGCTGCTTGGGGGGAGGAGGTAGAGAAACCAGGAGTGAAGTTGAGCCCGGGAAGAAGGCAGGGGTGGAGGAAAGGTGTTTTAAGGTTTGTTTCAATTTCTTATTATCCTACTCTGACTTTTGATTGGCAATAAATTAAATTAATTTCCCCAAATCAAGTCTGTTTTGCCCGTGATGGTAACTGGTGAGTGATCTCCCTGTCCTTATCTCAACTCATGAACCTTTTGCCATATTTTCTCTCCCCTGTCCACTTGAGGAGGGGGAGTGATAGAGCAGCTTGGTGGGCACCTGGCATCCAGCCAAGGTTAACCCACCACAAATAGTATGATTAGTAAGTTAAGCTTCCAGTCAGCTATAAAGTATGCAAGCTTTTTGTTTGGGATTGGAGAATTTCCTAACTCTTGTTCACAATCAGTGTCAGATAAGCCATCAATACAACCTGCCCTTGCCTTCGCAATACCACAGCCCTGTAATCTATTCAGTCCCTGCCCAATCTCACCACGTAAAATGCCATGACCTAAGCCAGTTACTTTTCCTTCCAACTGAGACAAAGAACCCATAGCTCTTCTTCTCCTGTCTCCCTACTCCACACCCAGTCTATATTTTCTCCCTCTTCCTGACCTTCAAGTGAAATTCTTAGGCTGCAATGACATTAATTCCATCTGCTTTCCCCATATGTGACTTTCTTGATCTGCAACATCCCTCACTCTAAGATACCACTCCAAATCTCAGGATGAGGGGAAGGTTAGCTTGCGTCAGATGGTAGTGAAAGGGGTAGAGCCATGAAGAACACAGTAACGTTTTCTTCCCATGTTAAGATGAGTTTGGTTTGTCTTTAGGTGGTCCTGATCATGGGAAGCCTTCTTCTTCCCTCCTCTGTGAATATTTCCCAGAAAATGTCATGTGAATTCTTAGTATTAGTCAGAAGGATAAACAGAAAAGAAACTAGTTTTATGCCACTATATGAATCCATGGTGCAGTCATAGCTTGAATAGTGAATGTACTTCTGGTCATTCTAACCCATAAATAATATAGCAGAACCAGAAAAGGGACAGAGGAGGGCAACAAGGATGATCAAAACAATGAAAAGTTTCACTCAGACAGAGACTGAGGCCCTTCAGTCCAGAGGAAAGACAACCCAATGAGATTATCAGATAACTAAAATATCTAGAGTGGCAAGCAGAACAACTATTCATTGTTTCTCAGAAAAGAAGGAAGCAAGAGGCCCCCAGTGGAAATTATCAAGCCTCAGGATTAAAAAAATCACGAAGGAAAGTATTTTTCCACGGACTACAGAATGAAGCAGTGGGACTCATTGACACAGGATGTTGTGGAGGTCAAAAGGAAAATCTGATTAAAGAGGACTAGACCAATTCAGAGAAAGGTCTACTGAGCCCTGTTAACTGTGACGGTCTGGATGTAAGCCACAAATCTAAAAATCCCTCACCACCTATTGTTAGAAGATGGAAAGGTATACCACAGGAAGAGCATACTTATCTTATTTATTATGCTTCCCTAAACATCCATTACCAGCCCCTCTAATAGGCTGAAAACTGGCCTTCCTGCCTTATCTAGTGGGGCCATCTTTGTGGGTTTTTTGCTTCTTTCTCCCCTTAAGACTGGAAGATGTGGTCAAAGTTTCTCCATCTCCTTTACTGAGCCTCCCAGACGAAAGAATGCCAGTGAGACACTTCGCACCAGACCTTGCTCCAAGGCACTAGCAAACACTCTGACTCTTTACATGCATATGGTGAATGCCAGAATGTATAGGTCACTGTCTCAGTTTTGCCCTTGGCCTGCTGCATGCCTCGTTCGGTGATTATCACGAAGCTTAGTATATTCTGTGCAACAGAGATTTACAAAGGAAAAAACCACCTATGTTATCAAGAAAATACAGTTTTTCCTATCATGAGTGTCAATACCATGGGAGAGACAGGTATAGAAGAGTAATCCAGAGATTAGGGCGATAACCCAGCCACAGATGTTTTTCTGACTTTGGACTCACCCATTTCTGTGCCTTGGTTTTCCACCTAGAAGATAACAACAATCATAGGGGGGGATTTTCTTGTCTGGTTTCTTTTTTAATCTTGCAAGGGTTTTATGTGGCTAAATATATCAGATGTTTTAATAACAAGTGAGAGAGGAACCGTAAAAATATCTGAATTTATACTACATGACTGCAAATGGAGCCGTAGTAAAGTCCAGCTCTGACATTTCCAAATCACATTTGCTCTCCCCAATTTAAAGCATATAGTCTTTTTAAAAATAAAAGGGAAAACTAGCATGGTTCACTAAGAGTACTTCTTTAGAAGCTAGAGGGTAGATTTGCCCCACTTCATATCAAACCGTTCATACCAGATGGTTGCAATGTCAATGTAAGGACGAAGCCAATGCAGATTTTAGAAAATAGCAATGTTGTGGAAAAAGTGCTCCCTCTGGTTATTTTGCTGGAGAATTAATTGCTTACAGCAGAGGAGAAGTAGGGCAGAGGGCAGTTGGGTTTACCTGCATTGTTTTCACCATTACAGTCAGGAAGACGGTTGTTTGTCAAACGCGGGTTTTTGCTTCCCCCCCCAGGAAGGGCACACGTCCCTGACGTGGTGCATTAGTTTTCTGAGGAGGTGACGGCTCTTTCTCAGAGGCCGTGCATTTTCTGGGTGCCGTAGGGGTTGGAACAATATAGTTTCGTACCCAGTATGGGAGTCATTTGTTTTACCTGCTACGTCAGCCATGTTGTTGGGAGCAGAGACCCAAAATGACAGACGTGACTGAGGCAGCTGCAGGAGCCAGCACAGCTTCCTTCAAACCCCCCTGATCTGACACAACAACAGTGCAGCGTGCTGGCAGTCCTGCAGGATTACAGCATCACCGCTGACTTTCTGTTAACCCTTCGGAGCTCACAACCTGCCAAACCACGCAATGAGCCGTTGGGTGAAAAATAATGACAGCACCCAGCACTCAGAGGCAAAGTGTCTCTCCCGAGACAGGACCTTAAATAACAACACACTTGTATAGTCTCTGTTGCTAGTTTGACACGGTGAACTTTACCTACCTTAAAACAACGGCAGAAAAGAAAATTGTCTTCCAAAATTTTGCAAATCCAAAATAAAAATCCAAACAGGTCACGCCAAGACATTGAGTGGAGATAAAAGCAGTACCTTCAAGGGCTATCACGTCAGGAGCGGAGTTAGCACAATCATTAATGGGGCACTAAGGGGGTCAGGTTCTGGGCAATGTCATTTAGACCGTGTCAGCAGGTACAAAACGTTCAAGTGCAGTGTGTTTGTGTGCTGAGAAGGTATCTTCAGAGACTATTGATTGCCATGTTAAAAAAATAAATAAAATAAAAAAAAAATAGTAATGTCAGAGAGAAGCACTGAACTGAAAGCCCCAGAGATTAAGTACCACGGTATGATCACAAAATACATCTTTGGGACAGCAGGTTGGCACTTCTGCTATACCAGAACCCACCAGCGCTAATTTCAATCTACTGTACATATCAACAACAGAGATGCTTTGTCATCTCAGCCCATGATGTCCAGGACTATGAATACTCATTTGAGGTGTCCAAACCATGTCATGATTCCCAGGTGCTTTCCCGAGCTAGGTGGATACTAACGAGTATCGATATGGTACCTCCTAGATAATGGCAACCACACCTCTAACTGCAATATGTTTGCTCTCCAGAGCTGACACAGATTGGCAGTGCTATGTCTACATTCTGCAGGAGGTTGCCACTCCTCCCTCTAGTGATCGCTTCTTACAGGAATACTCTACTGATAGTCTGAAGAAGGACCAGGAAGGTGGCCTTTGGCCCGTAGCAGCCCTCATCTGCTTTGAACATTGACAGTGTTTTCCTTTTAATATATCTTAGTCATCGTGTCCCTTATGTTCAGTAGTGCAACAAAAAAATCATGGACTTTTGTTAGAGGCTGTACCTATAACAATCTGCAAGCTATGATCAGGAAAAAAGGGCTGTTTTCTGTGACAATCCGTAAAAGGTTCACAGATAACAAACATGAAAAGTCAATACTATCCTACTGTAAGTCCTAAACCCAGTTTGGTTTCAGAATCTGGCATTACCTAATACATGTGATTTAACTGATACCTTTATTATTGCTTAATTTGCTCTTAATCCTCTTTCTTCCTCCTTCAACATCTTATTTATCTATATATCAGCAGGTCCCTTTAAGTCTCTACCTTTCAGCATCTTACCCCTCCTTCCCCTTCTTTGAGAATTGCCTCCTCTTCCCTTTTTATAGGGACAAGAACACAGTTCATTCCCCAAGCCAACTCTTTTTTTTTCCCTTTTTTTGCCTCTCTTCTGAAACTACCAGTAAGGATGATGTAAGTAGCGTTGACAACACTGGTTGGACAACACTACACTCAGAATTAGGCATAGACCAGCTGATATCCAACTCTCTTTTATTCGTCTCTTTTTCTTATGTTTTTCTTTGAAAAAGAGGACCTTTTCCCCAAACTCCCAAATGCACTAATCCATGAAGCATTCCAACAATAAGAAAATGAATATTTAATTATTTTAATTCTACTATGTTATTGAAAGCACAATTCCAGGCAAGTTCATTTTACATGTGCTGATATTAAGGCAGTCAGTTTCAGTCCCCAGGTCTCATCACAACTGCTGAAGCCATGAATAGATTTGGGTCTATGTTGTATTGTTTCAGCGTGTTGAAATTCTGACTGTGTGTATAGTTAGTATTTTTCATTACAAGTGAAAACCAAAGCTCCTCCTGTCCCTACAAATTTGAAAAAAAATAAAATAAAAAATAAGGCTCTGCATCTCTTTGTTGCAAATAAACTATATTGCAGCACACACAGAGCACAGCTACCAATTCTATATTTTGTCCAACCAAAACAGTTCAGTCAGGAAGCACTCCAAAGTTGCACAGAAGTTGGCATTTCCGATTATTCGGTCTGAACGATTCCTATGGGCCATCTGTCAAGCACATTTTGCAAAGGCACCTGGCACCCTGACCAAGGGGGAATTCCCCAATTTATCTTGTAACACTGAGAGAAGCAGTAGCATTTTAATCAGATGGTGGAGCCTGCTGGGAAGCTCCATTGTAAAGCATTGTTATGCCCAACAGGACTGCAGTTCGGTAAGGCCGGAGAGTCTACAGTGGGCTGTGTTTCTCTAGTGCAGCCACCACGGATATCAATGCAAAATTAAACAAAAGAGGTTTCCCCTCTCCCTTGACGCTTACACACTACAGTAAGCGACTCTAGTAAATAACTCCCTTTGCAGAATAGTATAAGCTATCTGCTCTGACTTTAGATCAGGGAATACCTTGTATATTAATAGCGGAAGTCACAATTAGGAAGCAGAAACAGAGGTGTTAATCTGGAGGACTCACAAAACATGGGTGAAGGATGGATCTTGAAAGCTCACTTTGGGCACTTAAATGCATGTTAAGCGTTGAGTTCTCCCTCTATACTAACCTTCTAAGTTATGTTAGTGAACACGTTTTTGCAACCAGGCCTTTAAAATTAAAAGTAGATTTTCTGATTTGGTTATGTCAGAACCATTCTATCTTTTTAAGACACTGAGGAATGGGAGGGCCACAACATCAATCTTTATCTCATTGTCTAGCTGAGGAGGTCTGAGTATAAAGCCAAAAATACTTCAAGGATAAGGGAAGAGAAAAAAGAAGAAAGAAACATAAAACTATAGATTCAGTAGAAAAAGTAGAAGTGTATTTAAAAAAAAAAACCACATTTCAAACTGAATAAAAAATATATATTCTTGACATTTATATCCTATAAGCACAATAGTTCCTAAGTTCATGTTTTAAATACATGAACTAGAATCTTTCTTGAAGCAATTACAGTATTCTTAATTAAATTGTGGCTCTTGTACAGTAATAACAATTAGCTCTTTAAAACCCACATTATTAATTTATCAAGGAGACAACTTGATAACATGGTGAAGGCAATAAAATAGATCAGTCTGTAACGCCCACCGCTTGAGGGAACAGACTTCATTCAGAAGTACATGGGCCGTGAATCTCCTCTAGCTTCTGTAGAGCTGCACCGACTCACCCCTCTCAGGATGGAATCTGCCTTATTAACATTAAAACTTTCTTTATGTGTTCTGTTGCCTGTTTTCTTTGTACACAGCCATGAAGAAAATCATATTGTCATAGAGTATGATCTGTAATAAGGTGGTGTTATAATGAGTTCTTCTTTGCTGTGAAAATGCATGTTAGAGCAAGGGGAAAGAAGATAAGGTGAAAAAATAAGTTTGGAGGGAGAATGAGAATTGAAATTAAAAGAACAACAAAAAAACTCCCCAAATTCTGTATTGAAAAGTATTTTCAATACAGAATTCTGTATTGAAAAGTATTTTAGCTACTGATAATGAAGTTTTTCCAGATGAACCAGAAAAGAAAGGAGGAGGATTGGGAAGTACCTCTGGAAGCTATTTCTGAGCAGCAGACAGATGGCTGGGATGGCTTGCATGTGCTTGACAGCAGCTACTCTGTGGAGTAATAAAGGAATAATAGACAGCCAGTTGATGTGCTGGTAAGTTTGGGTGGCTGAAAACCGTCTGCACTCAAAGTGGTACTACTTTATGGGAAGGAAAATGTACAAATCCTCAGAAGAAGCGGAATACAAACGAACAAGCGCAGAAGGAAAATTAGGACAAGCTTCCCCCACTGCCACAGAAGTATGTACGCCCCAGTCTCGTTCACATGAGTGATAACGGAAAAGTTCTTTCCCGCTCATTGTTTACCAGGCTATTAAACTGGCAACTGTATTGAGATATATATTTATGTATTTCAAATCAAATGTTTGATATTTCTCTCGGTTCTGGTTGTTACATCTCGCCAATTTCATTACTCCTTTCTGTTTCTTCTTTTGACCGTATTTCTAACATCGTTTCCTTTAAGCATTTTTCTAGAGACAATTTTTTGAGCAAGGGCCCACGACATCTTCCTGATTTGCAAAGGCATCATCTGTATTTAAATGCCTGTTTGTGGGTCAAAAAACCAAGCTCCAAATCACTTCAGCATTTGCCTGGAATGACTTGGTGATGTGGACACACACCAGCTTTCGGCCAGGCACATAAAGTGTAAGGTACAGCTCCACCTGCTGCTGGAGGTGCCTCCAGCTTGGCTCACCACAACACAGTTTCCTACAAATGCATTTAGGGAGGATACAAAGTCTGTACCACTGAATGGTCTCTGGGACTTCTACATAGTCTGCTGTTCATGCAGGCTTCCAGATAAGCCTGTCTGCTTTGCTCCTGTGCTCATATATAGGGCTGGTCCTCAGCACTGAACTTAGATGACCAGCAGACATCGGGCCCCAAAGCAGCTCTTGTCTATGCTTTACAGACGCTCCGTTGAAGGCTTGTTGCAAATCCCTTCACTTGCAAACCAGAAGTAGAGAGGAAATATCTTTTTCAAAGACACTAAAGCACACTTTCTAAACTGGAATGTATTTTCTTGTGGCTGCTCTGTAGACCTGGAACGACCAGCAAATAAATGAGAGTGAAAGTCAACTTCATGCTTTGGAAAACTGTTTACAAGCATTTGTGAAAAAAAAAATAAAAATCTGAGCTTCTGATTTTGTAAAAAATTATGAAATATTGATTTCTACCAGGTTTGTATTAAAACCTTTTTTTTTTTCTTAAGAAAATAGGAGTAGGGGGAAAAAAGAAAATAAAAGAATGAGAAGGTAGAACAAAGAGATGTTTCCGTCAAATAAGAACATGTCATTTACTCCCAGCTTAGCATAATAACAAGGATCTCATTCTCAAAGATCTAGTCTCTCTGGAAGAGACTTCATGCTGCTCTGTGGCTCATTACCACAGCTGGAGGCCTCCAAGCCCATCTGGGTCTTCAGCATGGCAGTGTCCCAGCAGGAGCACTCCTGGCTCAGCCCCCCATGAGAAATACTGTGCTGAGCTCCAGGGTCTGGGGCTTCAGAGTCCATGAGCTCTGTATGATAAACACTGTCTTAGGTACATCAAAAATATGGTTGATGAACTCAGCCTCTAGCAAAGGAAATGTTTGAGTCACAGAATTATGATTTTTTGGAGGGGGGGGAGAGGGAAATTGCACACTGGAAAATTTCTGATTCATTTTTACCAAAAATTCAGGCGGTTTTAGTGACAAAAGCCACCTGAATCCTCCATAATGTAGTGTACTTTGTAAAGTAATGTAGGAAAACAGTAACCACTCTTCCAAATTTCTTTGTAAGAAGTAAATATGTGGGTAAAAGCTAATCTGGTAACTAGACATTAGAGACCCACAAAATATTCCAGCAGGAGCATGAATTATACTGTAAAACAGCATCAACTGGAAATTTAAAGAATAATTTTGTTTCATTAAAGTTTTCTTCCAGGAAAAACATTTTTCTTTACAAGGAATCAGCTACCTGGAAAGACTATTGCCATTGTGTTACAGATATCTAAAGTGAAATAAAATAAAGCTATAGAAGTTTCACGTACAGATTTGGGAGCAAGGTTTTTGTAGTCTAACTGGTCAAAGGAACATTATTGAGAAAAGTGGGTAAAAGTTTTCAAGTGGCTTTTTCCAAGACTTACTAAGAACTGTGCTTTCTAAATGATAGTAATAATAAAGACTGTGCCTCAGTATAAAATAGTTTTCGTACTTTAGATTCGGAGATAATCACAATATGGCACAATGATTTCAAAATGACTGAAACAGTCTGTGGTCCCCCATAACAACCTTCCAGGTAAACAGGTAAACTTCAAATAGTTTCAGATTTGGATGAAAACCAACACTTCTGGCCGGTTTGACCTGATACAGAATGTATAAAACTCTGCATCTTTGACTCATGTATTGAAAAGTACACATTTAAGTTATCTCATTTTGAAGTTAAGTCTCAAAACATCACTTCTCACACAACAGGATCAGGAGGAAATAAGATTGCAAAAGACCTCTTGTCTAGCACAGAGACAAGCTCTATCACAACACCGAGGTCTTCAACAGAAGCTTCTCCAATACACCAAAGAGAAGGCAAGAAAAAGAGGAGAAAGACCTACTAAGCTGAAATAAGCCAAATGCTCATTGCCAAACAAGTTTGATCAAATCCAGGAAAGATGGAAACAATTTTGCAAATGGCAAAGCTCCAAAACAGTGATGCTTTACATAAGGTTCAGGGAATGTTTCGTTTGAAGATAAAAGGTACTCGAGTGTGAAATCTGTGATCAATATAGCAAGCAGAATGAAAAAGTAAACTAGCCACAAACAAAAATTTCTGATGGCATTTTAATTCCACATGCATTAGACAGCACCCAGGGAGAAGACCAATGGCTGTATATACTTTAAATAAACTGCATGTAAAATATACAAAGTGTTCATCCTTGATAGTATACATGGTTCCCTTATCAGTTAGGGACTCCTTCATTTGCATTTTGTTTTTATTCTCTGAAGTTTTGAAAGAATGAGATTTTATAAAATTAAATAAGTCTACTCTTATTTGCTAAGGAGTATTGCTGATCATTTTATGAACATTCAGGAGCTTTGTGTAGCTATAAATATTTGCTCTTGAACCATTTAGCAACTCAGAAAGTATCATCAGCACGTAGAAGAGTAATACATTAAATTTGGAATTAGATGGGATAAAACCTTGCACTATTCCCACTAAAATTTCTCAGGGTGAAATACTGGCCATATGATTTCAAGAAGGCCTGGCTCCCACTGATACAAATAATCCAGTTAGGGAAAGCCTAGTGGATTGTCTGAAATAGCTTAAAACTAATTTTCCTACTGCTATATCTTTCAGAAATTAAGTATTACTAATTGGTCTCTTGACTAGGGACAGACCTAAGGAGAAAAGCCTGGCTCCAAAGACTAATTTTCCTCAAAACTTGGTAAATATTTGGGTTTGGTTTTCTGATTTGTTTTCTGACTCCCCAAAAGGATACAAAATCAGACATTTGAATATGATATCTTTTAGCTAATGCCTGTTTCTAACTGTTGTCAGTTAGAAATGAGTGCTTCAGCACCTCAACTGAACACATATTTAATACCCTGTCCAATTTTTAAGCACGCAAGCAGTCTTGTTGATTTTAATAGGATTACAGTCAAAATAGTATTTCCTATGTCTCCTAACAAGACAGAGAACAGAAGAATGGCTGACCTCCCAGGGCAAACTCAAAACATAGACTAACAGTCCTTTCTGATGTGCAGTAAGTTGAGCAGGCATGGCCGGAGGCTGTTTTGGCGAACATCACTCCTATTTCATGAGGAAAGATATGGGAAGCTACAGGCTGGTCAGTCTCATCTCAGTCCTTGAGAAGAAAATGTAGCAAATCTTCCTGAACATCATTTCTCGACACATGAAGGAGCTGACGGTGATGAAATAACTGATTCAGTAAATGAGGGGATGGAAGTGGATGTCATTCACCTTGAGTTCGGTAAGGCTTTTGTCACAGTCTCCCAAAGCATCTTTTCAGCCTATCTGGGAAGCTACGGCTTGTGTGGGAGGAAAACTAGCTGAACTGCCAGCCTCAAAGGGCTCAATGTCCAAAGGGCAGTCACTTACTGGTGACATTTCTAAAGTGTTGATCTTGGTGCTGATACTGGTACTGCTTAACATCTGTATTAACAAACAGGACAGAACCAATCATCGTCTGTTACCAATGCACTACTAGCAACAGGACGCGATCCTGGCCATAGAGCCTCAAAGCTGGAAATGGACAGAGTCCTAGTATAATTCTATTGACTATGCATAAACAAACATAACAACACACATCCAATCTGTAAAAATTGAACTTACTCGATATTGACCTCACTTTATTTGCTGTTCATCTGCCTGGACACTTCAGAGCAGGGAACAAATCCACTATTTAGTTTTTTTGAGAAGCAGCTTCCAGAGTCAGTTGTGACTGGGATTTCAGGGAAGTTTCAGGCAGAGTACATTAAAGTACTTACAGCCACAAATTAGGAATCCTTTCTGATTTCCAGAAAATGGCCTCTGTGGATATAAGCTTAAAATTCCAGGATGGGATTTTTGGTGGGTAGGCAGACTCATAAAAAATGTCTCAGACCTCTCAAATTTTTAATATGCAATTTAGGTGCCTAATTCACATTGATTTCATGCATTGTTATGACATGTTTCTGTTCCAGAAGCTAGATGGAAATTGTCACTTTCTCTTTGCTTTTCTTACTTGTCAGAATATTCTCTGCTCCAGTCTTTGGGTAACTACAGATGTCCTGAAACTTTTCTAAATATGACTCGGCACTGTGCTGTGCAAGTCAGGGCATCATGTGTGGTTCTTTTAAGTTCTCTAGTCCCACCTCAAGTGACTAAGCATATCTGTCTAAGAATATATATTGTATATACAAATATGAAGGATTTATTGCCATTTTCCCATTTCTTTAAATAAGCGAATAGTATTCTGAGATGTTATTTCAAATGTTAGTATAAGTGTTGTGAAAGAAATCTCTTAGATAAAGTTCTTTTTTAAAAAACTAGAAAATAATTTACCTGCAAATACTTTTTTTTGTTCCTAGGGAAGTATAAAGCATTTAAAAAAGCCCAAACAACCCCAAAAGATACTTCATGCCTTCTGCTAATCTCTGCCACGACTGAATGGAAGGCAACTGCACGAGAGATTCCTGCATGACAGATGGTGCTGGGCATACCTCTTGGCACATCCCTCTCAGCTTCTGTCCACTATAAGAGACCTCAACATAGAAGTAGTCTATTAATTTGTGTAGGTCTGTTTGATGGTGCTGGAGCACTGCAAGTTTTGCTTGTTCACTTTCTTTCCGCCCTAAGCCTTCATGAAAAAACATGTTATGTGCATTGGATTAGCAACTCCTCTATGCCATATGCATCCGCAAAGCCTTGAAGTCTATGCAACTCATCCCAAATTCCTTCAAGCCAAATACAGTCATCTACAATAACACTTACAACAAATACCTCTCAGTGATTTGAGGCTGATGGAAGACTACTGTGGAAGACACTCTGGATGGGAAGTATTGCATTCATACCCAATTTTAGGTCTGCTTGCTGATTTTGTATCTCAGATATGCAGTAATGCTCTTAGTGACAAGGAAAAGCTTGGACACAAAACACTGCCTGACTGAAAGCATCTGTTTGATGCTGGATTCTACTGGAATTGAGCTTCCTTTAACTATAAAATAACATCCCTCCTAATTTTCTTATCTTGTTTATAATTTGAACTCATTCATTTGGGAAGACATTGGCTCTGATAATCGTAAATGGAAATAGACAACTCCTGCAATTTACCACTAACAGCAAAACCAAAGCAACAGCAAACTGCCCAGAAAAAGCAATGATACCAATCTTGTAGTGCACTGAGTAATACATATATTGTAAACTACAGATTACCAAGCTTGTGCAATGAATTTTAAGATCTATTTGAAGGACTGTCAAAAGGAGTTGCTGATCCCCCTAACATCCATTGATTTCAACTAAAGTATAATCAGGACAAAACAAAGCACATCTAAGCAAGTGCATGTTGTCTATCAGGAGCGTGACAAGATCAAAACTGGAATCAATGCACTGAACTTTTGTTCTACTCCACAGAAAAAAAAAAAAGTAATTTGTAACCATTTTGCTCTTTTATAAGTAAATATTAAGTAGAAATACAAACAGTCAAACAACATACACTAAACACAACAGTTTCTAAGAGTTCCCCTTAAAATGTAACTATACATTTTTATCCATGCAAACAGTATCTTATCACCAAACTTATTAATTTAATTGTTCCATCAAAAGGAACACCTAAACTTCAGCTAGCAGAGTAAAATTTCCAGCTAAAATGAGGAGTATAAAATTCTGGATCCTATACAAGGCTATGGATTTATCTTTAAAGATACTCAAGGGACTATGGATTTATCTTTAAAGATACTGAAGTCACCTCCTTATTATTGAACACCAGGTTTTGTAATTATAGGTAGGAGATTTGTTCCAGCCTGTGAAGTTCGTTTCAGAACAATGTCCTCCCAAATTAGTCCTGCAGTTTACAACACGTTAGTACACTTAACTTTTAGTAACTGAAGTTCACGATGTTTTTGTTGAAGGCATTCACTGCCAACTAATGGTATGGAAGACAAAATAACATGCATTTGAAAAAGTAATCAAATTTACTCCACTTTAAATATATCCGAAATTGACTTAAGGGAAGGCACAAAGACTTTAATATTTGTGATATTCTGTTTCTCACTTGCTCAAAAAGGATAGAAGGGCACAAATTACTCTATGATTTGTTCATAAAATATTCATATCAAAAACAATTATTACAGATTTCAATAGCTGAGCTGAGTACAAGCCAAGTTCTATTTAGTTACATTTATGAAGTCCTTCTGGAGTTAAGGGCAAGTCAAAGAACGGGGAAATCAAAGAATTGGGCCTTAAATTTATACAAAATATTAATACTCCTGGAAGGCTAAAAAATCAAGCAATCTGATTGAAACTATGGGATCATTTATAATAAAGTCTGCTAGCTCTCAAGATCTTGGCCCTCATTATGCTTCTATCAGCACCAGTGATGTGTAATTCAACTGGAAGCAGTGTAAAATTAGTAGGCAAGACCACAATCATGCCTTTTGAGTCCCGTATCAACCTCTTCACAACTTCTATTTAAAAGAAAAGTTTTTTCCCCTTTGTTCATATTCCACTTTTCTTCCTAGAAGTCCTGGCAGAAAAACAGTATCTCTTTTTCTTTCTCTCTCTTTTACTCTTTTTCCTCAGAGGTACATAGAAATTACACAGCACTTCAAGAAGCTGCCAAGGACAGTTCAGCTGTAAGTGTCATAACAGGCATCACATTTCATGCATTTCTTAGCCAGCCTTGATGTAATGCAGGAAAGATCAGATGATCTTTGGCATGCGTGAGTGGAGGACAGACCAATTTACCAGGTCAAAGCTACAGCAGGAGGAAGCTGGTGTGAATGCAAGGTGTTTACTTCCCTGGAAACATTCCAGCCTTGAAACTCATGGAAAGCCCCTCCGGAAGAGCTTCAAAGCTTAAAAAACTAGGCAGGGAGCTGAATATTTGCATCTTTTGTACCTCCTGAATCTCTCTGTGGGCATTTACTGCCAAACTCGCACTGACTGGGTTACAACGCATCAGACCAACTCTTCATTTCTGCCTCCCACCTTCTCATGTACAGGCTCTATAGTAAAATAAGTAGCTCCAGGAACTGGTAGGCCTGTAAAGTCTATTAAAGGCCAGGCTGTTGGGGAACCGAGCAGGGACAGCAGAGAGCCATGACCAGTGACCAAAAGGAAACAGGGAAATGTCTGTGACCTCTGTTACAACTCAGAGCACCTTCAACCTCCGTTACTGACAGCCAAAGGTGAGTGTCTGGAGGAATCCTGATTAAAACAAAATACAAACCAGCTGAGCCCTGGTTTATGCCTCATCACCACTATGAGGGCTGGGCTAGATCCCTTATCCTATCACTTCCTTTGTGCCTGTCAGACACAGCTCCATCAGGCTGTACTTCCTGTAAAAGTAGCTGAATCCCCCTTTTTATGAACAGCATCAGTTTGCATTGGTGTGTTTAGGAGACTTCCTCGGTGTTTCAGGAAGTGGAAATTACTGCTGTTGTGGGAACAATCTCAGCAATTTTGCAGAAAATTCGGAGGGTGAGTAAACAAATTAAGAAAGGACATTTTCAAACTTTGGTCCGTAAGAACCTAAGCCAAAGACCACTGAAGACAGCAAAAAAAACCCGGTACAAAACCTCTGCTGGTGCAGCTACGCTGTTTCCAGATCTCAGCTAGAATCTGTACTCCACACTGAGCTACAGCCCACAGGGTGGCCCAGAGGACTAGTTTGGAGAACACTGTGTTGTTATCTGTGATACAGGCAAGCGATGGGAACTGTTCTGAGACAGACACAGATGGACTTTGAAACAGCATTTGTACCATCACAGTGGTAGTCAGCTGACAACAGTATTTTTTTCTAGGAAACTATGAAAATTCAGGAGAAAATAGGACTGTCCCTACATCGGTCTATTTGCAACACAACTCCCGCAGCTTTTTTAGCATCTCCTCCCACTACACATCTTAATTATTCATGTATCCAGCCTCATTTTACTGCACCTCAGACTCCTATAATGGCTTTTGCACTCTTCTCAACTCTCATAATTCTAATAGCAGTTTTAAGGAAAAATAAGGTTTTGGTCTGCTTACAAGGATCTTCCTACATGGAATAAGATTTTAAAAGTCCTGCAAATTTTATTTAAATAAAGCGTCAAGCCACCCACAATGAATTCAGAGGTAGCCAGTTTCTGTTGTGACTTACTCCTTTGCACAAAGGTTGAGACAGATTGAGACAGGAAGGGCAAGTTCTTACTGCACCAGCTACAGCAGCAGAGAGGCTCCAGGGCATGTATGAAGGGAAGGAAGGAAATGAGGAAGGGGAAGCACCAATTTTCAGGAGAAGAAGAGGACAGTAACCTCTCATCTTCTTTAGCAGAGAAACACAGGTCTAGATGGAACATCGTAAGTTAATGCATTCAAGTGCCCTGCTAAGGCATTCCTTCTATTCCTAACCGCAAGATTATTTTATTGATTGCCACCGTATACACATTTGTTCTTGGGACAAGGCTGGGAAGAAGCATATGGCCTTTCCCTTATTTAAAACTCAGCACTCACTTGTTGATAATAAAGGCAGATAAAGCAAGATGTTTGTTTCATTTTATTTAAGCAAGCCTTTTATCTAATTAAATCCAGTTCTTATACTTCCCTTGCTCTCTCCTCAAAAATCTTAAGACAAAACCAAAATAGTCAAGACCTTCTTTTCACTTTTACTTTATTAAAAAGGTTGTTTTTTAAAAAAAATTAGAATTTTCTTCAAATGTCAGGGAAAGTTAAAAATAGGAAGGTACCAGAAAAACCTTTTATAGTGCAGTCATAACAGTATCACATCATTGTTGAGCACCACAGTTAAAATGTTACATTATGACAGTGATGTGATACATCTCTGCATTTGGTCTTTCAGGATGCAGCAAAAAATTAGCACAATTTTTGTTCTGTCTGCCAACCATTTTTTTTCAAATGGGTTACTCATATACCCTGAGCTGGTAAAGTGTTCTTTCCTTTAGATGCTGGGATATGGGTATATTTTAAACATATTTTTCAGATGTTAAAGCAACATTATTTTATAGCCACCAAACCTGTTGAGACAAGAAGAGGAAGACTAAGACAAATCTGGGAGATGTAATACTTTTAGCTGGACTCAGGAGCCACAGTTTATTTGGAAGATGGCAGCCAGGGTAGTTATGTTGCCTTTTGTGAATTAGATAAGAGTTGCAGGTGTGAAATTACTTTTGATATTTAGATAATTAAATTAATTTAGGAGACAAATTCATGCTGACATTTATGAATGTGGATGCTGCTACAGTTCAGATTGAAAATGAAATGTGAAAACCCTTTAAAGTTGAAGCCATTTAAAGAAGCATTTGTGAATTATATGAATACTGTGTTTTCTTTACAGTGAAGGACTGTCACAAGAGAACTGCTTTCTTCAAAAACCAATCCTGTTCTGTAACGCATAAATGATTATAAGTGTCCATGGTACACTAAAATATAAGTAAGTCAATCTTAATTTATAACCGGCCTTGTTAAGATATTCATGACTATTTTGTTCCTTTATACTATGTGAATTAAGATCAAGGAAATTTGCAAAGTGAAATGAATTTTCAGATGCATCTACTAAGATAAAAGGCAAAAAATTCACCATTGCACCAAATCTTGAATATGCAATGAATCACACCAGTGAATATGAATCTAAGTTTAAGCACTCATAGGTATTTGCAGTACTGTGTTAAAAATCCATGAGATCTCCTGTGGCCAGCCCACTTAAAACCCACACTCATGAAGCTCCCCTCCAAGTTGACTTGGCCATGGAATCATCTGTTATATGAATGTTATGTACTCCAAGATGTTTGGTTGATACTTCTTTGCAGAGAGGACTTTCAGAAACTGCAAATTTGTTTTTAATAGATGGTTCTGCCTATACAGATGACAAAAACTTGCATATACCAAGATCAAGGTATCTGAGTCCGTAGTATTGCATCAGCAGAAAAAACTGGTCTAGGGAGAAATAACCTCAGAAGGTAAGAGTCTCATTGCTGTTTCAGCAATGCAATTATTTCTTATGACTCTAAGGACTGGGAAATTTATATTATTTATATATCCAGGATCAATAAATCAATACTACTATTGCTAACTCAACAACAAAAGTGATATTCAAACTAGAAGGCAATTCACAGAAGAGCACGCTACCAATGTGATAAAAGTATTGCATGAATTAACACTGAGAAGAACCACAGAATACAATAATGATATAACTCAGAAAAAAGTCAACAGGGGGGAAAACACAAAATGCCACAACTATCTACCCTAAGTGGGG
This sequence comes from Limosa lapponica baueri, assembly GCA_002844005.1. Classification (NCBI taxonomy): domain Eukaryota; kingdom Metazoa; phylum Chordata; class Aves; order Charadriiformes; family Scolopacidae; genus Limosa; species Limosa lapponica. The sequence goes on along the minus strand of KZ505829.1, from coordinate 378,794 downwards.
CACCGGGGGACAGGGGGATGACTTGTTAGCCAGGGCAGAGTAAGCTATTTCATATCATTACATCATAGAATAGTTTAGGTTGGAAGGAACCTTTTGAAGGTCATCTAGTCCAATCCCCCTGCAATGCGCAGGGACACCTTCAGCTAGATCAGGTTGCTCAAGTCTAACCTGACCTTGAAAGTTTCCAGGAATGAGGCATCCACCACCTCTCTGGGAAACCTGTTCCAGTATTTCACCACCCTCATCATAAAAAATGTCTTCCTTATATCTAGTCTGAATCTACCCTCTTTTAGTTTAAAACCATTACCCTTTGTCCTATCACTACAGGCCCTGCTAGAAAGTCTGTTTCCATCCTTCTTACAAGCCCCCTTTCAGTATTGGAAGGCCACAACAAGGTCTCCCCGAAGCCTTCTCTTCTCCAGGCTTAACAACCCCAACTCTCTCAGTCTTTCTTCACAGCAGAAGTGCTCCAGCCCTCCTCTGAACCCGCTCCAACAGGTCTATGTCTTTCCTGTGCTGAGGACTCCAGAGTTGGATTCAGCACTCCAGGTGGGGCCTCACCAGAGCAGAGGGGCAGAATCACCTCCCTTGACCTGCTGGCCACGCTGTTTTTGATGCAGTCCAGGATATGGTTGGCTTTCTGGGCTGCGAGTGCACATTGCTGGCTCATATCCAACTTTTCATCCACCAGTACTCCCAAGTCCTACACAGGGCTGCTCTTAATCCCTTCATCCCCCAGCCTGTGTTGATTCCAGGGGTTGCCCCAACCCAGGTGCAGGACCTTGCACTTGGCCTTCTTGAACCTCATGAGGTTCACATCTGAAAAGGAACATTTATAGAAAAAAATATTTCCTGATATTAATTGTAATGGTAGGAACAACTGGAATAAGTATAAAAGCCATTTATAGAAGCTGCACTACTGGAAACACAAACGACAACTGAAGAAATAAACTGAAACTGTTAGAATGGACAGTTTTTTTCGCACCTAGACTGTAACACCCCAAGCTGGATAGAAGACCCAGGTGCATGAGACCTTGTCACAACATCTGCTCCTCCTTCCTCATCTGTAGATCTAGTCATTTCATCATAACATGAATTGGGTTGGTCAAGTATATTACCCTTGGCAAATCCACATTGTCTGTTCTCAACTACCTTCTTCCTTGTGTGCTGAGAACTGGCTTCCAAGAGGACTTGCGACATAATTTCCTAGGGATGCAAGCGAGGTTGACCAGTCTGGTCCCATGAATTTGTATAGGTTGAGATTTTTCAAGAGAACCCTGATTTGAGCCTCTTCCTCTACGAGTAGTTCCTTTCCTGTTTGACCCTGTCTCCAGGCACAAAGGCATGGGAGATGCTGCTAAAGACAGAGGCAAAGAAAGCGTCTAGTACCTCAGTCGTACTTGTACCTGCTGCCACTAATTTAGCCAGCACATTTAGCCATGAACCTACGTTACCCTCATTTGTTCTTTTACTGCTAATGTAGCGATAAGCATGCTTTTGATGTTTATTGTCAGTTTCAGCTCTAGCCGAACTTTTGCTTCCCTACTACCACCCATGCTGGCCTGGGCAAATTCTATATTCCTTCTTGGTGGTCTGCTCCTGCTTCTACCTCTTATATATGTTCTTTTTGCATTGGAGCACAGTCACATGGTCCCTATTTGGTCAAGCCAGTCTTGTGCTATGTATACTCATTTCCCTGAGTCCTGGCATGGACAGCTCTTTACTCCTTAAGGACAAGATCTTCAAAGCGAGTCCGCTCTCTTGAGCTCCTTTGCCCTTCAGAGCTGCCTTCTACATGATCCCACCTACCAGCTCACTGAATAAGCCAAAGTCTGCTCTTCTGAAGTTCAGGGTCTGTTCCCTGTTCTTGACCTACCTCCCCACCTCAGGATTATGAACATCACTGTTCAATGGTCACCAGGGACAAGGCTGCCATTGATCTCATCAACAAACCACATCATCTCAGATGATAGTGTTCGAATGGCTGAGGCACTCGGTCCTCCAACACATGTAATAGAGATCAATCCTGTAAGGCTGAAGTCCCAGAACTTGAAACATTTGCAGAGGAATGTTCATTGTGCAGCAGAAAATGTGTTTATTTTCCTTTACTTCCTAAAAAATGTAAGAAATGGCAAAGGCTGTACTGTGTGCATGTATGTATTTCATTATTTAGGGGAATTTATATCAGCTTTTACAAGATACAATTATCAATCCTGACATGTCACATAAATACATTTATTCTTTATAGAATAGGGCACTGGGGGATTTTGAAGCTGTGCTCTTATCCACTTTCTTTTAAATGCCCAGCAATGACAACTGTACCAGTCTCCTATGAATTCAGAGGCAGCTGTTTATTTCTTTATGCTTCACTGTCTTTCTCCACCCTGTTGTCTCTTAAATTGTAAGCTCTTTGTGGCAGAAAAGCCTTTTGTTCATTGTTTTGTGGTGGGTTTTTTTGGACAGCACCCAGCACAATGAGGAGTGAGGTTCCTAAGCTTTACCATAATTCTAAGCAATGTATGTTCATCATTTTTTTTCCCTATTTTTGTATCTGTATAGGTGACTTTGTAGATCCTTTTTACCCAGCTCAGCCAAACTCCAGAAACTGCTCCACACACATCTTCCCAAAAATAGTGATTTCAGCTGCAATGAGCAGATGATTGCTCCAAATGCTCTTGTTCAAATATATGTAATGTAAATACTGCCCTATATGTAACCTACAGATATAATCACCTTTCTAAAGAGACACAGAGGCACAAAAAGATGACCAAGTTATGGGCTGCTATTGCCAGAGGGCGCAAAATGATCTATGTTACAGTGAGTTGGTTTGTTCAAAAATAACAGAAATACAAATTGGAAAGAACACGATATTGTTCTTCATGAGATAGGAAGAGAGTTCATATTAGCTGCCACTGAAGAACTGGTGTATTTGTACATAGGTTTTTACAGTATGCACTTAGGCCCAGAGAAAAGTTACTTTTGGATTTTGAAACTTTGGAACACCAAAACACCAGTGTTTTTTCATGCCTTGAATGAAACACAGTCATGTAAGAATAAACCTCACCTTTAAAAAAAATTGCACACTCCCCACAAGCATAGGTGCAAATTTCATGGATGGTGAAGAAAGTAAAACCAGTCTGCCTCTAAAAGCTTTGTTTCCCCTTTCTCTCTGTCTTCCTTTTCACAGGGATAAGCACTGTGCCTTCTCAATTAGTTGGTAAGTTGAGTTCCTTCCAAAGCTTAGCAAGTGCTACCTAGAACACCACTACCTGCTGGGGAGAGGCAACAAAATATATACCTCTTGCCTCTGGAAATGACACTACTCAGGTCAACAGAGAGGTGGTTCAACTACATCACACCCGACCCACGTTTTTCAGACAGTTCATTACTGACAGTCACTCTCATCCCAACAGCTGCAGTGTTTAAGAACAGAGTCTACAGCTATGTGGTCTATTCAGGCATAATCAAAATAGCACATGATTTCAGGAATGCTGATGAATGAGTCTACGTTCTCATTTGTGTCTCTATGTCAGAATCATTTCATTGTGGTGGCACTTTGAGGGGAACATCTTTCTGTTCCAGTGGTGACTATCTATTCTGAGTAAGATTTGAATAAATTAGTCTCTCCTTTCAGCTATGTGAATAAATTCCCAACACTTTTAAGCAACTTCAAAACTAAATATCGATCTCTCTTGAAGCGTGACTTGCATAGTATTTTGTACTTTGTGTGTATTTTTCTTGAGAGAATCTCTTGTGCTCTGAAACCTGGGTTTATGATACATGAATCCGTTAAGATTTCAGCTATTTAGGCCTGTATTAAATGTGTCTGTAATAAACTCCTGAAGCAAATTCATCACATTTACCTTACACCATGCAATTCTATCAAAGCTTGAGGAACTAAGGAACTAGCATTATGTCTGAAGTGCAGCTGTAAAGCTATTGCAGCCTGCATACGCAAAACATTTAAGGTCTGCCTCTCAGAGTTTGTTTTTTTATCATTTAATAATTTGTTCCCAATTTGCCAGTTTTTCTGAGATGCTCATAATAACCACTTTAAGACATGACTTCCTTTTACTGCATGTGAAAAAGAAACAGCTAGATAATTTGAGCTCGATTTATGTGGTCCTGCACACAGCAAAGGATTCTTGTGCATCTTACATGGCTGACTTTTCTTAATTGTTTTACACTGAGAATGCAGTCCCTCACATCTCTACTACCTTGCAGTACCCCACATATTTTAGCTGAGGACTCACAAAGGGAAAGAGACTAATGAAGTGACAATTTCTACCTCACTCCATCAGTACTGGCCATACCAGGACATCATGCAAGACAGAAGACTGTGCTGCCTTTTCCCAGCCAACATCAAGTCCCTTTGAGTGATAAAAGTTCAATGAATCACCAGTGGCGCCAATTCTATTTGTAGGGGTTGTCAGACCCTTATGGTATACAGGGTGGCTTTTCTATATGAGCAGTTTTTCCGAGACAGTCATGGAAATTAACACTGAGTGAAGCAAACTCAGTGTTGCTCCTGCAGCTACTGGTACTGCAATTATTTCCGTAATAGTAGCAAGTAATTTATGCTGTTTACAGTAATACTGAATGCATGTTTGAAGGATAAGTGCTGAAGGTATGGAGGTAGCAATGACAGAGGATGTAGTGCATGCCATTCTAAATGAGAATGTGTAACATAAAATTCACACAGCTTCAGAAGATCCAGGTGTCCACCTAGTGTTACAGCAAAGCAGTAATTCATGGGATACTCTTAAGAGCTCCCCAGAACTTCAATCATATTGTAAATCCACATATTGCCTAAACACCTGAACTAGACCTAAATAAAACAGATTCAATAAAGCAATAAAGTGCTGCGTCCCTGTTCCCAGTACAAAAGTGTTCAGTATTATTTTGTCCAAAGAGCAAGGCAGCTATAATTCCAGCTAGGAATAAATTTCTAGAGTGACAAACAAATTTTATGCGAAACAACAATACAGAAGCAGAATGTTTCTTTTGTCAGAAAAGAAACAAATGCTTCAAGGCACAAAGGAATCAAAAAGGATTAATTACTTCACTGATATTGTCTACTTGAAGTGGGCACTTCAACCAATCAGCAGTACTTATTATGACATCTACCAAGAAAAATTTAATACCATCTTTCAGACTTATTCATTTTCACAAACCATATATTTACTGAAGCATTCTTTTCTTACCCATCATAGTAATGGAAACCTAATAGTTTTCTGAATGTTTCTCCTCAGTATAACGCCCATCATGTCCATACAAGTGGAGGCATCTAATAAAGGAACTAGATGCTACAAATTTAATTACTAAGGGATCAGAGATTCAAGGCACAGAGGCCAGACAAGCTGGACTATCCACAATATCTGTTTGTCTGCAATGTACATACAATACCTTTGTCAGCTAGCCATCCGGTTGCCTACGTGCATATTGAAATAGAAGATTTTTGTATTTCAAAGCCCTTTTGAAAGTACTCCTTTAATCCAGGTGGTAAGTAATGCTTCTCCTACTTCATGGGTTTTAAAAGGATTTAGTTTTATGAGAGAACTAGGCATCACAGAATTGCTGACCACCAGAGTACTTATATTGTGTTTATACAAATGTCTGCATACAACTGAATAATTAATCTGCACTCTTGCAGATAACAGAGGCCTAGGATTCAAAGACATCAAGAGGATGTTGCAATCTTGCTCAAAATACTCAAGAACAACTGGACGGATCCAGCAAGCAGTGATCAGGTGGCTGTCAGCCTGTGAAACTAGTCCTGAAATATGTTTCTTAGGAGCAGAGAGAAGACAGCTTCCAAATCTGCCTTAAAAAAAAAAAAAAACACCAAAAAGAAAGAGAGAAATGTCATAGTAATATATCTACCAGAACTTTACATGGTTTTGGATCGCATCTGAAAAAAAAGGGTGCGGAGCTCTCAGGAAATAATGTTAGAGTCAAACAAGACAGTTTTATTTGGAACCATGTTAAGTGTTGCTCTAATGCCCTATTTTTGCTCTGAGAACTGCCCTTCTCCTCCCATAGTAAGCTTGATTTCTATAGGCATGATTAAAAAAACAGAACAAAGCAGCTTCAGGAAAAGGAGCAGCAAAGAACGCAAGTCATGCTAAAACCAGCCCCAGGACAGGTTGGTATTATTGCTGGCGTAAGTCTGAGCCAAAGAACAAACACTGCTAATAGCAATTTGCAGAGTTTGTGGAAAGTGCCTGGTCATTGGCAAAGCAAAACAGTACAAAAACCTAGAATTGATGTGGTAATCCATACATGCTGGGGCACAGCGATAAAATGTGCTGACAGGTACAACAGAGACTTACAAAAGTGTTTGTTTTAAGAACACAGCTACAGATCACAACATGATAGATGAATACATTTTTGCATAGCTTCATCAAGAAACTGCATTTTATCAAATGCTTGACCAAAAGGACGATTAAAAAGACATTACAAGCATAAGCACAACAAAGATATCTATAATACTTCAATAATACTTAAAGCAGTTCCTCTGCTCTAAACTAGCCAAGGATCACCACGAGGAAGCCTAACTCCTCAAATTATCTGTGGAGAAGAGATGCACTCTTGTTATTTTGCTCTCAGTAGGTACAAACAAATCAGTCATTTCTGAAGACACAAATGTCCCTACTCTAACCAGGCGAGCACAGCAATGAAATCCTGCACAACATACCAGAAAAGGTGGGAGCAGTGGGAAAACCAAACCAAAGCTTAGTAAGATAGTACCCTCCCTTGGAATCAATACATGCAAACAAGTGACCAGTCTTCGCAAATTCCTGTTTACAACGTGCATCAGCAGTGCAGGGGAAAACTGAAAACACTAGTTTTTGCAAATGGGTGAATTTATCAGCAGACTTCTTCAGGGTTTCAGCAAGTCTGGAGTTTTCCCAGCTCTGTCTCAGAATTTGCAGGAATTCACATGGCATCTATATGTCCCTAGAAGTGCAGCAACTGATATTAGCGAAAGCCATTAGCAATTCTTCTGCTCCAAAAAGCTGCTATTTCACTTCTGACAGCTCCTGCTGTGCAAAAACTACCTATACCAGCTTGTGCTCTATGAAAAAGTAAAGCTCAATTTGGGAGATTTCTGCTGTATTGGCCCACAGTATCAGTTCCAGACAACTAATTGGGTGGCTAGCACCAAATGACCTAGAACATAGAGCTGTATGAGCTATAAACCTACACTGTTCAAAAGACCAGTGAAATAAAGGGTGCTAAAGATCATTTTGAAGTGGATTTGTGGGAAGAGAATTAGTAGGTCGTCTCAAGTTTACACCTAATTCCTTATAATAACTTACAGTACATCTAGTGGCCTTTATCCAAGAAGAAAGATACCGTGTCTATTTATAAAATGTGGGTATGTGTTATATTTCCTAGATCGTGTTTAGAATCTTTAATTACTGAAGAAACACAGCTTAAGAATCACAATTTATGTTTGCCAGTAGGAGAGGAGTGTAATGTCATTAAAAATACACATCAATGCTGCTATGTCCCACATTACCAAAGGCTACTAAACCCTGGACATAGAGATATATTTCCAGAAACGATCATTAGAATTTATGCTTCAGATGTTAAAAATTGCTCATGTTTCTGATCTTACTTCATTTACTTACTGGGGTTGCATTCAGCCCCACATTTTCTTGAAGACCATGTTTCTATTCTTTGCAGCTTGCAATCTGAAAGCTATTCTACAGGAAATTAAGTATATAAAACACGCTTATTTCTCCACACTCAATTACTTTAAGGATTTTACAGATTATGAATAATTTTATTATTTTTTTATATTTATTGTATTCGATTATCTGTGCTGCTGCAGTACAAACTACACCGTTTGAACATTTCTTGTCCTCATTTTGCAATGCTTTACCACTAGGAGGAGCTGTAAGGTGCCTTGTAACGAGGTAGAAAGCTCGGAAAATTTATCTTTGAACGCCCAAGTAGCAAGCGTTCGCTCCAGACTCAGCCACTACTGGAAACAAACATTTCAGCCAACTGCTTACAGCAACATTTATATTCAGAATACTTAGCACGGCTGAAAATCAAAGGCTACACTAGGCTCTTGTCTCCTAAAATTACCCAATGTAATTTCTATTCTTTTTTAAAAAAACACTTTTGAGGCTACTAATAAAATTGTTAGCTATTATTCCTAGCTTCCACTTCTCCCAAATGCAGGATGAGTGGAACCAACCGTTGCAGAGTCACATGCGTGTGGGCATGCAAACGTCCCTTCTGTGCGGGAGGGGTGGTTTTATTTCAGGTAGGCCAGTCTAACACAAGCTGAAGCCCATACTAAACTGGATGAGTTGTCTCCAGAGAAGAAGGGAAAATGGATTAGCATATATTACATTCTAATGTCTTCTAAAAATTTAGTGTACACATTATTTTTAAATCCCAGAGGGGAAATCAGTCAAGAATTTTGTTTGAAGCCTATGGAATTTTATGTTATTTCCTGCTCAATTTTACAGCACCTTTACTATTTAGCTATAGAGATGTAAAAAACCAAGAGCATACTGTGAACACACTATTCAAAGCCATAGTCATAACAAATATTTTACAAGTTAACCATACTTTGAAATGTTTTAACTTTTTTCCTAACTCAGATTAGCAGAAAAGCATGAGAAAATTACCACAATTTTTTCACCAATTAATAGGAAATAGGTATATAAATTAATTAATACCACTATATCCTTCTTCTTTTCATCCTATTTTCTGTTTCAGCATTTAGCCTTCTCTATCCTGAATGAGATACTTCAGTCATTTGCTGGTATTTCTTCTGTCCCGACCTTTCCTTCTCATTCTCTTTCCCCACAATGTATGAGCAGTAGAAATCAGTTCACTCTTCAGGCCTGTTCATCCTTTTGGTTCTCTACTGCATACTGCTGTCTACCAGCATGGCAACGGGTGCTAGTGACCGCAATGATCTGGACACCCATTTGCTAGGAATTAGAAGCAACCTTGATCTAATTCCATCGTATGCCTCTTTAAGACTGCATTTTACTTCGCAAAAGAAATTCCTATTTCCAAACCTGACATGTTGGTCAAATATATCATCCCAGGACATTCAGTCAATAATTAATTGTCATTTTAATTGCAGGAACTTTACAATTTTGTTTTCAGTGATATAATAAACAGGATAATTTGTAGCACTGAGATGGTTTAGTAATAGCTTTCGTGGCTTATGCTGAGGCCCTCATATGAATTGGAGCTATACATAGAAAAAAGCTGCTACCATAAATATAACTGCATACAACATGTAGTCTTTCAACAAACTAACACTCCAATTTCTTTGTGTATTGCCAAAATAAATCCAAAGTCCACAACAGATATATTTAGGGTCTCCAAAGATAAATCAGTTCAAATCTTCTGAGAGGCATGCTATGGCTCTGCACCATCCAAATAAATAATAGTCCAGTGTCAAGGCAAATACCTGGAAAACATTCTCAACACATTACTAAAAGCATGTTTTAGAGTTGGACAATGAAGGGCATGCACTGTATATTGGAATAAGTACACCATAATCCTTTCCTCAACCAAGCATTTCCACCACGACAAAGAGTAAAATTCTACTGACTTAGTGCAACAACAGTAAATGCTTTGTCAGGCATAGTTTGCCCCTTTAAGAATGAGGCAATGCTTATGGCTCACAGTGTTTATAGCACTGGTGGGATGCACAGATCGAGTACATATGTGCAGAAAGGAGGCATTTTGTTTTCCAGCAAACTTTACCTAGTTGTTTGAGAAACAGTCTTGCTTATTGGAACAAAACAGGTGATGTTAGACTGAAAAATGCTAACTTCCACTCCCGGCTATGTCAAATCCATTTCATGCAGCTTGGGCTCCCCTTTTGAGCAGAAGCAGTCTTGTCTTTCATTTCACCTACAACTCAAGGCCATTTACTGGTGATGCTCAGGTTCTCTCAATGAGAAGTACAGTGCCCCAAGTTTGCACCAGTTCATTCTGTAATCAAGCTGGAGCCCAAGTTCTCAGTCAATTCATAGTCCTGAGATCCTCCTGATTTCCTTAATGGTAATTCCATGCAACAGAAAGGAAAGTAGCAATGGAGAGTCAGTTCATTGCCAAAGGGATAACTGCAGGTAAATGCCTCAGTTTCCATTACAACTACTTCATGATTTAAAGGTTTTCACCACGATTATAGCAGACAGGGATTTGCACCAAAACCAAAGTATTCTAAAACCTAATTGGGAAAAGGCATTTTCATAAACACTCCC
>KZ505829.1:338165-350327 GCA_002844005.1 Limosa lapponica baueri | reverse complement strand
TTTTCAAATGTTTGGGTTTTCTTTTAAATTTAATACGGTGCTAGAAATTCATTTCGAGCTTTTGCTAGGGTAAAAGATACTGTCTTTGAATAATACTATTCTAAGAAGCTACTTCTTTCTTTCTTTCCTTGTACTTCTCCCCCTGTGCAAATTATGTTCTGACTGCAACTGTGATCTAGTGAAGAGAGGAAGCAAGCTATACTTCCTTCTTGCATAGCAGTCCTCAGTAGGATGAAAATCAGTCTATTTAGCAACTTTTTTGGATCATTGAATGTATGAAGAAACAAAAAACACTTGAATGTCAGGAATTGAGAATTCATATTGTAAAACGTGATATTCTACCTGGGCTTGATATGCAGACTCAATTCACTGTAATGAACCTTGCTTACAAGTAACCTCCATTTATAGTAAACTACTACAAAGTAGACTCCAGAGGTTTCACTGGTAGTTATCTTTGTTAGAGTGAACGCATACAGAAGATTGAACCAGTTATGTCAATCTCTTATTTTTTCCACTTTATTGTCATATTCAGCACAAGAATATTTGTGATTATTCTCCCTATTTCCTGACTGTTCTATTTTAAAAGAATAATTTAAATGTTGATCAGTATGAAATAATCTGCCTAAAACTATTATATGTAGATATTCAGTTCAGATTGCACATTTCTTCATTATTCTGAGGGTGTAAATGATTGAGCTTTTCTATTGTGATGAGCCCGCTGATTACAGCGACCATTTTTCAGGTGCCCTTGAAGTTCATTATAATAAAATTTAGACTGTAATCAGTAAACTCCAGCAAAAACTGTGTGCTAAGATTTTAAAGGTCTTGTTAAACCATTCTTTATTTCACAGAGAAACAGAAACCATTGCCAAGTAATTCAGTACTGGATGCTCCACCAGAAAAGAGGAAGCAAAAGCTCTCTTGGCATGGGTTCTGGAAGGCTTCTCTCTTCTATCAGAACTCAGGCTTTAAGTCACTGAATAAGTGGTGCTATTTGTTTGGCTTTGGAGAGGTCTGGCAGTGATTAACGTGTAGCAACTTGGTAATTTGCCAACATCCTGGGTTTTTAAATGATTCTGGCAGTAGTATTTTATCAGTGAAAGCAATTATATTAAAGAAAAAAATGACTCTTAGAGTTGTCAGAATAGTATTTTATCAACTAATGCTTTTAATATGAGCAGTGTTAAGTAATGCAGGTTAGCCAGCCATGGAAAGGAGACCATAAGTATTATCGATGAGCTAATAAATTCATTATTTTGTTCATAATCTACTGACTTCTCATGTTGACCTAGGTACCTACAGAAAGGATAACAGCACTACATAGCAGTAAATTCAGTAGGTAGACAGATTTCATTTGTGCTAAAATCCAGAGAGAACTTGTGCAATGTTTTGTTATGTTGTTGTTCTGCTATGTGTATGAAAGCTACCTTTTTTCTGGTAATGTGGAGCACTCTGAGTGGAAACTTCTGTGATCCAGCCAGTGAATGAACAATACTTTAATCAAAGATTAAATGGAAATTATCACTGTGTTAGTTTAGAAACACATAAACACAACTTTGCCCTCAGTGCTATCTAACCGCATAGTTCATAGTAGCTTTTTGACCGTGGTAGTGCAAAGCCATATTTAAAACCAAACAAATTTTAAAAAGCCTCTCTTTGTATATGAGATGCTCCAGTCCTTTAATTATCTTCATGGCCCTTCGCTGGGCTCTTTCCAGTATGTCTGTGTCTCTCTTGTACTGGCGAGCTCTGGACTGGGCACAGTAATCCAGGTATGACCTCACCAGTGCTGAGTGGAGGGGATTCCATTTTTAATTTGGAATAAAAAATGATTTATTGAGGAATAGTTTAATTGTGTTGTATGGATTCTTTGCTGATTCTTTGGCCCATCAAAAAAAGTGGCTACTGTTTTGGTAGTAAAGTGCTCTGGTAATATTTATTCTGAAAATATGTTATAAGGTGTATAACTTGTAGAGTGCACAATAATTCTTGAATAATTTGGTCCTTAGAAGCCAACCATTAAAAGAGAGTAAATATTTTATTTAAAATGTGCTATAATTTTATACCATGATAAAGGTGCTTTGTAAAGTGTGTACTGCTTCAAACACACAAATACAGCAAGCCTGTTCCTGAAACGAAAGAATCTTTCTGGTTGGTTTTGTGTTGTCTTTCTTAATTGCCAGTAAGATGCCAGGCGAAACACACTTCTATTCTGGGGAAGAACTTCCAAGTTATTTGGATTGTCAGCCGCTTTCCCAGACCAATAGTTCTTCATAATCTCTGCAATGATAGTAGAAGCCAATATGGCTCCGTACATGTTACATCCCCACTAATAACTGCCACGATTAAACGTGAGTCCCTGAACCTCTGTCTTGGAAGCTGCTGCTGTAGGTGCAGCCTTCTAAATGCTACGATTTAAGCTTTTTATAGTGTTTTAGTAAGACATGAATTGAAGTCCTTTGGAATATATGTAATATCCATTTATAAAACTGACAGACATTCTCAGTGCTTTATTTCATACACAAGTATTAGTAATGTGTCATATCTACGAGCTCGTCTGTTTCTCTGATAAAACTAAGAGCAAGACATATTACAGATGGTATCTAAAGAGGAAGTTATCAGTTGGACATTAATAAAACTTTTCAATAACATTCATAGAGCAGCTGTAAATTCTCCTGTGACAGAAATGTACTTGCAAGTCCTGCATATATGCAAGGACTTTAGCTCTAAACCCAAGTCAACATCAGATTTTTAGAGTAAATTGGCCTGGGTCTTTACATGACATCTGTAAATTTGGTTGTGGGTCCTGGAAATAGTGCCGAAACCAAGAGCAGTGTGCTACTTTATTTAGACCTAATTTGTTTAATTCTGAACTATCTGAAAAAATTCTGCATTTCGACAGAATAAGCCATTGACAGATACTGCTTCGGTATTGTCATATAACTTGTTCAGTGTTCTTTGTGTCCATGCTCATTGTATCTAGGTGTCATGGGATGTCATGGATTCAGGAGAGAAGGTTGGCTCCAGACATATTGTTTGTCTTCTTTCACTGGTTCAGCTGAACTAGCTGGAGTGTTGGTGGGTTTTTTAATGTGGATGGGAGTTTCAGCGGCTGGTTATGTCCTTATCAGAAGCCTACCTACCTTGGCCAAAAGCCATTAACATCAAAATGTACTTTCTTGCTCTCCATCCAGTCAGCAGGATTTGTCCTCAGAAGCCAAATAAAAATGGCTTTTTCCTTTTTCCATTAGCAGCAAAATTATTTTGAGTATTTGTTCACAACTGTTTTGTTAAAGTCACCTTGGATAAGGTTGCATGAAGAACCTGTTTGAGTTTCTTGTTCTCCAAATAGTACAATAAATTTTTAGTGATTCTCAACAAATGTCAGATTTGTGAGTATCAGAGCTCTATGTTTTTCTGCTAACATTCGTGTTTATAACTTTTGAATGTGTTTCAGAGGATATCTGTCTGTAAATCTTCCCGCTTGCAGAGATGTCTTACATGGACTGAGGATGTACAGGAAATTCTCTCATGATTTAGTCATTCACCATTTCCAGTCAACTTAAGTCTGCTGGAAAGAGAGAGCTCTTGCAGAGATTTCAGGATACGATCCCAGTTTCCCTCCCAGCAGCTGTGGTGAGAGAATATCAACTGTGGCTGTATAGAGCACAGAGCAGACCACATCAGATCTCAGTGAATGGTAATCTAGATCTTTGATTTTTAGCTATTCTTTAGTATTTAAAAAAAAAACACAAACCAAACCACCCAACAAACCTATGAAGCACAGCTGAGCCACTTAAACTAAACAACAGTGATTCAGCACTTCAATTTGCCAACAGACACATCATTATCTTCTAGTTTTTGTATGTCAAAACAGTGTAGGAGTGTAAAAGAGTAAAAGCTGATAAGGATTTGGACACCAAACTTGTGTTTAGAACAACTATTGACATCTTCTAATGTAAAGGAAGAAATAATTTGACTTTCGTTTCTTTCTGTTTATTAAAGCAGCAGTAAGTGAATTGATTCACAGAGTATTTGCGTTGATCTTTTCTGCTAGCTTGGTATGTTGGAAATACCATAATACTGGAAGCGTTTCTTTTGTCTGATAGCAGTACATTTTAGTTACTCCACATTAGCTACAGTATAATGGGGTACTGCCAGAGACTGTGCAGGTAGAACCTGAAGGAAAAGTTATTTTCTTACTTTTTTAGGAAATTGAGTTACTACTACCTACTGAGTCATCAACACCTCCATGTTATCACCATGATTAATAAACTTTGTATTTCCCCAAGTGAACCAAATGCATTGATTTATCAGCACCAAGGTTATTCTTTAGAAGACTTTCTTAGGCTACTGTTTTTTTGTCAAAGAGGCAATGTGCTTTTTACAATAGGTCTTTGCAGGAGCCTGGTGAACAGTAGCATTGCTTTACCAAACAGACCTGTGTATTAGTTCTTGCTGCACAAAGAAATAAAGCCACTCTGGGCTGCTAGGCTGGTGTTAACCTACTGCTAGCCTACTGTGACCTACTAACTTGGATTGCTACTAACCTACTGCCATAGTGCAGGGGATAGCAGTGCTGGGCTTGACAGAGTCAGCCTGTGAACGGATGTGGGGAAAGTACAGGCTGCTTTGTGTGCAGTGGTTACTGGAGGTTAGTTGGCTTGTTGACTGTAAGGTGTAAAAGTTGCTGTCATGAAAAGTGTGGGGGTTTGGGTTTAACTTGAAAGAGCAGCTCAGTTACTTAGCTGTGTTTCCTCATTTTGTAGTTCCTAGATGTTAGAAAATATACCAGTTACTGAAATTTGAACAGGCAAAAATTGTTAGAAGCAATCTCTGCTTCTCCATCTTCCGAATGAAGACTGAATTTCATTGGCCCATGTTCTGAGTTGTTCTAGTTTTAAGTAATGGCAGAGGATCTTGAAAGAGGTAGATACAAATGAGGGGAAGTGGAAGTTTTCACATGGGGTGGTTGCGGAAACAGATGCCAGCTTTTTCAAGGTGACAGAAGTTGCAAAGGTGGATGTTCATGTGTCACATTTGGTTACTCCATATTTCCTGGTTTAAGAGAAGAAACTTGAAAGGACAGGACTAGAAATTAACAGCTGCAGTAATTTGACTTTATTAGTGTAAAAACTGTCAAGCTGAGGTTTCTTTAGTATGCACTGTCGCTGCTTACTACATAATTCCTACTTGTAAGAAAGTCTCTCTGTACTACTTACACAGATGCTGTTTTTCACCTAAAAGTCTGACAGGATATTGTAACAGACATCATATTCATTTGATAGACACTCACAAGAAACAAAATACTTCTGCAGGGGAAAGAAAGAGTGTAGGATCAAGCGATCTGAAGTTCTGTGGGAGAAGGCTGTAACAGGATGACATAAAGAAAGAGAAGGTTGCTTTGCTTCTACAGCCAGAAGAATCTCCACCCAGTATTTCTGTATTAATGATCTATACACATCACTCCTTTTTTTCCTCCTCAGTTTGCTTTAGCACTGTGTGGCGCCCCTTCTTTTTCCAGCTCAGGTCTAGGTAGCTTCTATGGAGAGAATAACTGGAGCAATTAGAGGTACGGCAGAAATTTGATGTTAGCCCTCTCCACCTTCAGCTATAGGAGGAAAGCTCTTACGTTGCCGTGCAAGTGCTTGGGCTGTGTGAAAACTTTTGTATCCTTAATGTTACATTAGTATGTAGGTAAATGTCTTTTTGGATTCAGTAGAATATAACCAATGGCATGATGAATGGTAACTGGGGCAACCTGCAGATTAAATTTTCTAATGTTTTTTTATATTGACAGCATAGACAGTAACTTCCTGTCGCTCAGAAAAATTAAGTGAAATACTTTCTGCATGCAATAAATTTAAAGTTGTATGCAATTGAATGTGGAAAACAGTAACATTGTTTTCCTAGTTACTGAGAAAGCTACAAAATAGTGGTACTGCTAATACTTTCCTTGTTGTCATTATTTGGTTATCAATCTTTCTTTTTCCTTTTTTTTATCTTCTTTTTAGAGATTCTGAGATAAAGTCTTGGGGAAAAAAAAAAAAAAAGAGAATTTGGTGTCACAGGTTGAATTTCTTTTTCCAGATGGTCCACTTACTTTCTTATGGTTACAATTTAAATACTGGTTTCTATTCCCCTCACATCCTTCGTTTCCTGACAGTTGCTGCAATTGCCAGTGGTGGCAACCTTTCCCACCAGCTCTGCTCCTGCATCCCTTCATCTAGCTGAACTAATGATCAAAGGCTGCTATTCCTTCTCCAGATCCCTTTCTTTCTCCTTAGTTGAGAAAAATCAGCATAATTTTGAGGGAGGATCAAAATGGGAGAAGTCCTACTGAAAGAGGGGGACTGAAGCTTGAGACTCTGCTTGGAGTGGGAATACTCCATGGCCAGGCACCAGCAGGCAAGGGCTACCACCAGGGAGGGCTTGTTGTTCCTCCACTGTGGATGTGTGTGTCCCAACAGCAGGAGGACGGGAGGCGAGGAGGTCTCATTTGGTTGCTCCACTGCTTGACTTTAGAGCAGCCTTTCAGAGCAGTGGTTGCTGATGCCTGAGCAGCCCCAGTAAAGTGTTTGGGGTAAGTTTTGGACTCCTGAGCCTTGTAGAACAGTTGAGGCTCTGGCTAGCACCTCAGAAATGGTGATGAGATGGGCTGGGGAACGTGTGATGTCTCCTTTTTGACAGGACTCTAGAGGGGCACTGCACCGAATTAGAAGCTTGTTTTAGATTATAAACAAACACTTGGCACCTTGAGGTTGTGGGAATTGATTCTTTGTATCCTAACTGAAAAAAAACCAAAAACAAACAAACAACCCATATAACCCTTTCTACAGTAGCAGAAGCAAAACAGTATTTTGCTTAACTTTCTCTTAAGAGGGGAAGAACATGAGCAGAAATATTGCCACTTTATGAAGTTGTAATAGCAGGCCTGTTTGGAATGGCAAGGGGCAGTTACTCTGCTGGTCATGGTTCTGCGTGAGGCTTGTCTGGAAAGAGCAGCACAAAAGATCACAGCACCTTGCGATAGTGATCATGGCAAAGAAGAGATGTTGTACGCCTTATCTGAAGTATTACACAGAATGTGCAAAAGATATCCGCATCTTCTATTAAACGTATGTTTCAGGATTCATCTGAGTGACAGTTTAATGTACTGCTTATTTCTGCCTGATAACACTTCCTATTCTTTTTTCTTCCTTGTCTGTCTAAAGCTAGTTACAACAATGCAAAATGAGCATTTTCCAGTTCTGTCGGGAATTTTAAACCCACGTGTTTCTAGCACCACCCGCTGCTTTTAATCCTAATAGGATTTTTAACTGCTTTTGTCTGTGCTTTGTTTCCCAGGATCTACTAACGTTTAAAAGAAAACCTTTATTAAATAAATGGAAGCTGGACTTCAGGTATATCTGTCCCTTTCTTTTGCTGAATATGTCTGATGTTTCCTGTGCAAAGAGATCTTTTGGCTTCTGTTTAGTCTTAATGAGGAAACCACTAAGTTGCTTTAAAAGTTAGAAAGTGAGCAGTCAGCATTTTACAAGAACTTGGCGTTTTTAACTCTATAAAAGTCCTTATGCAAGTGACAGAACTACACTGTAATGAGAGGCCCTGTCTTTAACAGGCTTTGCAGTCTTTGATAATAATTTAAACAGTGAGAAACTACTTTCAGTGTAAATTGACTTTTAAAATCTTAATTAAGAGCCTTATGTTTAAATGTTTATCAGGGTAAGAGACATTTATGTGTACAGGTAGAGGGAATAGGACGAATGGCTGGCTTGCAAGATACCCTGAATGACTGAATGGCAACAGAGAGATGTCTGAGTTGAGGGAATAAATGTGAAATGATTGTCAGCCTGGATGTTTCAGGTTCAGGCAGTGATGCCCAGGATTTATTTCTTTTTTCAGAGCGTACAACTTGCGAAGTACCAAGTGAATGATCTTGCAGAAGTCTGCAGGCACTTGCAGACTCTGGCTGCTCTGCCAAGTTGTGACTTCTCTCGCTTCTGTCTCTCTGGTGGGAACTGGCTTTCTGCCCAGCTGGGGGAGGTTGCTGGGCCCCCACAACTCTTCCATGAGTGTCGGTACAACAAAGGTAATTTGTAGCAGTGGCAGCTAATTGCCAACAAGGTGCTGGGCAATAAAGAGGTAGCTTTGTGAAGGAAATCATTTGGTTTTGTTGCACCAAGTAGATGAGAAGGGGGAATGCAGAGAGGGTTTTGTTTGCCTTTCCTAGGGTTCTTTTTCTGCTTAGATTGAAACAAGTGCAGGTCCGACACCAGTAGTTTGTAGGTCAAGTTGCAGGCTCTCTACCTGCCCTGAGTGGTTTCAGCTTGGGTGGCTTCAGCGAGGCTGCTAAAATGGGACATGGATTTGCTCAGGGAGGGAGGAAGAAGGATTCGGTGTTGACAGCAAGGGAGCAGCAGATGGAGGGAGGGAGGGAGTCCTGCCTGTAGTGGGCTACAGCAGCCTCTCCAGCTTCTCGGTCTCTGGGATTGTGGCATGGCGTGGCATACCTGTGTGGTCCCAGAGATGGCAGCGCTGTTGCATGTACTTACAGGTGGCGAGTCATCTCCACCTCGCTCTTTGTGATCTAGTTGGGGTCAAGGAGCTCTGCTCCTGCTATTTGTGTAGCTCTCTGAGGAATAAGGTCCTGCCCAAGATGAATGAATGGTGAAATAACTTAATTTTTCCTTTGTGTTTTCATCCTTTGTTATTTTAATAGAGACATAGTAGCAGTCAGCTTAACCTTAGCATGTGGAGAACTGGTGATCATCACTAATGTATAGTAAATGTCCTCTGAGATCAGAAGGCAGAGAGAAAGGAGTGAATCATAGATATCCTGCAGAGAACTGAGCTACAAGCAGCAAGGAAGAACTAAAGAAAAGAGGGCCTTTTCTTATAAATTTTAGACTTTAATAAACAGCGAAGTTGCACAGTCTCCTGTTACAAAGCGGTAGGTAAGGAGGAAAAGAAAAATGAAGGTATTTGAGAGTATTTGAAGTGGATAGATAATGTATTTTACCCATTTTTGTAGCTAAGAAGTAAAATGATCAAACAGCAAAGGAAAGTAGCTCTCAGTCTGGACTTACTAAAACATCATTTCACCTTTCCTCAGCCAGATTTTTTTTTTTAATTTACCCAATTGTTTTCTTATCCTCTTCTCTCTAACTTCCCCACTTTGCATTCTTAATAAGGAAGAGAACTTAAGACCTGCTAAATGCCAAAAACCCTTAATCCTGAATATGTGTGCATACATACCCTAAGGTGGGCTGTGATGCCGTTCCTCTCTCCCCAGCTGCCCATCCTCAACTCTTGTTAATTTATGGTGACTATCAAATTGTATATAAAAAGAGATTCTTAAGGCCTGTTTATAATACTGACCATAGCCAAGCTGGAGTGAAGTGTAGATTGTCGAACATGTTGTAAACCCCAGTCTCCCTTTTTAAACACTGAATCCACTTCAGTATAGTTACTGTCTAGACTGAAAAAAAAAATTGTACCAGATACATGGATCATCTCGGGAACAGCAGCATTCAAGTAGTTCCAAAGATTGGTAGTGAAATTGGAGGAAAAAAGTCCCAAACCCAACAGAAACCACTAGTCTCCTTCCTGTGCTCTCATTTTCTTCTTTCTGTAAATGTGACTTTAAAAACATGTTTGGGGATAGGATCTGAAAGTGAGCATCATGTTCTGTGACTCCAGGACAGACTAATCAAAGAAACTCAGTATTAAAAAATTTGTGTCTGTATCCATTTAGGTACGCTTTTCCTGTCAAAGGGCTTTTATTGATGCTGGAGGTGAAGTCTGCAAGAGGCTAAATAGCCTCTCAGTTGGATAAACTTGTTAAACTCTGACACAGTCTTCTGAACACATCAGTTTGAATGTTAGTTAAACTGGCAGATGGTTAACCCAGGTCTGTCTGGGTGCACTGCTGTGTTAATAAAGGGCTACAGCTGATCAATTTAAGTAAGAAGACTTTCTGCTCCTGCAGCCTTTTTTGATAGCCTATTCCATTTTGTATTGTTCAGATAGATTTCTTTTTATTAGTGTAAGATTATGAAGCAGATCCTGGAATTCTTTCTTTTTGAAAGCATTTCTTTATATAACAGAAAATATTCTTTCCGTTTCTGTCATTCTAACTCAGTAGCCACAAAATGTCAGGAACTTAGATTTTATTAATACACAAGGGCTATAATAGGACATAAAACCAATTGATCTTACAAACATTTTTACAAGACAACTAAAACCTTCTATCTGCGTGAAATGAAAGAGTAATAAAATTAATTGGACATAATTGACATTCTTCACATTTCCTGCCTGCAACTTTTAGACTTGCAGCAGAAAATAAATTTTATTTAAGAAATAAGAGCAATGAGGATGTTTTCGAAGTAGGCAGTAGAATTTCTCTAAAATTTTCATTAGGTGAGTATAAAAAACCCAGAGTTTTAATGTTAGGTGTGATTTTTAAATGATGGTTCTATAACTGAAATGTTAACAGAGTAAATTAGTAATTAAACATTCTGTCAGTTTGCATTTGAGACAGTCATAGATTTTTTTCAAATGTGACTGGTTATGAAATCTATCATATATGATGTTCTAACATGACAGCTGTGTCTGTAAGTTAGACTGGGGAAAGTTGGGGGGGTTGTTCTTTTTTTTACTAAAATAGAGAAGGAACATTGATACATAAACTGCTAATGTTTTAAAAATAGCAAAAATAATTAACATACGTTGCAATTTTACCAAAGAAAGCTGAGACAACATGCTTTTGCCGTATTGAAACAAGCCAAAGTTATTAGACTTTCTTGGCTTTTGATTTCAAACTCTGTTGATGTAAACCTGCTTTTACGAAGCATTATAGAGTTGGGTTAGGTTTGGTTCTTTGGAGCAGGGTTTGGAGTTTTGTTTTGGTTTTTGGTTTTGGGGTTTTTTGATGGAATTACCTTTTTTTCTGGTGGAGAGTTCTCAGAGTATTTTGACCACCTTTTTTTTTTTTTTTTAAGGTGTCTACAGCTGTTTTACAGCTAGTCCTTTTCCAGAGTACACTTTGAAATTAACCTTCACTTACACTGTCCTGATTGGAGAACCATCCTTTCAGATTGACATGTTCCTAGATAGAAGCACACAAACTTCCAAAGATCACAAAAACCGGACAGGCTACATACTCATTTTAATTCGTAGACATATACAGCTGTTAACGTTGCATACAGAGATTTAAACCAGTCATAAAAATGTTCTGTGTTTCTTATTTGTTTGTCATGGACAGAACCTGTAGGGCTCTGATTTATTCCAGAAAGAGTAAAACATTAGTTTACCACTACTGCCATTTAGTGGTGTATATATGATCATCTGGTATATTACTGCATAGTTTCTTTGTCATCTGGCAGTATTAAATCTAGCACTTTACATAATAGAGAGAAATAATGTCGTGTTCTCCAAAGGTTAATTATGTTGCAGCTAAAGCAAACTTCTTGTAAACAAACTTCTAAAGCAACTTTCTTGTAATGTTTAGTATCTTGTTTTTTGTTGCTGTTGTTTTAATCAGGGCAGGTACAAATATTTAATGTTTTACATTTACTTTAAATGTCTTTAAAAAGCAGCATATTTGTTTCTCCTGTGGCCTTACACAAAAACCAAGCAATAGGATTTTGTCTCCATTTGTTCCCAGGCAAGCGCAAGCTGTTTGCGTTCCAGCAATTCACCTGCACCTGACTGCAGCCACCATGCAAGTCACCCAGAAAGACTTTGAAAAGGCTCAAGAACAACTGAAACTTTTGAAGAAGGATCCTGGGAATGAAACTAAGTTGAAGCTCTACGCTTTGTTTAAACAGGTAGACTTGGCTTATTTTGTTCCATAAAGGGCATTTATAATCCGAGGGGATAGAGCTGTAAAATATTTACTTAAAATAGGATTGTTCAAATGTATTCTGTCTTAACAAGCTCTTCGTTTCAAGTGTTCAAATTCTGCTCTTAAAATGCCAGCCCCTCAAACCCTGCCTGAATTCTGAGGGAAGCCAAACCTGTTTCATCTTATAAATCGTGCTTTGAATAGAAACCTTTATTCAAAGAAATAGAGCCAATTTACATCAATTGTGTGATGCCTTCCATATAATACAGAATATATTGATGCAGCTCTGGAAACTGGCTTATGCCTAGGAAAAA
>KZ505829.1:314091-327692 GCA_002844005.1 Limosa lapponica baueri | reverse complement strand
GTTTTAAAATGAAAATTAAATCCTAGTACTTTAGTTTTGTGCTCTGTTGTGAGATTTGTTTTTTGTTCTTTTTTTTTTCCCAGGCTACATTTCACAGCCCATTTAGTCAACTTGGACAGAGCCCAGAAGGATGTTCCTCTTACTTGTTTCCAAAAATCATGGGCTTAGCTAAGGTAAGAAAGTCTATACTGTATGTGGGATCACGTGACCTTTGTCTGTTGGTATCCTCCAACTGTATGAGCAAGTGGAGTCACAGCAAGAGTCCTCAAAGACAGTTCCTGTTCGCCCCTTTTGGAACAAGGATCAAGAAATGTGATGTCAGCACAGGCACCATAACAAAGTAGTGACCACTTGTAAAGCCATACTGTGAAGGTTTTCCATTTCAAGACTTCGTCCACCTTCTTGAGACAATTTCTGTATGGTGAAAGGTTGTATCTTTCTTCCAGGAATGGGAGGGAATGATGTAAAGAAGGATGAAAAAAAGAAAACAGGAGCACTCTTGGTAGGCTGCTTTTATTGGGCAAGGGAGCAAGTGTTGCAGTGGTTTCTGCCAACCTTGTGGGAAACTGGTATTCAACCATTCTTCTGAATGTGAAGCAATTCATTTATGTATTCACTTCCAGACCTTTTAGATTATCCGTTTTCTTCTAATATATATTGGTTTTCTGTCAGTACTCTTACTTTCTTTGTCTACTCTAGAAATAAGGAAACCAAGTAATAGTAATTAAAAAGAAAGAAAAAAAAGAGACAGCAGAATCTAAATTTTCTTTTCTTAGAATGTGATAATTCTCTTTCTGCTTCTTTTGGTATCCCACAGAAGAAAACTGGTTAGTTTCAAATACTTACCTGATATTACTGCCTGTTGAGCAGGGTTTAAATCTGTAAGGAGTAGAGCAAGTGCTTCATAAACATCCAAGTATGAAGGGTAGTCTATTCAGTGAGATATAACCTATCAGTACATGTTCTAGAAATGTTGAAGTCACTGCAGGAAGTGAACAAACACATTTATGATGAGGTAATTTCAGGTGACAACCTTAGAGCTCTGGTCAAAAAGACATGTAGACTCTTGGTGAACAATAGGAGCTGGAGGCCGGTCACTAGTGGTGTAGCCCAGGGGTTGATACTGGTTCTGATACTTATTTAACCTCTTCATTATGGCCCGGATGATGGGACTGAGTATACCCTTAGCAGGTGATACGAAACTGAGAGGAATGGTTGATACGCTGGGTACATTGCCATTCAAAGGGACTTGGAGAGTCTGGGGAATTGGAGAATCTCATAGACTTCAGCAAAGGAAAAGGCAAAGTCCTGTACTTGGGATGAAATAATCCCACGCACCAGTGCATGCTGGGGGCTTACTGGCTGGAAAGCAGCTTTGCAGAGAAGGAGCTGTGCACCCTGATGGACAAGTTGCCCATGAGTCAGCAAGGGACCCTTGCAGCAAAGAAAACACAACAGTACCTGGGTTGCATTAGATGGAACATTGCCAGCAGGTTGAGGGAGGTGACTTCCCCTCTGCTCAGCACTGGTGAGACCACAGCTGGAGTGCTGTGTTTGGGTCTGGGCTCCAGCTACAAGAGAGATGCAGACATACTGGAGCAGATCTAGCAAAGAGCTGCAAAAATAGTTAAGACACAGGTGCATTATACATATGAGAAGAGGCTGAGAGAGCTGGGACTCTATTTCCTGGATCAGGAAAGGCTTGGGGGAATCTTACCAATGTTTATAAATACCTGATGGGAGGGTGTAAAGAAGATAGAGACAGATTCTTGTTAGTGGTTCCCACTGACAGGACAAGAGGGAAGGAGTACAAATTGAAACACAGGGAATTCTGTCTGAATGTGAAAAAATAAATAAATAATTTTATAGTGAGGGTGGTAAACACAGGAACAGGTTGTGCAGATATAATGTGAAGTCCTCATCCTTGGAGAAGTGTCCTCATCCTCGGAGAGACTCAAAACCCAGCAGGACCCAGTCCTGGGCAGCCTGCTTCAGCTGACTCTGCTTAAGCAGGGGGTTTGAACTAGACTGTGTCTGGAGGTCCCTTCCAAACTCATCTGTTCTCTGAGCTTTTCAGAGGGTAGACATTAACAAACGAGAGTTATATAAATATAACTTGGAAGCTTGTACCTTTTCTGACAGATTACTCAAGTCTTGTGTCTTGTTGAATCACACTTTCTACTTTTCTTTATATAGGCAAATGAGATGTTGCTTTTCAATAAAAAGCTGACTGCAGCAGAAGCCTGTGCCCAGGGACTTGTGACTGAAGTCTTCCCTGAAAGGACTTTCCAGAAGGAAGTTTGGGCAAGATTAGAAGCTTATGCAAGCCTCCCCAAAAATGTCAGTATTTTAAATTTTTCTACAGCTTGTAAGCCTGTAGCATTCCCAGTCCTCCTGCCAAAGCTATCCAGTTACTTGGTTTCACTTCATCCTTAATTGAAGTAGGAAGGCTCAATATATTTTCCTTTTAGCACAGATCTGCCCCTGTCCCTCTGCTGCTGTGAAACAGAAACCTCTCTTCTACCCTGGCTGAATCAAAGACAGTGCACTGTACACAGAGACTCAGTGGCTGAAAAGCCGTAAAAAACTAACCAATTAATCCACTTGAAGGGGATTGTGCCTGGGTGCCTTCTCTTAGAATTTTATTTTGGCGATAGTTAAGGTTTAAGAGCCTCACCACTGGTTCTACAATGTCAATTGTACTGTGTGCACTGTGGGCACTCAAGATGACACGGCGTGGCTTTACTTTTTGCTGAATTCATTCATCCTGCTCGCCAGTTTAGGTTTTGCAAAACTGCTTGAGTCACAATGGTATTAAGGTTACATTAGACAAGAGGAGACACTCGTGCCAGCTGCTGATAACATAGGTTCCATTTGGCGCTGGAAATAGTTCAGCAGGTTTCACTACTTATGCCCACCTACTCTCATCATGAGCACTTAGTGGACTGCTATTTCGCTTCCCATGAACCTCCACCTTATTAGCAGTCTTAGTAATTAAATGCCATAATTATTTGCAGCGGAAAGGTTGAGTAAAAGCTAAAAAGTATGATGTTAATACAACTCTGTTTGAATTCCAGTGTGTTTATTGTGCTGTTGTCTAAAGCATTAAATTAAGATATAGAAAACATAACTTCCTAATGTTCCTCTCTTTCTCCTCCAGTCCTTGGCAGTGTCAAAGCAACTGTTACGAAGTGCGGAAAAGGAGAAGCTCCATGAAGTCAACAGTAAGGAGTGTGAAGTCTTGAAGGAGAGGTGGATATCTGATGAATGTATAAATGCTATTGTCAGCTTCTTTCAGAAGAAATCAAAACTCTAATTTTCACCAGTAGAATAATTCACCTTCTGGCAATAGCTTAATCTGCCCTTATTGTTAATAAACTTTCTCTTCAAGTAATACTTTTTACACCTTTTGATGTGATATATTTCTGTTCTGAGTACTGGGTTAAAACCAGTTCATAAAATTTATACAATGTTATGTGCCTTGGATCCATTATGGTTATTTAGATTGGGGAATAAAGGTTCATTATTTTGTAGGCAGCAGTGATGTTTCTGAATAATTGAAAGCAGATTGTCTTCCAAAAGAAGCGATAGATTCAATAGGACTATATTTTGATATCTCTTCAATAAATCTTATGAGTGGTTCTGTGGGGAAGGAAATACTGTATTAATGAAAAAATAAATAAAAGTATTTAATTACTGTTATGCTGTTTCTTACTCTTCCTGTTAAACAACCTCAGTGAGAGGGAAAGTAGGTAGTTCCTGGAGGTGTATTAATATAATAATACCCTTACAAAAACTATTCACTTGAGATTGTGTTTGTAAGCTTTACGGTTCTAATCTTAAATATGTTTTTTCCATGAATTGTTTCATATTGCCCTTTTTATGTGAAAAATCCCATTGAAGATAGTGTGACCTTCTACTGTAGCCCTTTTGGAGTTAAATTAACAGTAGCGCTTTTGGAGTTAAATTAACAAAACAATTATTTTTCAAGAGAAAATTTCTCTGCTGTTCATGGATGCCTTGGGTTAGAGAGTGTAGCAGGTGCTGCAGAGGCCAGGGTCGTGGTGCTGGAAGTAGGTAGGCACTGAGCTCATGCCAACAAGAGGAAATCATGGAGAAGCAGTGGTTACTTGTCAAGAAGAGCCTCTCGATGACAAGAAGCTGACTGCTGTTAAAAAAAAAAAATATGTTTAATTTCAGTACTCTAGACTCAGTGACAGTGAGAAACACCCAAGGTGCTGGCCCTGCATGGGTAGACAGGTACGTACATAGAAGCAGGGGTTTAGTGGCTGCCTGTGGGAGGCTGGTGGGTGCCCATTTCTCATCTGGGTGGGAGTGCTGCTGGAGCAGAGCGGTGACCCACCAGAAACGGATGGCTCTGGGTGCTGAGGCTTGTGGTGCTGCTGTCAGAGAGGATGTGCGGGATGGCTGCTTGGCCATGGCACGGCTGCCTCGCATGGTAAGCATGTCTTAAATTCCAGGCTTTTGTCTCCAATGTGGTACCTGGCCCTTGGGATTTGACTACTGAGAAAGAAAAAGAAAAGGACAAGGGGTAACGGTTTTGAAGTGGAAGAGGGGAGATTTAGATTAGATACCAGAAAGAAATTCTTTACTGTGAGGGTGGTGAGGCACTGGAACAGGTTGCCCAGAGAAGCTGTGGATGCCCCATCCCTGGAAGTGTCCAAGGCCAGGCTGGATGGGGCTTTGAGCAACCTGGTCTAGTGGAGGTGTCCCTGCCCGTGGCAGGGGGGTTGGAACTGGACGATCTTTAAGGTCCCTTCCAACTCTAACCATTCTATGATTCTAAAAGGAGCAGCGTGGGTACGCAGCGCTCAGGTGTGCTTGCTACAGCAGCAAAATCTGATGCTGAGAAGTATTAAAAGTCCTCCTTAAACCCTCTGCGAGAGTGGGTGCTGGCACACGGGATTACCAGCAACAGCAAGTCTGCCGTCACACACGGGGTGGCAGAAGCAGGGCCAGCGAAACAGGGACAGGGTGAAGCGGTGGAGAGGTGCAGGGGAGGGAGGAGAGGGTACATCGGGCAGGGAGACCAGGGAGCAGCCGTCTGCCAGGCTGACAGGAAAGAGGGGGAAGCCAAAATAATTTCCTGTTATGAAATAACGTGGAAGAGGGCCGGGGAGGGCATGCTGTGAAACAGCCAAGGGACAAGCAGGGCTCTTCCACCTTCCCTCCCAGTGCCCAGAGAGGGGACGTGGCCCCAGGGCATGGTGGTGGGAGGAAGGACATCTCTGTGGGACCACACGCACAGGCCAGTGGTGCAGTGGTGGGACTGAGGGGTGGCTGAGGCCCAGGGGATGGTGGCAATGGAGGGAGTGAGAGAAGAATCTGAGACAGAGGCCCAGGTGTGCGGGTTGGCGCTGGCTGCAAAATGGCGGCAGCCGTGCAGGGTGAGGAGGAGGCCAAGGGCTGTGGCTCTGGGCGCGGGGCAGCACAGGGGATGTGCCTTCTGGCCTGGAGGGTGAAATGTGGCTTTGTCTTGCCAAGGCTTTGGTGGCTCATATTTTGTATTCTCTGTGCTCATCCTGGAACGCATTTCTGATATTAAAACAAAACTGTTTTCCTTACTTTAGTTAACTCAAAATACCAGAAGAGAAGGAATGCTTAATGCCCAGATTAAGGCACATAATGAAGGCAAAATTGCTATGAGCAGGTAAAATAATGTTTTAATAATTATATCAAATTAAATTGAGTAGTTAATGTCACAGCTATCCAGCCAGGCTGAACAGGTGAAAGGAATGCATGCAAAGACATGTTAGTACTCTGAGGAATTAAATACCTACAGGTAATTATCAGTTTATATATTTTCTAACTGGAGCCCTCAAAGGACTTTTATTAATTGATGTAAATTTGTTTTCATTAAAGCTAAAGAAGGGCACTTGGGAAGTTACAAACAGTATGTTCAAGTAAAAGCCTTTAGTCTCTTCTAGAGCATGTTATTTGGTACTGTAGTTACACCCCGAGGATGCTTGTAGTATACAATTCACTAACTCCATTATTAGTGTAATTTCTTCAGTAGATTATCCATATACTCTGTCTGATGCTGGTTTTCATTACTGAAGGAGCAGTACTTAGCAGAGAGGGAGACTTTTGTTTGGCTCTTTTATTGGTACTGGTCTTTCTCTTCCAATTTAGTTAAGACCCTAGAACTGTAAGAACCATGTTTGTACTTTCAATTACACACAATATTTCTTATGCACTGCATGTTCTAATGTATAGGAAATGTTTATGCAGATTGAAAACTTCAACCTGAACTCTGAATAAGTTACTTACTTTGTTTTCCCTAGATGTATATATAAATAATCTGGTGGTACCTCTAGTTTGTATGCTTCGTGATAGTATATGTTCACCTTAATTAACCTTTTGTGATGTGTAGGGTTTTGTATTTTTTCAGCCAGTAAAATATCTATTGCAAATATGTTTTTTACCTGGCATTTTAGATAAAAGTAGTATAGCTAATCTTACAGATATGAATTAAGGAATTCTTTACCTATTGATATGAAGGTTAATTTAAAAATCTAGAAAATATTTGCATAGATTAAAAAAAATAAAAAACTTAGAAATCAAAGTACTTAGAGAAAAATCCATGGAGTCTGTAACAACATACCTAAAAGAAGATAACAAAACAATCTGTAAATTGTAACAATTTACATTGATTGAAGAGATATTTCTGCTGTCTCACAGCACTGCCGAATATTTTTCTATTTCTTTTTGGTATTTAAAGTGGTTAGATTGGAGTAACTTTCTAAAACATTTTTTAAAAAAAAGTATCTAAGCAACAAAAGGGCAGAAGCTGACTTCTGATCATATCGTTCCATTAGCCTTCATCTTCTAAATATGTGTTACTTTACCTTTCTTTTGTGATACAAGGACAGAATACTGTTTTTATCAAGGTCTGCTATTGTACAAGGAGAAGCAGCAGAAGGTAGAGTTAAGTACATAAAGTTAGTGGAGAGAGTTTCTTGGAAATCTCCTCCCTATTCTGCAGTAATAAAACAGAAGAAAACATAGTCTGTATTTGTCAAGGACAAAAAATATTGAACTGATCTAATTTCCTTCATTAGTGTGACTGGCTTGGCGTATAAGCAAACAGCAGTGAATGTAATTTAAAGTTTAGAAAGGTTTTTTGTGCTGTTCTGCTATGCAGCTGCTGTAAACAATTCCAGGAAATGTGATCTAGATTAAATCACAATTGTAGAGTGGCAGAATTGGCTGAAACTCTGGACTAAGCTGTAGCCATCAGGTCATCAAAGTGAGAGGGCATAGACTGGAATCTGACAGGAGTTTATGCTGGTGTTGCTTTTGCTCAGTGTGTTCATGAATGAGTTGGAAGTCAGGAGAAAAGCACTAGATTATAAAATATGTGGCTAACACCAAATTTTAAGATTGTCTTGGTGAGTTGGATTGTTCATAAGCAACAGGATGAATTTCAGTAAAGAGAAGCACCTTTCCACTCATGCTACCACTGCTGAATTTTCTTTTGATGATTCTACTGATGATTAGGTTATCTTCTAGTGATGCTGGAATTAGATACCCCAAGAACTGACATAAATGCTCTAAAATGGTTACCTCGGAACTATTTCAATAGTGGTTATCTTATTTTAGCAAAACCTTAAGTATGTTAGTTTGAAATTTAGTTCTCACTATTCTAGCTATTAAGGGAGAAAAAATTCTGCCATGTAGGTAAGAGCCCAAAATACATGCGAAACAAAATCACTTCTGTTAAGCACTTCTCTTTCCCAACCCTCCACTTCCTTCACCGCTCTTTGTCTCTGAGAATGTGCTCTTCCTTTGTGCTTTTTGGAAAACATGGAGAAAGGTGAGTCTGACGGGGGAGAACGGGGAATTGTCCCAAGCTTTGCTATTCAGTGCTGTAGCTAGCAGAGAGCACACTGGTTAAGTTTTTCAAGGGTTCTTCGTATTCTTTTTGTAAACAATATATTTCAAAAGTTTTAGGAATAATCTCTGTGAGATTGCACTTCTCGTTGCAGGACATTCCTGTAGCAGTTGTGCCATCTGCTTCTGTAGGAAATCGGAAAAGCAATGAAAATGAGCTTGATTGTCTGTACTGGGAGTCCACTGGAAACAACCTTCTGCCAGTCTCTCCTCCCTATGCCGTAAAACCTTGAGGAAGTCTGGTGGCTTAAGCAGTGCTCAGTAAAGGCAGATAATATTTTACTTCTGTGAGGGATGGTAAACCAAGAAAGGTCTTAAACTTTTTTAAACTCCCTTTGCTTGCATTTGCTGCAAAATGAGCTTAAAATCTTTCAAGCTTCATTTCCTTTTACCTTTCCTGTTGCAGGTAAGCATAAGAGCATAAGAAGCTCAGCTGGGTGTGCACCTTCTTGTGGGAGTCTAGGAGAGACTTGGAAGTCTGTTACACAGGACTGGTTTCAGTCTTTGGAGCTGAACAGGGCTCATGTAGATTACAAGAATGGATGTTTCTTTTGGGAACACCCATTTTCATATAGGAGATAAAGAACACAGGATAACTTTTTTTTCAAATAAGATTCACGTTACATTTTTTTGATAGTAGAGTGGATGAGTTGCAAATTCACTATGTAACATCCTGAAAAGCAAAGCAGAAGATGGGTAACTCAGCATGACATTCAGCTTTTGATATTTTAATAAAAGTAGCAATCTTGTGTTTATACTTGTGTAGGGGAAGCAGAGTTGATTCTTAGTTGTTTGTAGGCATTGAAAATTAGCCTGAGCAGTTAGTCCACACTTATAATACACTTAAATCGAAATAGCAGCAAATTCCAAATAAATCTAGTGGAGTACTTCTTTCCTTCTTATGACATGGAATATCAACAGCCACACCCTTAGCACACAGAGTATAACAAAGGTCGAGATCAGCGGGGCCACTATTTCACCTCTAGAACATTTTCTTCCTCTAAATAGAATCTCCAGTTTATTTCCGTCTTTTTTTCCTTCCTCAGACACACCAGTAAGCCTCCAGCGGAAACTCCAGCTCACATGATAATTCTTAAACTTCTTTGCTGCTAATCATGCAGTGGGAGGTAATGTGAATGAATATTAAACAGCGTCTTACACTGATCTTCAGCAGACACCGATAGTAATCTGCTGGACAAAAGGAGACCGGGGTATTTTTTTCAATACTAGAACTGAAGCTGCTATTTCTAACTTTGAGCCTGCTGCTGAATGTAGTACTGAAGATACCCTCTCTGTTTCCAAATGTAGTTTTGGGTTACAAAATGGTAACACAGAGGACAGTCTTTTAATGGAAGAAAATAATGCATCTGAGAATGAAAAGGTAAATGCCTAAATACTTCAAAAGTGTGGATTTGAAGTTAAAGCTGTAAACAATAGAAAACAACTGAGGAACTAATATCCAGACATGAAACCAAAATATTCCCCTCTCCTCCTTCCCCCACCATTACAAAGGGTAGTCTTTTCAAAAGTTTTTTTTTTCAAAATAGGGTAACTGCAAATTTTGGTCTGTCTCCAGAAGGCTCTGATGTGAAACTGTTCTCTCATTTACTGGAAATGGAAGGAAAGCAGCATCTGCTTCCATTCCAGGAGAAGACCAACACCTCACAGCTCTTCCCCTGATCGTTGTCAGCAATCGACCTATTTCTGCGAAGTCCACGCATCAGTCAGCCGGCGCTACCTCATTCTCCCTGTCTTCAAACAGGATCAAGAAAAAATTCCAGCTGCTGCACACGTGAGCGGAGGTCTTCAAAATGTGCTTGCTGTGGGACAGGCAGGTGAGTAGTGGGACAACCCACCGTTGGTGGTTGAGCCGTAAGGGACCTTAGAGCATCACACGATGCTCCAGAGAGCTCTGAGATGTCTACAGTGTTAAACTCAAACAGATGCCTGTGAGGAGATCTTCCTCTGGCTCCACTGCTGAACCAAGCTCTGACTCCGCTGTTGTAGCAGCTTCAAAGTTACAGTCACCAAATACAGCTGCCACCTGCTCTTTCCATACCATTGTATGTGAACAGTATAGGACTCAAACCTCTTCAGAACGAGCTCGGCAATGAGTAAGCTTTTGTCTTGTCAAAAAGGCACAATCTTTCTCTTGCCATGGCAAAGCTGAAACACACTAATACTGAAAAATAGTCATTTCTTGAATTCCTGCTTGTTGTCAGTGAGCCTCATTCAGCATTGCTGGTTTAGTGTCGTTTATACGTTAAGTCAGTAAGTGTTTTCTTACTGTTTAGAAGTGATGGGTAATATCTCATGGGACTTGAATACAACTGGGATATTAAAAAAATAACAATACCAAATTTTATTCATTTTATGTGCCAGGATCTTGAGACATTTTCTAAGACCTCTTTCTAAAATTAGTCAGCAAGTACTTGTCTTCCAAAAGGCTCATCCTTGCTACATTTTTTTTCAAATATTCATAAAACAGTAATAAAATGTAGCACACAGACTGCTTGTTAACTACAGTTGTATGACAACATAAATACTTTGAAATAGTGTAGAAGGGGTGGTATGACTTAGATACAGTCTCTGGACCACGTTCCAACTGCCTAAAACCAGTGTGGGCTGAAAGCTTTTCAGGCTCCAGTGGAATTACTCATATTTACCTTATATAAATAGAATAATCTGTAAAATAGCTTACTGGTAGCTTGACTGTCGCCCGAGACCAAATAATGGGTGGCCTTGTAAGTCAAATACATATGTGGTTTAAGTAAATACGTTCACCCCTCCCTCAGAATGTAGGACTAGAACATGTTCCTGTGGACTCTTGGATTTTGGAGGATGATGACTATTCCAAGAAAACCTCCTTAAACTTTTATGAGTAAATGACATACTCGATTTCATCTTTTTGTCTGTAAGACGGTTGTTTCTATTAATTATGTATTTAGACTTCATTCACTTCTCCTTCTGCATACAGGAGCTTCCCAAACGTTAATTTTACTAGTTTTTTCGCTTTAAAATTAATCCGTCGCTTCAGGTATGCAGGTCTTCTGTGAGATGTCTTAAATTGCTCTTACTTGCCTATACGCAACTACTGCATAGTTTACCACGTGGTAAGAGAATTTCAGAATTATTTTTAATGAGGAAAAACCGTAAGAAAAAAGCACGTTGATCTAGGCATTATTTGGACTCCTCATGTAAACATAGCTGAATTTTCTACTAAGCCTTTCTGAACAGAAATAAATTAATTACTTGCAAACAGGAATGTACTTGGTATATTAGCTTTCATGAGCTAGCAGAGCAGTTTGGGTCAGGTTGTGAAATCACCCATTTCCTGTCCCGCCAGAGTGCCTGGACGGTCTGTAAAAGAGGCAGGGAACTCCGCGCCTAAGTGAGTTCTGCCAGATCTATTTAATTCAAGCCTCCTAGGGGAAGAAAATGGATAGGTTTTGTGCGTGTTTCAACTCTAACCCAAAAACTCCCAGAAAGAGTGACTGAACCACATGATTTTCCGGAGTGTAAGAGACCATTCAAAGGAGAGTGATTGCAGATGGTCCTCTTGTTTGGCCACAATGAGACATCATCATTCAAGAGGCTGAAGGGAAGGGTGCCTTTACTGGCTCCAGCCAGCCGGCTTAATCTGTCTGGATGTTAAATCCAGACCAAATTTTGTAAGAACAAGTATGGAACTCTGTGTGTTACCTTCCCGGTGTCTAGTAGATACACAAGTATGCACAGCATGGTCAGCTCGGCTTCACTTGAGCAGAACTTGGTTCTTTTCCGTGGAAAGACTGGAACCCAAATGTAGGGCTGTTCTGTACGGAGTCTCTCATCTGAATGTTTCTAGGATGAGCTTTTATTTTAACATAGGAGACAGATTTGTAGAACATCTGAACTTTGGGTGTATTTAGACAAGGTAAAGCTCTTTTTATATGTAGCGTGTGAAGTTCAGCTTCCTCAGTTGGGAGCAAGGTTTAGGAGCAGAAAGAATACAGATAAATTCACAGGTTGGTGAGTGTGACAGCTCAAAGCCACTGTCAAGGGTATTTGCAGAAGAAACTTGTTTTTGCCAGAAATCATGAATAAAAGTTCTGCTGCTTCTTCTCGCAATGCGTTCAGCACCACTCTTTGCTAGAGTTCAGCTTGAATTCAATAAACCGCAGCAAGAATATTCTCCTATTTATTCTAATTGAATCAATTAGAATAAATTGGGCAAGAATTATGGTAACAGTGAGGTATGTGAGTTATGAAAGCATAAGACGTAAACATTTTATTGCTTTAGAACCTAAACCTCACTCATTGCACGGAACAGCATAATGAATGTCTTGAGGGGTACGTACTGGGTCTGTGTGGCAAGGTTTGGGGGGCGGGGGGCGCTGCAGAGGTCGCTTCTGTGAGAAGCTGCCAGAAGCTTCCTCTGTATCAGACAGAGCCAATGCCAGCTGGCTCCGAGCCAGACCACCCGCTGGCCAAGGCTGAGGAATCCGTGACAGCAGCAGCATCTCTGGGATAACGTAGCTAAGAAGGTGAAAAAGTTGCTGAACAACAGCAGCCAGAGGAGAGGAGTGAGAATACACGAGAGAAACAACTCTGCAGGCACCAAGGTCAGTGAATAAAGAGGAGGTGCTCCAGGCACAGGAGCAGGGATTCCCCTGTGGCCCATGGTGAAGACCCTGGTGAGACAGGCTGTCCCCCTGCAGCCCACGGTGAAGACCCTGGTGAGACAGGCTGTCCCCCTGCAGCCCACAGAGGTTGACAGTGGAGCAGATATGCACCTGCAGCCTGTGGAGGACCCCACAGCAGAGCAGATGGATGCCCAGAGGAGGCTGTGACCCTACGGAAAGCTGGCACTGAAGCAGGCTCCTGGCAGGACCCATGGCCCTGTGGGGAGAGGAGCCCACGCTGGAGCAGAGCTGCTGGCAGGACTTGTGACTTGCTTTCTCAGTAGCAACTGTTAGTCCCATTCTTTTAATAGGTAGTACTGTAGTTGTCCTCAGTTACCCCCTCCTAGTTTCTTTTTACAGGAAAAGCCATGCTGTTGAGACTGAACCATGAGCAGGTATAAAGTAGACAGTGACTGTATCAGTATCTACTTCCTGGGTAGGATCTCTTTATTTCTATCTGCCTAGAAGTAGCTTTAAGTTACGTCTCATTAACTTAAACCAAACACTGAATCTTTGCAAATATCCTTCATGCATTTTCACTATTTTAGGAATAATTATAATCTTCCTATAAAGATCTGGGCTCCAATCATCAAGATTCATGTTTATGAGGAGACAGTTGAGATGATGAAGCATTCAAAAGGTGTATCATGGAAGGAAGGGCCAAGTTTTAGATTCAGAGAAAGCAATTATTTGTCACAACTTTAAGTTTTAGTTATTTAGTATTTAACTCAACAAAACTAAGACACGGAAGACTAGAAGGCTTACAATAGTTTTGCTTCTGTACCCACAAAATGAGTACAACAAATATACTTAGATTCATAATTTGATACATAATTCACAAGTTAAGAAATGAAGATACACACTGCCTCCCACTTCACCATGCTGCTTCTCCCATTTGACTAGCCTCGGTTTTTTCTTATAAAGATTAATCTATAAATAGATCTGGCTTCCCTTCACTGTAACACAATGTAATTCTTTCATCCCCTAACTCACACAGTGTACTACCTCCCTGTAAAACATTAA
>KZ505829.1:283657-313071 GCA_002844005.1 Limosa lapponica baueri | reverse complement strand
ACTAGACAGGTTCCTTAACAGTGTCAAAAAGACCTCAATTGCACAGGCTTTTGGAAGCCAGAACTAAAGATTTTCTACTGTTGCCAACAACAAGTACCAACTGACGCTGATAGTGGATGGAGGACTGAAATCCACTTGTTTTGAATAAACCCTGTCAGCTAATCTCTGCATCAACAATAAAGTTTGATAGAATTAAAAGAGCAAACATGCTGAAGTTAAAGAAAAGAGTGCATCATCTGCTTAAATATTTATTAGTTAAAACACATGTATTTTAACCAAATATAATGGCATTTCATACATTTTGTACTGATCATTCTGTCATTTTAAGATAATTGCATTTAAACAGTAATGCTTATTTACCTACATTTAATCATTTAATCACAATTAAAAAAAAAATCTCTTCAACCAGAAACGAAGCAAACACATCAATGCAACAAATTCTGATGCAGCAGTGCTAACCAATTCTAAATTGGAATGCTGGAAACCAAAAGATTAAGACAGAACTACACGAAGAGTATTTTTCATATCTTTTATAGGACAGAAACCTTTGTTCATGTTCTTCTGGTAGCCATCATCTTCCTTTGAGCTGCACCTACAACACAAAGAACAAGTAAACGAGCAACTTTATGCTTCTCCAGAATAGCTTAAAACAGTTCTGTAGGCATTAAGGGGCATCTTTTCTACTGCTTTGTTTCTGTATCACCAACTCATTTCATTGTTTTATATTCCTATTTTAAGAATAACTACAAAGCAACAGAAAGAATAAAGCTATTACTACATCTGTGAAAAACTGCCCTCAGAAGTGCTGCCTATGTTGTAAAAGTGCAAGTTACTTTCTGTATCTAACTAACAAGCAACTAGTATTTCATCAAACGTGAAAGCTAATTTTTTGTATATATTTATTTCCTGTATGAACAAGATACCTTAATACGTGGATATAAGGAGAGATTATTTTTTATTAACAATTTTACAACATAAATTGAGAAGAGACAGGTTGAAGGTTCCAAATAGGCATACAAAACCACCCATCTCCTGCTTGTTTTCGTAGTAAGTTCATTACATCTCCTGGGTGGGGTATTCCCCACCAGCAGAATGACTGCTTTGTGACATTTTTCCATTCTTGAGTGCACTGAGAGTGCATGATTGTTGCCATTATGCACCTAGATGGATACAAAAACCCTTCTTAGTTCAAAGAAGTATTATAAAGCAGGTGAAACCAGTAGGGGTTTCACAGCTTTTCAGAATATATTAATAAAAATGAAAAGATGAACTTCTTAATATCGTCAGAGAGAACATTACAACAGCAGTATGGACCTGAAAAGTTTGATTCTGGTTTCCTCGCGCTGCATAACCAACTCAAATGTTTCAAGCTGTTCTAACTCGTTGCTAAATGTTTATCTACACATGCTGTCAGAAATAACCTTGTTAGGAAGGTGAAGTTGGTGTCTCAGCAAATCAGACCCATGGAGTAGGCGTTGAGTGGCCTGTGACTCGCTTTCCTTTCTCTCTTTCAGCACCATCAAAAGGAAAAGTGAGAAAAACAGCACAAACATTAGTTAAAGCCTGAATTTAATCCCATGTCCTACAGGAATAATTTCATTACAATGAAAGCAGACAGACACTATCTGTAGGGGTTTTGTTTGCTTTGTTTTTGTTTAAGCAGTGATAATTATATATCTAATTAACATAGCCTATTACTCTCCCAAAGATCATAACGTTTAATAATGCCTTTAATTAAATGATTAATAGGAGATGCAGGGGTGGTTCTTACGAATTACCTGATTTACCATCACTGAAGACAGATTCTTTTAAAAATGGCTACAAATGCCTTGTTCACAAAAGACTTTATTATCTAATGATGCATACTGAAAACATACAGAAATCTGCATGGTCCACTTTACATGCAGCAGAACAATCTTCACTTTACAATAAGTAAGTGTCAACTGTTTTATGCAAGAGACAACACTTTAAAGTCACATTTCTTAAAGAAAAGCTTCATTTACAAAAGAAATAAAAGGTAAAGAAGCAATTACCGCTTTTAAAAAGCAGCTGCTTTGTTCAAGAGTGGAAGGTTTATGCCTGTATTGAAAGACAACATGATCACAAATAATGAAAACAATGAACAAATGAAACACTTTTAGCATAAAGCAGTACACTTTCAAAATGACATACAAATAGTTAAAAATTTCATTATGTTGTCTATCTATCCTTTAGATATAAGGTCTTTCGAATGAGATCCCAACATATGTAATTACTAAATGAAAACTCTTCTGTTAAGTATTGGTTCTATGTCATAGTGAATTGTATTTAACAAAATGTATACAAAGTCTATAGCAAGTTGATTAAAAAAATTAAAGTAATAAGAAACAGTACACTGAAGGCGCTCTATCCATCAAGTGCGCACTCTCAAAATTTTAAATGTGATGAACAGAACAGAAGTTGTAACTATGCCACGGTTGCAATGCCAGAAAATAAAACAAGATCATTTATCAAACATGCAGGGACTTCTGCCACAATGCTATTGTCTCTCATTTGTCAGTCGTTCCAGTAAAATAACAGCTTAAACACCGGTGATGTTGATGGGTTAGCTTACCTTCAGTGTACTGAAAGTTGTACACAACCTGCTTTAAAAGAGGAGACCATCCCTGCGGCAGGCTCAAGAAGGAACAGACCCCCTTCGGCACTGACTACACCAAGGGCATGCTGCTGTGGCCTGCACACACACACCTAGGAAAACGTGAATATAAACAGCATTTATGCTGGCCATTTTTTAAAGACAAAAATGAAGCCAAGTCTGCTAAAAACAAATCAACCACCCAGTATTACTGCTCTTTTTTTTTTTCTTTTTTTTTTTTTTATAACAGATGCTTTTTTCTTTTTATAATATATACGAACTGCAACCATATACATTAGCATTGTACTTCTGTGCAGTCTTGGCAATTAAAACAGTTCTACAGTGAAAATTTTCACATAAGACACGAAACAGAATTACTCTAACATTTCTAAAAGAAATATCAGCCTTGATGTTAATTCAAATGTATCATTTCTTCCTCAACTTTGCAGGGGAAATATTTATGTTTATATACATTAATAACTGCTGTGAAATTTCTTCAGTCTTTGTATCTTAATTACTCAAACCCTTTGAACTTCTTCATCTGGTTTAAATTTTTTCCTGGATGAAGGCGTGCTGCAGAGCCTGGTTGATGCTAATCCGTTTAGCTGGGTCTAACATTAGGATCTGGTCCAACAAGTCCTTTAGCTGGTGTACTTTTTTACGCTGGTCTTCAGGGAGTCGTTGGCACCCAATCAAGTCTGCTAACAGGTCCTTGGTTGGATTAATGGTGCTCATAACAGTAACTTTCTCCTACAAATACAAAAACGGCAACCTTGTAGAACAGAAGTAATGCACGAACCCCCTATCCTTCTTCCAGAGCTTCAGCAGCAACTTTTCTGCAGGGCTCTCTGGTATCTGATCAGCGATGCCCTTTGGCCTCATAAATCCTCATGCGGGCAAAGGAAGAGTGGAAATAATGCTGCCAGGGGGAGGCCAGGCCGCATCTTTTGCCAACAGCAGGTGTACATGTGAACCTAACATCCCACTTAACTGAGAGCGTCACAATTCCACGTGGAAAGTTCCCACATTTGACCAGTAACTCTGTGATTCTTCAGAAATGTACTATGTTAAACTGATACAGGAAGTATTAGTGACCTCCTACAACATAAGCACGTCACACTGAAGTTGGACATACTTCTCTAAAACGAAGCCAGAATTTCTTTTATTAGTAATTTAAGAGCGCATTACGTGGAGATACCCCTGTACACCTACCAAAATTAAACTTAGATTTCTCTTACACACATTCCTAAATTGTAGGAAAAAAAAAAAATCTCTGTTGCCAGTTTATAACTATGTATCAAGTCCGTACTGCTGCAAAACAACAGTCTAATAGTTTATAAAAATCTTATTTTTAATGAAGATGCCAAGACACGTTTGGAAGACCACAATAGTAGGAAAGCTTAGAACAAAGTAATAGGTTAGTCGACACATTAAGGACTTACCCTTTCTGTCACTTTATCTACTTCTATATACATAAAGTTGAGATTTTGATCAAAGTGCTGATCTTTGAACACACCTTTTCGAATCATCTGGAAAACAAGGGAGAGGCAAGAGTTTCAGCAAAGTTCTCCGTGTCTTACAAATTCCACAATTAGCATCAATGTCTACTAACTTATTGTGACATGAATATTTTAATACTAATCAAAAATATATCAAAAAGACAGTAAGAAATGTGTAGACTAAAAAAATAAAACAAAAAACCACCACTGTTCAAACCAGCTGAAAAAGGACACAGTATCTTTCAATGACTTACGTATTTTTTTTTCAGGTCAGTGCTTAGAAGGTTTCTGCTTTCACTTTATACTTAGTCTATGAAAAAGAAGCTGTATACTTTCACTTCATAAGATTTTAAATCAATATTAATTATACAGTCAGAGTGATGTCTGATATTTACTTGCTGTTAAGAGAAGATGTACATGATAAGACAAAGAATTCAGGGAGAAAAAAAGAAAGCATGTTCTACTGTTCATCACAGCAGTTTCAGATAGTAATTAAAAATCATGTACTTTTCTTTCTTACCTTGTTTGGCATCTTTCCTTTGAGATCCATGGCTAGTTTCAACATATGGTTATTGGTTTTGCCAGGAAAGAGTATTTTTCCTGTATAAAGTTCATATAATGTGCAGCCTACAGACCACATATCTATACCATAGTCATAGATTTTTCCTATAACTGAAACAGAGCAATTCCAGTTAATTCCATAAAGGCAACCTTAAAAGATACAATATCACAAAACCAGACAGATGAAAAAATTCTGATTTGCAAACTATATTGGTGCTCCTCATCTTCGGAATAAGAAGTCACCATAAAAAAATATGGATGCAAACCTTTTCATTTTTACAGTATCCCTATTTTCAATAGGGAGGCTTTTACCTAATGCCCAGCATGAATTAAGTCAGCAAAAAACAAGGCCAGAACAATATCTTTAAATTAAAACATAACTATAACCAATCAGAATCACTTCTCCCTGTCCTCACTGAGCTGAACACCAACATACATGAAGAGTCACACAAACATGCTTTCAAAGTCTGAATTTTTGACTGCCGTCATATTTCCAGAGAGTAAATTCAAGTCAAATTCTCATTTGCTAGTACTCATATATCCTGCTACTGCTTAGGATAGACGTAGCCAATCCAAATGTACTTACTAATTTCTGGAGCTCGATAAAATCTACTAACTAGATACGGTGTGATATCATTATCTGCAACATGCGAAGCTGATCCAAAATCGCAAAGCTTTAATATCGTTTTTGATTCATTCACCTGAAAGTTAAACATAAATATCCATTAGTCCTGTTTGTAGAGAGCATTTCCAATAGCACTGTGCAAGTAACAACAGATTTAAGTAAGACATAAGAAAAACATTCAGCCATTAAATTGGAAGTTCTCCCCATATTTCAATCCTTCCTCTCTGTATTCTAAGGAAACAGTACAACCTTCTTAAATTGAAAGTGACAGTTAATGTCTCCAGATCCTGGGAAATACAAAAAAGGTCAGTTTCATGTACTTTTCCCTTACTAAAATACACTTGGTGGGTCTGGATTTCTTTTCAGATACTGAAATTATATCAGTTTAGACTTCCAGCTCTAGTATCCAGAGTACCACTCATAAAGCAGCATATCATTCACATCTCATCCTTACGTAGATTTCATTCCTGTGATGGCAAAACCCAAACATTTTAAATAAAGTAAAAATCTAATTTCTTCACAGGAATGACCATGAAGAAAACCAAAGGAAACACGTTTGATTCCTCTGATGTAGCTCTCACGCTCTGCTAACCAGAATGTTTAGCAAAGAAGAAACAGCAAAGAAGAAAAAAACCCAACTCATTAAGGACTTTTCCCCATTATCTCACGCACGTACACAAATTCTACATCCAGACCGAAAGAAACTACTTCAGTTTGCAGAAAGCAAGAATATTTTTCAACTATTCATGGAAAAAGTCCCAAAATTTATCCTAAGAAAGAATACGGTCTTACTTTGGAAGATAGGTGTTCTAAAAAGATACAAGTGATTGCAGATTTGTTTGACAAATACTGTATTACATACAAGATTTTAGCTAGATGCTGTATTATATTTCTTACATACATTTCTTACATACACACCACAATAGCATTTTATATCAAACCATTCATAACATGAACGCTTAACATTTTCAGTTAAAGTAAATTCTGACTTCACCTAAATTAACAGAATGATATTAACTTCAAATACTTAATTTTACATGATAGACTGTGAAAAGTAAGTTTGAATTATTTATTACTTACCAAAATATTATCTGGTTTAATATCTGCATGTAGGATATTGCATCTTTTAAGAAGCTTTAAAGCCAGGAACAACTGCTGGCTGTAGGAACGCACAGCTTTAATATGGAGTCCAACATCTTTCCCATACTTTTTCAACACCTCTCGTAAGTTCATACTATTTTAAGAAAGAAACGGAGAGAGAAAGAATAGAAAAGAGCTTAACAAGTGAAAATATAGTGGCCCCCCAAAGTGTAGGACAAACTTGAAGAAACCAGTTAGCGTTAGATATTTTTGGAGAAAAGTAACATTCAACTTAACATACACAGCGCTCTGTTAGCTACAGCAACGAAACAAAAAGCAGATCTATCCTATACATGGTACAAGTACTTACTAGACTGGACATACTCAGTTCAGAACATATTTTTCAACAAGATTATTCTGAGAGGATTTATTTGCACATAAACAGCGTTTTCTTAACAACTATACCACTCATACTCATTTTCTAAAGAAATAAATAAAAAGGGAAGTATGCAAAAGATGAGGCGCTGAGGAACTGATTTTTGGATGTCTTAAACAGCACATAAAAAGACCACAACGTCAAGACAAAAACATCACATAAATAAGATACAAACGTGTCATAAAGAGATAAACTTAGGATACAAACAGGTGACGTCTCTAAGCAGGAATGGGAACTAAGGGAATCAATATATCCAGATCTATCATGAAACAGTATTTACAATTAACCTGTCAAAAAGCTTAATTAAAGGAAAAAGCATGCAAAGTACTAACAACTTTTTTTCCTTAGACTGTTGTTATGTATGCACTCTCCACAGAATACATAGCATTTGCTGAACCTCCCTGGGAATGCATTCTTAGTCCAAAATACAGAATTAGGAAAACTAATAAAAATTTTGTGACACACACAA
The DNA here is from genome assembly GCA_002844005.1 of Limosa lapponica baueri. Classification (NCBI taxonomy): domain Eukaryota; kingdom Metazoa; phylum Chordata; class Aves; order Charadriiformes; family Scolopacidae; genus Limosa; species Limosa lapponica. The sequence goes on along the minus strand of KZ505829.1, from coordinate 305,787 downwards.
GGATCATTACGAGCAGCACTGGTGAGATGATCCATCTTTCACAACATGTTATTTTGTTTCAAATATTGCCCGAAGTTCACAATTATGCTTTAAGTAAATCAGAAATAGTTCAGTATTCTGTGGATTTGTGCCTCCAGAAAAAAAAACAAAAAACAAAACCGAAACCCAATGGTTATTTTGTTTTTTAAAAAGTTCCTTGCATTCTTGAGTCTTGGCAGTAGAACAAGTTATCAGGAACATAAATGTAAAGATGACTCTGGAGTACTTTAATTTTTACAGAGAACCCCAAGCATTTGTCATCTTACCTGAGTGGCTCAAATACCAGACAGAGATGTTGTTTGTGGTAGAAATGCCTGAACAATCGGAGACAATGAAACTTGTCATCAGGATCTGCATCATTGAGCTTCTTCAAAAATTCCAGTTCTTTGAGGCCAGTTTTTTGCCTGAAAACAAAAAAATATGATTAGAAAACAAAATCAGTGACACACTAATACCTTTTTTAAATCTAGTCATTCACTTGCATGGTTATAATGATCAGGAAATGAGAAGGGTCCTGTCATTACTTAAGGTACCACTGCTTAGAAAAAACCAAACCAAATCACAGCAGTGGTTTGCTGTCAGTGTGTACACATTGGGCAAGTTTATTTAATTCATTAATCTTCACTGTGTCTTTGTAACCCACTTATCCTTTCTGTCTCCCTCCTGGTTGCACGTAAAGCTAAAATTAGATTTCCTCCTGCAATACGACACTTTAGCTTCAAACAGCACTCGAGAAATTTAAAAAAAAAAAGTACTTAACCATGTATGTTATTAAAAAAGTTTTAAGCTAACCTGACTATAGAGTCAAATACACACCCAAACTGATTATCTAGACAACATAAACTGAAATAGCTCATCACCCCCCTCTCTTTTTAGGCTTTTCTGGATACCTATTCATATAACTGAAAATAATCCAGTTATACACACAGCAAGGGAACTTTTAAAACTTCCAAGGTAAAATGCATGGAAAAGATTTTCATTTAAGTTGTCTTTAATGGAAGAGGACATAATATATGATTGTAGAAATATTACAGCAGGTACTAAAAATGAATATTATGGACAAGTCCTCACATAACGTAGTTTAGTAGATCATACTTGCCAGTGTTCACTCATTGTGAAAGACTTAAAATTTTTTTTTCTTCATTTCAAGAGTGAGAGCCCCATCCCTTTCTTACATACATGCAAAAATATAGAGAATATACAAAAATAATTAATGTACAGACATCTTATCTTTTTGTAAGTTGTAGATGATCAGTTAGGATCCAACCCACACCCTGACCAATCAATTCGGCCCATCGAAACAAAATTTTTTACAGTCCATGACTCTCATCTCAAAAATTTCAGGGCTGGGCAGGCCTCATAATTAACTGTAACCTTGTTTCTTGGTACCACTGTTCCCTGCCATTTTGCAAATCAGAAAGTGCCTGATGAAAATGCAAGTACCCTTCTCCTGTGATAGCTGTAAAGAAGTGTAGATACATAGTCCTCAAGCGCTTCCCATTATCTGGCTCATATTAGCAGAAAAGGCAGGAATCACAGCTGTAATCTGTTACTTCACTTGAAACAAAGGGAGATTCAAATCACATCATGAAAAACTTCCAACCGTTACATATGCTTTATTATTATTAAACAAAGCCATTACTTACATAAGTTCATTGTTCCTGATGATTTTAACCGCTACTTCCTGGTTTGCTCTTGCCATGTCCCTGGCTCGCACTACGTTACTGAAGACTCCCTGCCCAGTGTAACCATAGACATTGTACCGTTTATCTAGAACTTCACCTATATTAACACCTGAAGGATAAAAATCAAGCAATTTAAAAAGAGTTATGAGGGACATACATAATGAAACTTTTTATGAACAATATACCAATCTGTATAATTCAGAAAAAAGTGATAAAGAGTATAATCCCTTAATTCAATAGTGTACAATGTTTTGTATCACCTAGCTTTGTGGAAATTACGGGGAACAAACCAATTCTGTACTTCTGCAGTCTTTACATAACTGAGGTTATAAGGTTAAAACCTGCATGCTCATTTCATCCATTACATTACCCTCTCAGTGAGGGCACTGCAGTACATTTACATTAAAATAACGTTTTGGTACTTTTTGCACAAGGATCTTTTCCATTGTGCACCCCCAACTCCTGCTGTTCTTGCAAATCAACGAATACAACTTACGGTAATAGCCTTCTGCATCAGTCCAGTTATCCCTGAGATTGGGGTTTTCTTTGAAGTCCTTTCCAAACCCAGCAGCCCTTAGACGAGCACTCTGAAATAAAAAGAAAAGTAACAGCTTTGCTTGTGTGCTCTGGTTGTTTTTCCCTGCTGTTTACTTATCAAAGGCCTTTTTTTCCTACCAAAACACTGTTCCTTTCCACAGTACAAAGACACTTATCTTGTAGGAGAGAGAAAGTACTGAACACAAAATGCTATTTACATACCAGTATCTAAAGACCGATGCACGGAAAGAGGATGGGAACAACCAACAGAACTACTGTTAAACATAAATGGGCAAAGTTTCAACTAATATCGACAAGAAATTTATACGAGTCATGTTAGAATACACATTTTGAACCACCTGAATAAGTCTTTTTATAGTAAGTTTGTAGCAATGAAGTTTAGCAATTCATGAGGAAAATGTAATTGTTTAAGCCTTGAATTTCTGTTCGCAGATTTCATACTTACGATCATAAAATTACTACGATAGCTGTTGACATCCCTTAACAGATTTGGTAATGTATTACCACAAATTCAAATCTATTAGTAAAGAATATCTCCAATTGAACAATAGTTCAAGGGGGGGAAACTGCTCATTGCAAGTCCTTTAAATCCCTCTTTGTAACTTTCAAATTTATAAAAGCACCCCCCCACGCACTATCCTTCAAGTACTTATCCTTTTCCAGGTCAAAGGGGTTTTGAATTTTTTTAAAATTTTATTAGTATTACCAGCGTTACTAGAATGACACCATGGCAGCCTTTTGTCACCAATGCTTCTGTCACAACTAATAGACTATGCATACTATAAATCAAAACTAAGTAGAGAATTTCCAAGTTAGGAAGAAAATTGTCTGAACTTATTTCACAGTGTTGTGCATCAGCAACAACGAGGTAGATTTACAGAGAACAGCAAGTAAAGTCTCAAAACTAGTCACTGGACCGCCAAGGTTTGCAGGCTATTTCAGCACATTTAGAGAAAAGCTGCTGGAATAGTGCAAAAGTAAAAGCAGGAAATGCATCCAAAAAGACCACCCTCACCAAACCAACTACATTACTCCAACCCAGCATCATGAGCAAATTAAAATATCTTACACAGACACTTTTTAATTAACCATACATGAACCTCTAAAAAAAAAAGCACATATTTAAAATAGTGCACCATGGTAACATTAGTCTAAAGCGTAACTTATTTATAATTTTGTTACTGTGTGCCATTATAGGACCTATTCAAACAACAGGTGAATTCCCTAGTTGCTTACTCTGGTAAAACTCCCACCGATTTCAGCAGATTTCCTTTCACTGAAATATTAATTAAGAACTACTTTGTCCACCTTGGCTGATGAAAAGATTCAGAACGTACTACCCACCCAGTTACACATGCTTTTACAAATCAAAGTTCCCACAAACCTCAAGTGACAGTAACTGTCTAACAAAAGTCAAGCAAGCAAAAAAAAAAAAATCTCATACATTTAATCTCCAAGAATTACCTACATCAAAGTATGCGGCAAACATATCATCTGATTCTGTGAACATATCAGGAGCTAGCAGCTTCTTCTGAGATGAACCTTAAAATGAAATTTAGATTACTCAACATGAAAAAGATAACAAACGAGTAACTCTGTTACCAGTACAATTCGTGACTAGGTATCTTTACAATATAATCTACGATCAGTACATTGGCAACCAGGTAGCTCTACTAATGTTTTCAGCAAATACCATTTTACATTCTAGAAACACAAAACTCGGATTGGATAAGTTCTTCAAAGCACTCAAAAATTTACACCTCCTTGAAAAATTAAGTATAATAGCTTTCAAGTAATTCACACAGCAGAAAGCAAAAAGTACATACTTACAAAATCCCTACAGATGACTCTATACGCGTGTATAAAAAGAAATATAAAACGACTGTGTGTACATATAAAAAATAGATAAGTTTTCAATATACAAGTTCTGGCTTTTCTGCTAATCACAAGGTATTTTATAAAAACCCAAGTTGTAAAGCCCAGAAGTTGTTTCTTTGGGAAATGCTTTCTTTGGCCCTGTCAAAAAGGATCTTGTGGGCAGATTTTAGTCCAAGACAATGTTAACTATTAAGAGAAACATTTTTTAATGTGGGCAAGATTATCTCTTTCTCACCTTTTAATCATCTTTAAAGTCACAAAGATATTTTACTTGGTTGATAACATAAGAGCAAAGAAATATAAATTAAGTACACGTTAGTGAAAGCAAGTAAACTTCAAACTATTTCATAACACGCATTACAGAGGCATCCCTTCACACTCACAGTAAGTCTCCCTTTAGGGCATTAAGCAATGGAGAAAAATAACCTGCTAACCTCAGATTCTTCCGGTCTCACGATGCACATAGCCAACCACTTTCACATAAAATAACTAGACTTAAGTCTTTTGACAGCATCAAAAACTCTTATCCATCATGCTGACACTGTTGTTTCAAGGTATAGACCTGTCACCTGACACTACGGGGAGACAGGTTGCACCACTGGTTCATGACATAGACCCTTCCATCAACTTCCTCAAATTTTCTTTTTAGTTGCAGCTACTCACACTTGCACTGGGTTACAATGAGTTATTAACTAGTTCCTTTGGAACTCACTATCCAGCCTCAATGAGGTCAGGATAAAAATAAAAAATGGCTCTGAGGAAAAAAGATGATTCACTGCTTCCATCTGTTGTTATAGCAAACTCCAACTCAGAATCCTACCAACACACAAAGATTCCCAGGTTTGAGCGCAACTGATCTGTTTCTAAAAACAAACTTTCTTCATATCTTAAAAATGTCTATGCAGTTAACAGTTGCATTTTCATATACTTTAGTGGACAAAATTAGAAAGCAGTACATGCCTCTGACAAAAAAAAAGAGAAAGATACAGTCTGTTACACTTCAGACGACTCAGTCTAAACCTGTGGTATGCAAATAAGGAAAAGTGCATGAGATTGTTCTCCTGCAATGTAGATGGAAAGCACTATCTGAAAACACACTGCTCAAGGAACACCAGAACAAACTGCTGAGCAGTACACCGGTCCCAAAGAGATGCAACTTTATTACTTCAAAGAGAAGCATTCACTAGAACACAGCGTATTTAGCCCCTAAGGATACATGTAGGGCTCGACAGGAAATACAAGCTAACTGTCCAACCATTTCCTGAGGGCTGGGAAGGTTTCACAGCCCTTGTTAAACAGCTCGCTGTTGCAATTAAACTAAAGAGAAACCAAAACTACTAAAGTAGTTAAAACTAGTTCAAGTATGTCCACACAACAACTAGACACACCCTTTCACTGCTTGGAAGATGTACAGTAATCCACTTTCAAAAGAAACAAAAGAAAAAAAACAAGGGCAGATTTTCAATATTACAGGGTGCCCTGGGAGATGCTCTACGTTCCTTTTGCCGCAGCCCGCACATGGCAGGTGTTATAGCAACAGTGGTGTTGTACAACCGGCTGTGTGCACGGAGGAAGAGGAGGAAATAACTTCTGCTGAAGAAATGGCTATGCTACCAAGATGGACTTACTAGCAGTTAACTCTCAAAAGCCTTAATCATTCTAAATTACTAGAGACCCACCTATATTCTTCTAACACAGTGGTTTTGATCAAAAAAAGGGACAAAAAGGGCATGGTTTCCAAACCACCCCAAAATAAAGACGAGGACTTTGTTAAGCTTCTAAGAAAACAACATGTATGAGTGAAAAGAAAAATTTGGAAGTTAAAATGGCTGATTCTTAATTATGAAGACAGACATCATTACTTGCTCTTCCAAATTTATGGCATGAATTGTGTTAAGAGCTATTAGAAATATAGAGAGCATGTTCCATTCATATCATCCTCCTTAACGAGCAAGCTATATTTTAATGTTATGTTTTTAAGTACCATAATACTCATGGATACATTCTCAAGTTCTGTCCAAAAAGTCAGCCTACTTCCAAGTCTGGAAGTATGTAAGGAAACTAAGCAAAAGTCGCTTCTGAAGTGCTCTGCTTAACAGCTGAGCTTTCATAAATTACACTATACAGAGAGATCTCTGATTCTTACCGTTGTTCTGTTCAACCGTCATGAGGTTGTGCTTGGCTTTAACTGATGCCTCAAACGTGTCCACATTTTCCCGTTCGTACTCCTTAACATCAGCAGCTACTCTTTCTAGGATGTCGTCTGGTGAATTTGAGCGACTACGTGTACTACTTTGAGGACTGCTGGGTTCAGATGGTACAGATATATTACTGTCTTCTGTCTGGCCTTTGTATTTCTAAAAAGAAATTTTATTGTTAATCTCACTATCACAGCCTATCACAACGTAAACATTTTTATACTCAGTCTTTCGTGGTTTGTGCTAAACCCTAATCTTTGCTTTCCATAATCACCTACATCTCTAACGGCAACAGATTATTTGCAGAATACCGCTTTGGAAAACTCATCTTGCTTCAATGCACCACAGCCCAGACCATAAAAGACAGCTGAAAAATTCATGTGTGTCCTTTAGGCTTTTACATTTCTGTAAAAAACTATTTTTATTGAAGATTAACTATTTTGCTGTGCGTGACAAAATGTCAGTACCGATAGATTTATTACTAAACTATTCTGGCACACAAGTAGTGAAATAAAGTCCTTAAGAAAAAAATAATGATATTGTATCTTACATTCCAGAATCTTCTCCATTTTTGTTAGTGTTATGGCACATAAAAGTAGTATTTAGATTCAGTTTGTTCGTTTGAATTGGAAATCCTGTTTATTTATTCACTCTTACTGAAAAATTTCAGATGGATTAAGAAAGGTCATGACAACACCTTCACAAATTATTTTTTTTTTAACTCAAGTAGTATGAAATTATACAAATGTCACTTCCTCTCCCAAAAGTTAAAAATCAAACGGAATAAATGCTGATACCACTCAGCTATCACGGTTGAACTATTCAATAATACAAGCAGAGGTTCCCCATTTAGGGAATTAAGCTTTGGAATTTCCTTCCTGCATAGACAAGCAACAGGTAGTGTTAAAAATAATTTATTTTCTCTGGTTTTGCTCATAGTTATGAAAGATTTTACACTGGGCTTTGCATAGAAGTCAAACACTGAACAGTATTTTTAGTGCTGCTTATTTTAATCAACGTAAAACCTGGTGTTTTTCTAAGTAAATTTTGAGTAAATAACTAATATGTAAATAAAATGCTACAGCATTTTGCTTACTGTGTTCTGTGTGCCAAATCCCAACTTTAAAAAAAAAAAAAAAGACACCTAACTTGTGTTGAAGAATTACATCCCCTTTGGCCACAGCTTCCTTTCAGGGATATCAATTCCATACTACCTGTCACTACTGTTACTTCCTTACAAGGAATAAGGTGGTCATGGAAACTCACACATGTAATTGAATACTTTATCTACTTTCATGAAGAGGAAACCCATGTCAGAGGATTTATGAAGTTTTGGAAATGTACAAGGACAATTTCTACTTGAAACAAACTGACCAGTTAGGTTAATTGATACATAACTTCATGCTATATTGACATTATGATATCAATGATCCAGCTATAAGGAAAACCTACAGATTAAGATAATTGAAGAACATTTTTAACACATCATAGGACTGTCAGAGAAGGTTTAACTGTAGCACAAAAATGACTCACAGAAGAGTTGCTTCAGTCTTAAAAGCAATGCTGTTGCAATAGAAGTGTAAAGTTTAACTGAGACTAGCATTTACAATAAATTAATTGGGAAAATATAGTACTAACTAACATAATGTAGTATTAGGCTACAAGCCTTCCTTTATCACAACATTTTACACTAAAAGCCTAAAATTAGTTTCTGTAACCCACGTGGTAATATAACTGTGTACCTGAACAATTGCTTGCCGCTGTAGTCTCCTTTGTCTTATCTCCGCTTCTTCATCCTCTTCTTCCAAATCAAAGTCTTCAAGGCTATAAAAATACAATTACTTTTTATGTAACATCATAAACGTAAGAGTATCCACTGAATTTTACCAAATGCCGTTCTTTAACACAAAAAGCACACAATATATTAAACAATAGCTGTTCAACTGCCTTGGAAAGCAAAGGTGTATATTTACCTCTCCTTACAGAGAAAATTTACCTTTTGTCATTTCATTGGGACTTTTGAGCATTTCATTTTTAACTGCAAACAATTAACAGTAACTGGTTTTAATGAGGAAAAAAAGAACCACCCTTGTTCGTTTTCACTCCAGCATCACTCTTCCTCGACGATTTGATTAAGAATGCATACCCTTGTGCAATTTGATTAAGTAGATCTTGAGCAAATATAAAAACAATTTGCAGATAGCAATTAATCCTTTCAACTGTTATAGTTTTTCCTCAAGCAGTAAGCTTGAGGAAACAGACCAAATACTTTCACAAGATACTGATCAAGTTGAATTTAGAAACCAAACAACATACCATCCCCTCAGGTCTGCCTGCTTGCCAACAGGACTTGATATTTCTTGCATACTCCAAAGGTTTCCAGATTATCCCAACAGTAATTTGACAAGATCACAAGTACTAAAACATGATTAAGGTTTTACACCATGAAGATAAATATTAGTTCATACTCCACTTTAGCAGATCTGCATTTTTTGATAATCAGCACAAGTTAGAAATGAATTCTTACTTTTCATCTGATGAAGACTCCTGTTCAGCTTTCATACCCTCAGAGAGACTACCTTTAAATTTGTCTTCTTTAACTTTGCTTCTGCTCCTACGCCTATGGCCACCACGTGACCTGGACCTCCTTCGAAGGCGAGATCTACTTCTTCGGCCTCTATCCCTGGTAACAATAAGAGGAGTTTGGATTTGGGGGTTTTGGTTTGGTTTTGTTTTTTGAAGAAAAGGAGGAAAACCTATTCATAACACATAAAGGTACATTATGACTTCAAAAAATAAAACAAATGAATTAATGGAGAACAAAATGAATTCAACTATGCTAGCACGTATAAACATGGTCAAAAAATGCATCGTCTTTTTACACGTAAGATAGCAATCTTCATTCTTTTAGTAATATTTTACAAAATACATTTAAAAATGCAGTGTGTCTTTACCTCCTTCGAGGAGATCTACTCCGCCTTCTTGGAGATCGGCTACGTCGAAGGGGTGAACGAGATCTCCTTCTAATGGGGGACCGAGACCTTCTTCTGGATGGGGACCATCTACTGGGTGGGCTAATGTCTTTTGATCTTTCACGTCTAGACAAAATATCATCTCTGGTCCGCGTTCTTAAAATAGAGGAAGAGAATGGCAGTAAAATCAGGAGCCAGCCGAAAACAAAAATCACAATTCCCTCTAAAAGCTCACTTTAAAAGCTTGCTGCAGGTGAGGGAGCACCAGATGGGCTTCTGAGGGAGGGATGGATAAGTGCGCTGCAGAGCTGGCTGCACTTCTTGTGTGTGCCTGCCTGTGTGCACATCCATAGGCCTCGTTCAGGACAACTCTCAAAACAGAACTACTTAATTACTACAACAAAGCTAGGAGAGGTTTTAAAGCAAAACTTGTGTTTAAGTCTTAGATAAATAGTGGCCTACTTTCACGTTTATCAGAAACAGAATTTGAACAGTAAATAAAAACCCAAAACTACCTCTTGAGAACTTTCTCAGCAATTTTACAACACACTACTGAAATTTAGAACCATACTGCTCCACAGTAATGACTTTTAATGTCTATTTCAATTTGGGCACCAGAACTGGACAGCTTCAACATTTCACACATTCTAATACAGCAGCTGAAAATGAAAAGTCTTAATTACCATGTAAACTAACCCTTCTCAAATGAAAAAATCATTCAAGTTTGACACATTCAAAATTTGCTCATTCTTGTCTATAGATTCTCAATTATTCAAGAAAAAAAAAAATCAAAATCCTTGATGGTACAACTACATTAAAAAGCTTAACTGTATTCCATGACAGCAAGGCTTCAATAAAAAATTGGAAAGGATAGAAATTAAAAATATTTAACAACTATTCTAGTGATGCTGCAACAGAAATTCTTGGAAAATATTTCCACACCATTGTTCAAAGGAAATGTTGCTACTTCGTTTCTTCCTGCTCCCCACCCTTGCCTTTTTTTTTTTTTTTTTAAATCAAATTGGGACAAGTTATTTCAGGTGTTATGGCTCATCAATGAACAAAATCTCTTGGGTCTGAAAGATTAATTCTGCCCATTCTGTGATGGTTTTTTGTTTGTTTTAAGACTGTTATATCAGCTTCAGTTACCTTAGCTACATATAATGACCAGGCATACAAAACTGATGCAAAATACTAAACAGTGGGACAGAGGGAAAATTTACACACATGCAGAAGTACTGGAGGTTTCTACAAGAAATTACTGGAGACTCAAGTGCTGGAGCAGGCTGATCCCATTAACCCATTTAATTTACATTATGTTCTTGTGCACAATATTACAGAAAAACACAAGATGAACTGACAGTTCCAGGTTTCCTGCCTAACAAAGTGGTTGTACTGCCAAAACCCAGTCAAAGTAACTGTAAAAAAATTAAATCAGTTCAGGGATTACAGGTATGAGATAAAAGGTAGAAGCTGATTAGAAATTCACAGTAATGTCATATAAAAAGTAACTTCAGTCAAAGACCTGAGAAGCATCTTACATGATTAGAACACTGGAAACAAACAGGAAATATAAAAGTAATGGGATTTTTTTGTTAAAATGGTTCATTAAAGCTCCTGAAATTCTCTGGCAGCCTGAATAACTATAGGCAGTTAAAACTCCAACATAATTGGAGTTAATTCAGGATGCCCCACGACGAAAGATTACCCCTGCTGATTTGCAAACACTTCCAGCAAAAAAAATTTCTTACTCCCCCACTCACATGCTGCACACCACGGTGTTAGAGAAGTCTGAATTTGATAGCAAAATTCTAGACACATTCATCACTTGAAAGACTGTCTAGACAACTAATTCAAACTGGCTGCAATGCAAGCTGTCATGAGAAATGAAAACTGAAAGGTGCAAAATGCTACGAAAGAAAAGTCAAATACTATGTCAAAGAAATGTACTGGTTGCATGGATACATTTCTGATTCACCAGAGTGCAGTCAGATAAACTGCTAGTGTTTACAATACTTGCTTACTCTAGTTAACACCACTGGAATCATCCTCCAAAGTACCTGCAGTATTGCTAAGCAGCAGGACAGACAAATAAGCTGATAATGCACCTGTGTAAGATACCCCATACTTGAAATCAGAGTAACATTCAGTGATGCAGTCAGAAAGACTTTCACACTTATTAGGCACTTACATACTGAGCTCGATCTTTGTGGTTCTAATATACAGTTTTAAATTCATACTGCTTTGCTCTTAATTCTTGGAGTGGGTGAAGCTAAACTCCCTGATAAAAAGTTTTAAAGTATTCATTATCCAAAAGTAATGCTGAACTCTCCTGCCTGTTGAACCTCTTATTTAATGAATTAACTTCCAAAAACGTATATGCTTATATTGTTCTCTGCTTGTGAACTTACCATCCAGGCCTTATCAGCTTCAGAGGAGGAGATATTAGTAATTATTGTGTTGTGGTTTATGTTAAATTTCAAGGTAACTGCTTTCATAGACTAAATTGTCTTTTTTAAAAAAAAAAACATTATAATACATTAAAAATATTTCAGCCTTTCTCCTTTAAGTGTATGCAAAACATGGTAATGACCTACAACAGACCAATAATGAAGCAACTCCACTATACCTCCAGCAGATGAAAAATACCAAAATAAAATTAAGAAAAAAAAAATGACTGAGAGAAGGACATTTTGATATAAAAGATTTGCTTACATTCACACATGCTGACTCTATCATTAGGGTTGGTTTTTTTGGGGAGGGGAAAAGGGGTTAATGACACACTTTTAGCCAACACATATAAGAGTGGAGGGGATACTCGCTCCACAGAAATTCTTGAAAGCAACAGAACTATTAATTAAGAAAAAAAAGTAGAAGCCAAATTCTGAATCCAAGCAAGTGACAAAGAGGAGAACCTGAGCTATAAAACTTGTTCCCAGCAATGGTGTGAACAGCAAATAACTCAGCACTTCAACAACTAAAGCTAAATTTGCATGTCTGACAGCTAGGAGGAGTATTTTTTAAAAATTGAATACATACAAAGTAAGCTCATAATATAATGCACAATCTGATTACCTCTTGTAATAGCTATTTTCAGAATAAAACAGAGATAAACACCAAACAATAAGATAGTTCATCCTGTAATGCATTTTTGTGATGTTTCATGACATCTTTAAGTTACCTGGGAGAAGAAAGACGCCTCCTTTCCGATTCTCGTCTTTTCCTTTCTGCAGACCTACTCCTCATTCTTCTAACCGGAGACCGGGTTCGAGAGGGGGATTTACTCTGTTTAGATCTACGATCATTGAAGAGAGGGGATCTGCTTCTTCTTGACTTTTCACGTTGTTTGGGAGATAAGCTTCTTCCTTTTGGGCTACGGCCAGGTCGCCTAGGGGACCTGTTTTCTTTCCCTGAAGAAGCATCTTTAGAAGGAGATTTAATTGGCTTTTTTTCTTTGTCAGTCTCTGATCTCCTAGGTTTTCTATCTTTGGACCGTGATCTTCTATCTTTGGATTTGCTTCTTAGTTCTGTTGGAGACTTAGATTTTCTGCCACGATCTCTACTTTTGTTTTCATTTACAACTGGAGACTTTCTGCGATCTCTTGATTTACTTTTATCATCAGCCTTATTTCTATCCTCTGGGGGAGACTTAGACTTTCTGTTTTTCTCCTGAGATCGCCTTTTAAGCATTGGAGACCTGGATTTCCTTGTTTGATCTTGAGACTTACTTCTCTTATAAGGGCTTTTGGATTTCCTCCTCTCTTTTGACTTGCTTCTAGTTGTCTTCTCTTTGATTCCATCAGCTCCTACTTTGCCTTTCTTTTTGTCAGACCTGTGCCTAGTCCTTTCTTTTGATTCACTCTTACTTCCTTTCTTGGAACTAGTTTTATTGTCCACAGGTTCTAACTTCCCCTTAGTGTTTGACTTAGCTGCAGGTCTCGTTCCATTTCGCGCTTTTTCATTAATCTCCCCCTCTTCTTCAGATCCTGACTCATAACCTTGTAATATTAATCCCATCCCAGACTGGACTTTTCCTTCCATTAATTCATTTTCAAGTTCAGCTTTCAATAATGCTCTTTGTTTCTCCAAGTCTTCCAGAGGAGCTAAAAAATCAATTTTAGTTCTTTTAGCTGGTCCATCTTCCTTGTCTGAGGTATCAGCTACCTCTTTCCGTTTATGTTTCTTATGTTTGTGTCTGTGTTTATGTTTTTTGTCCTTATCTTCTTCTGAAGAATGTTTATGTTTCTTGTGTTTACTTCGATGTTTGTGTTTCTTTTTTTTGTGTCGGCTGTGCTTGTTCTGAGGTTGGTCTGCCTCTGATACTTCCCCATTTTCTTCATTTACACTTTTTTCAGATGCATCAGCATCTTCAACCCTGCAAAAAGTAAAGAAATACAGATCAGCACTATCAACTCACTGCAGTCCTTAATCCTGTTAAGTTGACAGACTTTTTTATGATAGAAACTAACTGGCATTTAATTACCTACCTTTGGGAGAATTAAAAATATATGACTAATGTAACAAAGTTATACAAGCAGATACAATTCCTCCTGAAGAGACAGCTGTGATGGTAAAAAGAAATACTGAAGGGAGACAGAGCGTATGCACTAACGATACGAATGTATGGGTGAAATCAATGCTTACGCTTTTAGGTTCAATACTGACAATATCTGTTAACAGTATGCAACAATGCTGCATATTTATGCATCCTGTCAGTCCATCATCTGTTTGCTGCTCCACTTCAATGCCTAACCCAAGCTGTGCTTTTTAAAAGTATTTTCAAATGGCAGAACACAGTTGTGCTCCAAAGACCAAAACTTATTTCAAGGGATGATGCTGACTACCCAATGAAACCATCTTGCAAAATCTCAGAGTTGACTGACGCTCTTAACTACTATTTCTTTCTGTAAATGTTTCTGTTAGAAAATCAAGAACTGTTCTTATCATGCATTTCTATTACTTATGCAATACAGGGAACAGGATAAATTAATAAAGTCTGATTTCAGAAAAGCTTTCTGATAGTATACAGTAGACTATCAGCTTCCCAAGAAAAAAAAAGCCGTAATCTTTAGACATGTAAAATGGCATTTGCCCAAAAAGCAGAAAATAAGTCCACAACAAGTTATTAAAATAATAATGTATACTGTTTCTTCTAAAAAAAATAAAAAATTTTGATTAGCTAGTCACAGCAACAAGCAATTTTAAATAGCATACTTCCTAGCTTCAGAAGTTGTAAAATTCAGTCCTGACATTTACCTTTCTTAGATGCTGAACCTGGCTTACTAATATATCTTTTTAGTGTTTAGCAAACACCTCCTGATCTCCTTCAGAACATCAATTAAGTTACTGTCTGTGGTAAGATGGATATTTGCCTTTTGAAATCTGTTGTCATATATTATAGGTGCCAGAGTTCACCTTTCTACAAACTCACCCCATCTAAGCTACTGTATCGGAATTTACTATCTAACACTTTAATAACTTTCTGTGTCCTTCCCAAGCCTCATTCATTGAAAAGAAATTCCCTCAACATGATGGTCAGGAGCTGCAGAGGGATGTACACAGAGATGTAAATATACCTTCTGAAATCTACTAGCTTCATACAACAGATGTTTCTGAAGAATATGATCAATGATCCAATAGATTAAATCTATCAGGGGTATTCTAAGCCAGGCCTAAGGGATAGCACCTCACTATACATCTGATTAGTGTCTTCCAAATTAAAGACAGGATCTTCACACAGTGCACAGTTACTGATTCTCTCCTGCTTGAGCTAATGCAAATTCTAGTACTAGTAAATAATCCAGACTTTTCTGCATCATACACTGAAATTATTTGCCAAAACCATTAACGCTTTAGTGCTCTGAAATGAGAAACTTCCTAAAGAAGCAGACTCTTTCGAGTTAAAAATACACAATATTCAGAGACCTAAGTCAAAATGCTGTATGTTTTTCTATTACATCTTTCCCACTACTTCTGCTTACTCAAAGCATAAAGAAGGATGTTTTTCTTACTTGCTTCTTCTGACGCTCCACACCATTACAACAACAGAATAACAGAAAGAGGACAAACTGTCTTGAAATGAGTTTGCTCTATCTTGCATGTGGCACAGAAGACACGAAAAAGGAGGAAAAGTACTACATGTAAAAACTTTTCAACTTGGATTTGCAATCCAGAGCAAGTATTGTCAGTGATATACATTGACTAAAAGGCAGAGAAATGTCACAAGGAGAATTTTAAGGGAACTCTGCATCTTTCAAGATTTCTTTTAGTCAGATACAGGATGCTGTGTAAGTCCCCAATAACACATTAACAGTACTTCAATACGTTACAAAAATATTACAGAACAACAACCACCACATCTGTTCAAGCTGCTTCAGATTAACTCTTCCTTAATAGCAGAAAGTGACACTGAAATCTATAAGGAAGTTATTTTGTTATCATATGTATTTTAATGTTATGTAATAACCTCACCTTACATTCCGTAAAAGCAAGCTGGTAGCAGAGGCATCAGATGAGACACAGCACAACAGCACCTCAGGCCACTATAGACCACTAATAGGACTGCCAGCTTTCTTTGCATTTGTACCTCAACTATAAAATTACTATTAACATCATTAATGCGCATTAACTATTTCAGAGTCTATTCAGGTTTATTTCAAGTAATTCCATCAAAATATGGATAAATTTTTACTTCATTTAAATGCTTCAAAGGCATAATGAAATGGACGAGAAACCTTTTAAGAATATTTCAGGTGATGAGACAAATCGGTAACTACACGTTTAGGTGCTATGGGCTTTAACTATGGAGGAACTGTGACATGATCTTGTTATAGCCCCGCTTTTTCTTACTTCTGAATTCAAGGGGAAGAACAACAGGAAGTTTATGAAGATTCGCAAAAAGATTTCACCCATCTTTTCCTACATTTCCTGTCGCCAGTTTTTACCTTATTTCTCTTCTTTGTGTTTCTCTATACAATACTAAATACTCTTTTCATGTGCTCACGTGTTTTACATGGTTCACATGTACAGCCACTGCTTGTCCTCACCTGCTTTCTACTCCCACGATTAACACCACCACCACACACACAACAAAGGCCCCAAATCGCTACTTTTAAAGGGAGAAAAAAAAATACAGAAGGGAGTTTATATGGCTAAGACGTTTGCATAGTGAAGAGCAGCGATAAAGTAAGCATTAGCCTGTCAACTTCGGGCAAAAGTTCTCGAGAAGAGTGGCTTCAAGAGCTCGTGAGCATCGGCAGACCTAAAATCTCACGAGGCTAACCGGGGTGCCGGGAAAACGGCACCCCCGGAGCCCCGGTCCGGCAGGGAGGCGGCAGCTCCGTCCCCGCTTCCCAAGGGGAGCCGGGAGTTGCCAGTCATTTGGAGGGCTGGAAGGAGGGGCTGCCGGCAACAAATCGCTTTTTTGCTTCCACCAGCGCAGGGAATTTTTATACCGCGAGAGCGCCCGGGACTAGGGGGAGGTGGGTTCGCCGCAGGGCGGGCGGGCAGGCAGCGGTTCGGCGGGCAGACGAAGGGGCAGCCCCGAGGCACCGGGGAGGCCCGGCTCAGACAGAGAGCCGCGCTCCGCGGTGTGTGTGTGGAGGGATGCCGGGGGGCGCCGGCGCACCTTCCCCGCAGGAATGCCCGAGCTCCCGGCGCGCGCCCGGCTCGCGGCCTCCTGCGCGCGCCCGCCCCTCCCCGTCCCCTCTCCCCGCCGCCGCTTCCCTGGTCCCCGGCCGGCGGGAGGCGGTAGCTCCGGAGCCCCGGCCTCACCGGGCCGCCTCACTGCGGGGCGGAGTAGCTCCTATAGCAACCCCTCTCCCTCAGAGCGGCCGCCTCCCCCCATCTACCCCCTCCTCCCGCCACCTCCACCCGGGCCGCTTCTCGCCCTCCCCTCGCCCGCACTTTCTCCCTCCGCCTCCCCGAGGCGCCAACACAGCGAGGAGCCTTCCCCAGCCGGTTTCTTACTCGGGGGCTCGCAGCTCGGGCTCCGCCGCGGCGGCCATTTTGAACTTCCAAACTCCTTCGCTGCCGCTGGGGAGACGCGGGGCCGCGGCGCAGGCGCCGTCAGGCGAGGGGGCGGGTTGAGGTGGGGGCGGCCGCCGGCGGAAGTGAACCCCGCGCGCTGGGCGGAGAACGGACCGGAAGTTCCGCCATTTCCGCCAGCGGGGGCTGTCGGCGCCGTCAAGAGGTGTTCACGTAGCTTGCCGTTCCTGGGATACGTGTAAACGTCCGCACAGTGATTTTTATCAGTAAGTCAAATTTTATTTTATTTTATTTTATTTTACTTTATTTTATTTTATTTTATTTTATTTTATTTTTTTGGAATTTACCTCAGCTATAAACTTCTTTGGGTCTATAACTCTATTTAGGCA
Organism: Limosa lapponica baueri; assembly: GCA_002844005.1. Classification (NCBI taxonomy): domain Eukaryota; kingdom Metazoa; phylum Chordata; class Aves; order Charadriiformes; family Scolopacidae; genus Limosa; species Limosa lapponica. Next base: position 288,082 of record KZ505829.1, on the reverse strand, counting down.
ATGCAAAATTTAGGAGAGAGTTCCGGCACGAGCTGTAAATGCGGTCGTGAGGAGCGCTGTAGGTGTTCATTTCTTCGGTGATGTTCCTTCATTCTGCAAAATCCCGTCTCGTTTTATATTGTGGGTTCTGAATATTTCTAGGAGTAGTTAACCGTTATATTCTAATAATTTCAATATTATTAGACTTTTTATGTCTCTCTAAGTTTACTGTAAAGGTAGTGCTTTTATCTATAAGTTTTCTTATGCTGGTCATAACTAAATATTCTCTTCATTTGTAGATGGGAGGACCTTGGCAGAGTAATGTAATCTGTATTTCTTAAATCACAAAAGGACGTAATTCTGGTTTTCTGGTGCTGTTCTCCTTTGTATTGACTACAGATACTGCTTTTGTACTAGTTGTACTTTAAGCAAGGACTGAAAAATGTGAAAATGTTTCTGTTGTTAGTTGCAAGTGTTTTGCCCTCAATAAGACTATGTGTTTAGTGCTTACCTTCAAGTGTGTAGGTAAAATCTTGAAAGGTTTTTTTTGTACAAAGGTAGTTTGGTCATTTTTCTGTTTAACCGTTAGTTGTTGCAGGTGATTGCTGCAGTTGATTGATTTTAGCCAGGTTTCTATGGCTGCTACTGCTAACGTAGATCAAATTCTTGCTGTCTGGGTTGAACTATGGTTTAGTTCTGATTGCTTAGTAAGACCAGTGCAAAACCAGGTATTTTATGTGAAATAAGATGATGTGTCACAGGATTGCTCTGGAGTTTGTGGTAGTAGTCAGGTAAGAAAACAGGCGATGTTAAGAGTAGTGGGGAATGTGGAATAATAGGGCTTCCTATGATTGTAGGCGGGCTGCGTTGCAGTGTAGGTTTTGAAGTGCTCGGATTAAATATGTGTTGTGCAGTCTAATTTTGAAGTCATCTTTGGGATAGGTGGGGTTGTTCTGAGGCTTTTGCTGTTTAAAAGGAGAGGAGATAGAATTTTGGTAGAATGTTATTGCAGAATTCCTGCAGGAAAAGTAACTAAAAAAAGGCTTATTTTTAGAACTAAAAGCAAAGTTAGTGTCTTTGTGCTTCACAACGACATATGGTGTCTCCACTTAATTGTATGCAACTGTAAGTCGCCTACAAGGCTGCAGTCCTGTCTAACTTTTTCTCTAAGAGGTTGGGAAGGAGAGCACATAGAAAGACAGCTGAAATTCATGATATTTCAAAATACAAATTTCACTACAACAGTGAAAAGATTTATGAGTGCTTATGCAAATAATGTTTTCTTGAGTGAAAGGAGAACTTTTTTGTATTGACAAATTATAAGTTGTCTCTTGAGTGAATAATTTCCTTCCTTTTTTTTTTAGGGGGGTGGGGGGAAGAAGGAAAAAACCTCAAAAATCTATCTCCCTTACAACCGTAGTGAGAAAACAACCTGGGACTAGGTTTTCTGGGGTATTTTTTTGAAAATATCTATCATGTCTGGGGCAATGAATTTTGAAGATTAGAATTTACCATTCACTGCTATGCTAAAATATAGTTTACTTTATAATAAATATAAAATAAAGTTTACTTAATTTTAGCTTCCTGCTGAAAAATTTAGTAGGTTAAACACTTAATAACTTTTAAAGCTCTTGGTAGTATTATACAATTGTAAATATTTTACATTTGTTTTGAATATTGTTTGCATTTTTGTGATAAATGTAAGCAAAGGAAGCCTTTCTAAATATCTTTTTAACACTGTGCTCCACTGAGGTGGAGATGAGACATAAAAGAAATTGTGAGAAGTCTTCAGCTTGCTAGTATTTTTCAAATGCTTCATTCCAATAAAGGGAGTTATACTACAACATTACAAAGAACTGTTGTCTGCCCATTTATTATGTTTGTGGAGCTGGCACAATGGGTATATGATCCTCCCTGCTTGCTATGAAGATAGTTTTTGAAATTAAGTTTTAACTGTAGTTTCTTAGCACCAAACTTGTGTTTAACTTAGTGTCAAGTTTTGGCTGTAATTGCTAACATTTATTTGCTACAGTATAACCTTTATAACTGTTAAAACTTTTAACCTACATGAAAGCCTAACTGGTTAGTGGAAAAAAGCGTAATTACTTACTTATTCTTAAGTCTTAATTTCTTATTTAGGACAAAGCTATCAATTTGTCGTGCCGAGAGATTCTTGTATGTGATTATGTGATGTTATTCCTTGTTTACTTGTCTAAGTTAAAACAGTTGTTGATATCTGTATAGGTTGTATATATATATATGTATATAGGTTGACAGTTTACCATCTGCATCCGGGATAAAGAGGCAAAAGACCTGAAAGACTAATCACGCTGCCTGTTGTCATTTTGGGTCTTTGAATCTTAAGCCTTAAAAAAGAGTGTGGAAGTTGCTACATAGTTGTGTGATTTTTTTATATCAAAACCTTTACAGGAACTGGTTTGTGGTCTTGATTGCATTTCCACTTAAACACAAGTCCTCTCTGCAAAACCCGCAACCTCCAACCAGTACCTTCTCCAGACCAAATTTAGACTGTCAGCAGATGCTCTTAGCAGAAAATGGACAAGTAAAGTGTATTGCATCTCACCGTTAAAAATAATCCTTTGAAGCTTGGGTGTTTTGATGTTTCCCAAGTATCTATCCCTCAGTATTTTTCATATGCTCCATAAGTCACATCAAAATAGTCCACTGCAAGTGTATGTTTTGCTAACTAATTTTAAATTGAGGTTTGAAATCTTTGAGAATTGCTTGTTACCCTGGTTTTTCTGGTTTTTTGGGTGGGTTTTTTTTTTTTGTTTTGTTTTGACATTGGGGGAGAGGAGTGCATTGAGCATCCTTAGAGCTGAGCTAACCTTGCTTTTGCCGCCAGAGTCTCCATGGTCAAATTGTGTCTTCATAATTAATAATTGCTCTTTCTTCTAAAATACTGTACTTCTAAGCCAAATTCAGTCTCATATTGCTTAAAGAAGCAAAAAAACACTTTAAAACTACATAAGACTGAAGTTCGAACTTCTATGTTAATCATCGTTTAACATGGAGAAATGTCTTCTATTATAAATTAATGTATTTAATCCGGTTTTAACCTGATATAGCAAACTGGCTTGTAATATAGCTAAGGAATGAATCAAGGTCTACAACATCTGCGCAACTATGGTTACAGTTTCAGACTGCATCCATGTACTGAATGTGAGAGATGTTAATTCCAAACATAGGTGGATTTTTTGGTGTTATTTTTTTATTCCTCCCTCCCTTCACTAGGTCTCTTTATAAACTAAACAGTTAAAAAAAAGTAAAAGAAGGTTCAACAAATGCTTTATAAATACTATAAACATGTACTGGATTTCTGATTAAAAGTTTTTCTGTCTGCTTTTACAGAGCAGAGCTGAATTTCCCAGTGCTAAGTATTTGCTTAATGCAAGTGTACCTACAAGTAAATTTGTTTTAATTGGTGGAAGAAGACTTTACAGTTCATTAAGCTAGTTTGGAGCTGTTGTTCGAAGAGGGGGAAGAGGAGGAAGAGGATTAAGGACTTACAGTTTGTTTGAAGACTCTGAAGAGAGAAGTTGTGGATGCCCTGTCCCTGGAAGTGCCCATGGCACCGGGGGGTTGGAACTCGTTGATCTTTAAGGTCCCTTCCAACTCTAACCAGTCTATGATTCTATGAAGCGGGGATCCCCATCTTCAAAGGCTGTTGACGTTGGTGGGGTGTAGCAGCTGCCTTGAGCTTGCAGCTGAGCAGCCGTTAAGTAGATGAGAAAAGAAGATGACAACAACACTTAACTGCAGGGCATCTGAATGCAGGACATAATGAGGTGCTTGCGGTTTGGATACTTCGTTGTTCATTTGAGTTTTTCATGGGCTTATTTTGGCAATTGGTAATTGCTTGGTTGAATAGCCACTTGTGTGTTAGTTTAAAAGGGAATTCTTCTTTGTTAAATTAGTAGCAGCAAGTTTATCTTCTTTCATCAATTTTGCTCCATCTTACTCTGTGAGAGCTTTATTTCCTTCTGCAATAGATAGAGATTCTTGCTTTGTGTAAGGAAGATGCTGTATTACCTCACTGGTTTATTGATTTTTTGTTTTCAGACTGGGCCCTTCACTTGGGAGGGAGGGGAATTCTATTCCGCTTAAAACATCAAAGCTGAAGGATGCTTCATGTCTGAAGCTTTTCTGACTTTAGCTTTGTGTCAATGTGACTGGAATAACAGCAGAATTGTAATACTCTGAATGATGGCCAGCCAGGTTCAATCTACAATTTAGATCTTTTTTGACAGAGTTTAGTCTTTCTGATTCCTTTTTTGATGTTTAATGATGTCAAAAGCTCATGTCACAGTTCATACTGTTAGCAGTTCCAGTTCCTCAAACCTTGACCTACAAAGCCCTAGACTTGTGGTTAGAACAGAGCTATGCGGAGTGTCCCACGTGTCTCTGATTTCTGACTGTTGTCTT
>KZ505829.1:211352-267102 GCA_002844005.1 Limosa lapponica baueri | reverse complement strand
TAGAAGAAGAGATGTAAACTTGCTTGAGATATCTGCCTTGCTTAGTGACTTGGAAGAGTCAGATGACTGCTTCTGATGGCACAGAGTCCGACAGGTTCACGTTTTTGGTAGTTTTGCTGTCAAAGACTGCAAGAGGATTTCCTGAAAGTTGTTCATTCCTGATGATAATAGAGGTAGGGAGAGTTCTGTGCTGCTTTAATAAGAATGTATGGGAAAATGTTTTGTGTAAATCTTAGTTTGAAAACACAAGTTTTTCTATGCCTGTGTAGTAAAATACTTCCTTACATGCCAGATCAACCAATTACATTTTTTGTTAGGTATGAGGGGGAAGGAGGGTTAAAGTATGTTTTCTGATTAAGCATACTTTAAGATAGTCTAGAGTCTTTTGCTTGTTGCATTCATATAAATACCACCACAACCCCGAATATAGAAAACCCTTAAATGTTTGCAGCACCAACTGTGAGGTTTTTAAACTGGTATGGTGTATACATTGCTAAGTCTAAGAATTAATTTTAACCAATTTAGTTGTTTAATTTGACCTCTCAGTGGATCCCCTTCTATACTCGATGGAGAATGATGGGCATTCCCAAAAGACATCTTCATTTCACATGAGACATTACTTAAATGTGTGGGGTAATTCACCCCCGTTAGGGTTACTTACTGCCTGCCTACAGTTAACTTTACAGCGGAAATCTAGAAGATAACACGCCTGTTGGCTAACATGTGGGATGAATCCCACTGTGGGTGATTGCTTTAATTTCCTGGCTCATAGGGCTGCAAATAGTTGCTGCGAAAATAAACAGATCCTCAATATCTTTTTAAGGGAAACCTGAAATTCAGAGAAGCTTACACTAAAAATTAGTTGGTGCTAGGTAACAAGTGCTGAGATTAAGCAGCAAGTCTTGGTTCTCTTACAGCCTGTTTACAGCTGTATTCTAGGTTGGCCTGGTATGGGGGAAATGTCAAAACCCAAAGGTTTAGACTCTAGATCTGGTATTCCCTGAACCTAAAAGAACTGAGGTTTTGATTCGGATCAGATAATAATTCCACTATGTCAGGGCAGGATTTAGACCCATAGTAAGTATGCAGTAGACCTTACATGTTAATATAGAATGAATCCTTGGAAGTATTTGTTATGGTTAAGCTCTTTATTTTGAGGTATGTCCCTCTGTCATAATGCAAAATAGGTGGAATTAAATGACAAATGTAAAGTCAAAACTTCAGTATATTCAGACTGGTTTGCAGCTTTCACTGCGTTGAGCTGGGATTATATGCAGATATGCATGCAAACGTGTACATCTCAGGTGTGTGTGGCTGCATGCTGGGGCAATTGTATCCTAAGGGTGTAAATACATATAGGTCCTGTTAAGACTAAAAAATGAATTGGGACACTTGTGTTTGTAGGAGTTTAGATTCTTATTGCCTGTACAGAAGTTTTATTTTTGAAGGATAGATATGTCCACAGGTGCACAACTGACAGTAAAATAGAAATACAGCTGAAACCATGGTGCAAAACTCCACTAACTTACTCCAGTTGTAGGAAGGAAATGGTGAAAGACGTCGTCTCTCTTGTGTAAAATGAGAGACATTTTAGGTTTAGAAACTCTCACTTGAGAATACAGCTAATTGTAAGTGAAATCATTGGGTTAGGAGTCAGGAGAGCTGTGTTCTGCCACTGGACAGAGCCATAAGATCATGCTAGGTATGACTCATCCCGACCTACTGTTTTGGATTTGTGAACAGTTCAGCTAGAGACTGAGTGCCTGTGTTCATGCAGTGCTCCCTGCTACTGATGGTACTAATGTCTGATATATTTTTTAATTTTTTTACAGCATTCAGAAGAAGAGTTTGGACCTTCACATATGCTGACATCACTCTCGTGACGCATCTGGCTGTAGTTTTTGCTGCAGTTCTTCCCTTGACAAAACAACTTCTCTGAAAACACACGAAGAAATATCACCTGGGTGCATGAGCCTCATTAACCAGTTCCCAGCCCACTTTTAACCTCAAATCACTTCCTGTGGAACGTTCTTCATGCTTAAACTTCCACCAGAGCGTCCCAGCAAATAAAGAAGCTGTTGGCATTGTCAGACTTTTGTGCTGAAAGCCAGGGGTTATCTGGAAGAAGAGAAGAAACGGTCCTTATGTGGCAATTAAAAGCACTTAGATGAACTTCCCAAAAAGCTTTGTGTGTGTTATGCTCCAGGTGGTAACTCCAATGTCCTGAGAGGAACATGAAGATTTGTGGTGCACAAAGGGTGGACATGTTGATTTTTGTTCTGGTTACCTCTTGCTGACATATTCCACTTACTTACAAATGAAGAGTTTGACATTTCAGGGCAGAGTCTGTTGAAATGTACCAAAACTGACAGTGAACCCTACAGGTTGTTTCTGTACTACACCTCTCATTTTTAATACAGGTCTCTATATAAATCAGGAAGTGATTCAAGAAAATCTACTGATGCTGTACCACATAATGTTATAAAAAAAAATAAATTTCTTCATGGTTATTTTTTTATAACAAAATGTGTCTGTTATCATAAGCTAATCCAATGTTGAAGTATAAACTATTGAATTATGATATCAAATAAACTTGACTTAAAATTCAGCAATTAAATACATCTGTATCTTATTTAGCCAAATAGAAATTGCTCACTTAAAAAAAAGATTAAATTAGAAGAATGGAATACTTTCTAATTTTAGGTTGTTAGAGGACTTGTTTTACTCTGACTTGACATTCATTCTTTGACTATGGTGGTTTTGTGGCATCTGTTATTAGCTATGAATGTTATTCAGGAAATGGAGATCTTGCTAAAAATAAAAAACCTAATATCACAACTTCCTACCAGACAGAAGCAAATAGTGACTGAAGTGTGCCAACACTGTTCTCTTAAACACAATTGTAAAGAATATACTACTAAAATAGGGTAAAAGTTTCCCTTCAGGTAAGTTGTAGATTTTTTGATTTACAGGAAAAGGCTAGTAAAAGACTTACGTGGAGAGTAGCTACAGGCAAATTGTAGGTAGAATCTTTATTAAAGAATTAAAGAGAATTTGTTTTCAGAGAAGAAAATTCTTATATTGTTAGAAACTGATGAGCATCACAGACCTCCTCTGATCCAACTGTACAACAGGAAGATAAGGTTGGAAATGGATACCAAACATAAACACTTGGATCCTCTTCATCTGGAAGTATAATAGGTGGACGTTTGCAACTGAGCATGTACATAATTACTAATGGGAAATATTTTCGTAATACAATTTACATTGCAGCATTTTAACTTGTTTGTACAACAGTTTGATGGTTCTATAACTTGAAATTGCTTGAATGGTACGTCCTTATTTACGACAAGAGCAGTACTTTACTCGGAAAGATTCCAGCAGCTTTTCACTAACTTTGCATTGGGGAAATATTTTGATCCTTGTTGATGTTAGGCCCGGAGGACATTGACTTAACTTGTTGGTTGTTTAATAGCATTTAGCAGTAGCAAAAAATGTGAACTGCAGAGGGGATGTAGATTTGTGGAATTTAATTAACCAAACTGGAATTCAGCCAAAACTCAGATCAACAGTCCCAATCTTGCAAAAAGCGCAAGGGGACTTCTAATAGTTGGTGAGTGAAATGAGCTTTCATTTTGATGTCACCTTGACAATTGCGGTGTAAGCAATCTAGTACCTACTTTTCTAGGGAATTTATTCAGTAATGTTGTGAAGGATGGTCTATACCACTGACTAAATTACTAGTAATTACTAGGCTTTACTTCTGGCAGCGTTCTGTCCTGTTTTTGTGTCTTTTCGTATAAGCACCAAGTTCAACCTTAGCATTTGAGAGCAGGGAGGAGTCCAGCTTGGGGCAGCAGAGCTGCATGCATAGCATGGTGCAGTTGCATGCCCACTAGAATTTTTAATGTGTTGAGGGTTTTTTTTCCGCACTGTTGCTAGTGCAGGCTGTATAGTAGGCTTCATAAGTTAATTAGGAATGGGATCTTGAATGTAAAATAAGTGCTTTATTTCATTTTTTTTGGTATATTTATCAGCCTATTGTAAGTGGGCCTGCATTAGTTAGTTTACTGGAAAGACTGACTGCTGATAACAGGTTTTGTACGTTTTATAGAGCCAAATTCTAATCTGTTCTTTATACCAGCCTCAGGCAGTACAGTATTCTGCAGTAAAGTGAAGGATTTTGGTATGTCCTTGTAAATGATCTTTCAATATGAATATTATGTAGCTTACCAGAAATACTTCCTTGCTCTCTAGAAAAGGAACAAATTTTAGATACAGAAACTAATAATCCTGATGTGTTTTTTTGTTGTGTAAGACATCTTGGGATACTAGCCTCCTGTCAAAAGTCCACACACCCTGGTCATTCAGGAGTGGCTATCAATGGAAAAATAATGTAGCTATCATATAAGCCTATCATTTATTAATATAAAATATTTTAAGTATAGTTAAATCAGTAAACAATTAGTTTCTAGTTCAACTGTCACATATATTTGAAATCTTCCAAGTCTGCTTCTGGCTCCAAGTACAGTATTTCTAGGAATATCTGAGTTAGTATGCCTTGTTTTCTTTGTAAACCAGCAAACAGTGATATGCGTGTGGTTTTATGAATGTCAGCGTATGTGACTCTGATGGGAAGCTGGGGTGGGTTTCCTGTGTGACTGTTACAAAGCTGTTAGCTGCGCTTCCTCTTGAACAAACTGTCCCTTGCATTCCCTTTCCTTCTTACTTCCCTTTGCTGTCAGGAAAGACCTTTCATAGAGCAGTAGTTCCACAAAGTGCAGCCTCAGCATAGGTTAGGGGCTGTAACAGTGTTGACAAAGGACTCTTTGTCTCAGGCAAAGGTTCTACTGCTATAAATAATGCATATTTTAATTGGAAACTGCAAATGGAAATATCAGTCTCTACGGGCTCGTTGATTTCAGTATAATCTGTTAGGGGCAGATTGTGCTTACATGCACACACAACACATTCCCCAAATTTGTGGTTGGTTGTTTTTATTAGTACTACCTGTGCTAGTGAGTTTCTTTCTATAAATTAAGACAAATGTCATATCTGGCTAATCATCTGGGAATTTCTATCACTGTCTATTCTGAAATTTGCCTAGAGTACCCACTGATGTTAAATGTTCTAGGTTCCGTTTCCCTTGTTCAGTATTAATAGGATTGTGCACCGTACCTACTGAAAGCAAATTTAACTATTAGTAGGGAATGAGTTTCAAAGGAGATAATAAACATACACATTTCTTGCCAGATTTTCCTGGGATTAATCACACTGTACCTGATGTTAGCCACAGGTTTAGGCTTGCATGTACAATTACTGTGGCTATGATGATACCTGGCTAATTCGTGAAGCTGGAATGCTAATCATATCTAAGAGGATGAGCACAACTTTTTGTACCGTTTTAATTAAATTGGTTTAAAACCACACCTTAAGGCCTCTTTTAAACATAACGTCCTACCAACTTCAGTAAATGTGTCCCACAGTTACCTAAATGGTGCCTAAGTGTGTGAATACAAATCTGTGTCAAGGCTATTAGTTTGCTTTGGGCTAGATTGATTTTTGCTTTAATTTGCATAATTTCTGTTTGTGTGTATTCACCAGTCTTGCTTTAAACCCATTTAACAGTGTCAAGATGAATCTTGCACATTTTTTTTAGTAGTTTATAGATATTAAAATAGTAAATGGCCCCCCTTCCCCCTTGCAGAACTGCAGAAAAAAGGGGGAACAGGTTAGAGTGGCGCTATGTCATTTTATTACTTTCTAGTTTGGGCATCCTAATTTTCTGCTGTTTGTGGGCAAGCCTGAGCAACAGATACTTAAAATGCATCTAAGAAGTAGAATTTAGGATTAAAATAGGTTTTAAATGTGTAGAACTCCTAAGTGATGTGCAGTCCTTCCAGAAGTGACTGAAGGCTGATTTTAGAAAGCTGATTTTAGAAACACCAGATCCAAACCTTTGAGTGCCTAGAGCAACCCAGTGTCCCACCATGGGTGTGTTTTGAGCTGTAGGTGAGCTGGGTGCCTCAGAGTCCAATCCAGAAGATGCTGACATTGAGCAAGGGGGCATTCCAGTTAAGAGGCAAGGCTGAATGTAGGATTTGAGTTTTATCCCTAATCTTCAGACTTAGGTACCTCTGGCTGGTCATGGTTCACTTACAAACTCTTACCTCCTTGTTTGATGGCTGGAGTTTGCTCTGACAAAACACAACCAGGGAAAGTCCTGGGGCCCCTACTTGAATTTTTTTGCCCGTGGGTAGATACCCTGTGGTGGTTCAGATCACTCCTCTGCACAGGATGGGGTTTCATATTCTGTGTTTCCCAAGAGAGCGCAGAAAGGTAAAATCTTCTGGAAATGAGCTTTGTCAAGTAATCTTATGAAAGTGTTATTTGTGCATGAGGAGACCAGGCTTCTAATTTCTATTACAGAGAATATTTAAATCTGTGTTAAATGGAACAGGGATTAGGTCTCATCATTCTGTGTAGTATGTCTTAAATGCGATTCTCTTCTTTTTCTGTTGGCTAACGATGACTGAATTAATCTGTGTGTGAAGCAGTGGTTTCACTAGCAATCTAGCTTTATGGTTCCAGCCCTTTCTTTACGGGTGATGGGGATATCATCAGGCAGAAGAGCTATTTTGAATTTTTTCTTTACTGAGGCTACAAAACAAGTCAGGGGCAGAAGTTAGGCAGGGACAAGCACTTCTGTCTTATGTATCAGTCTTTTCAAATATACCTTCTCTTTGTAGGACAGTAGTAAGAGATGAAAGATAACTCCCTTCTCTTCTAAAAAAATTATTGAAAACAAATTCAGGATAGCTGATAAAACTAAAAAGGTAGGAAGGAGAAGTCTGACCCAGATGGAATTACTAAAACCTGAGTTTTTTGTTGGAAGACCAGTAGTTAAAGGATTAACTCTATCTTCTGCAAGGTAATGCATTATGTTAGTACGTTTATTCATTTATTGATCATAACTAAGCAGGCCTTAGTGGTGTATATGATGTACATTCTTGGATTACATAGCTTGGAAGCATCTTGGATAATTTTTCAAGTTTATTGAAAATCTAAATCAACGTTTTTAACTTGACATTCTTCTTTTCAAAGGTCATTCTGCATATAACAGGAAATGTAAAAGGCCGACAGAAATAAATTGGCTACAAACACAGCAGCAGTGTGCAGAAAAGATCTTTAAAACATTTATGTATTATGTTTCTTCATTTACAGCGTATTGATTATTTTCACAGTAAGCAGCTGCCTGTGGACTTTTAGATACAAAAAAACACATGCTGAGAGATGGCACGTGAAGATGAACCAACAGATGTGGGGTAGGTGAAAGTTCCATGCTGTGAATGATACTTGGCATTCCTTTGGGTCATTGCATGGATAACTCCACACCCAGTGAGTAATACGATCATATGGCGGTGACAAGCCACTATAACCCAGGGAGAAGGAAGCTCTATTTGTCTTCCTAACCAGGCATATTCAAAGGTATGCCCATAAGCTGTTGCTGAAAGTGCTGACTGCATCTATTTGCTGTTAATTTATTCTGGTCTGAATTGTACTGATTAATAGCTGTTAGCAGGAGCAGAGGAATTTTCCTCTTTATAGGTGGGGCTCAGCACCTTGTCGATTCAAGTCTTGCTGGAGAACAGAGTGTGCTGCTACAATTATTAGTAATTCTTATCCCTGGGGAAAGAAATCTGTAGTGCTGTTTTGTGTCATGAGGAATACTTTGGCCAGAAGTTTATTCTTCTTGCCAGTATGGGTTGGCAAGAAATTGTGGCTCCTTGTTCCTCCTGTCTCTCCAGTGGCTCTGCCACTGGGGTGTGTGCACTGGCAGCTCTTGTCCAGAATGAGATTGCTCAGGAGGTTCCCAGATTTTTGCTACTGATATGCTTACTGTCTCACAGTAAGCATATCAGTCTCTCTGGCTCCTAGTTTTTATAGGTGTGTGTGTCCAGTGTTAGTGTTACAGGATTAGAAAAATGCCATGCAATGGTAAATACCTGCATTACTGTTTATTGTCATTACTTTTTGTTCATACACAAATACAAGGAAACAACAACTTAATATAAACTTTGTACATACTCAGAAAGCATCACTTCCGCAGCGTAAGTTGGTGTGACTGGCTCAAGGCGTTTGATTGTTGTCTGAATTTCGGAAATGACGTCTTGGTGATTGGAATGCCTTTTCTTCACTTGCCAGCTGCTGCATGGAGGTGCAGAAGTTCCATTTTCATGTAGCAGCTTTAATTTCTGTTTCCTTAAAAGAAACTGAAAAATGCAGCACACCTTTCACAAGATGCAATTACACCTGCCTTAGTCACTGCTGGAGGAACAGGCAGAAACAGGTCATTTAATAGAAACTGTCTCTAATAAAACAGACAAACACGTCCTGTTAGAGATTTGGGGAAATCTCTTGAGGCAAAAAACCTGCTTCCTAAGGATGGACTTTGCATGGCCTTCCTTCTATTGTATTTTACTTCCTGTAGATGACAGATACGGTTAAATGCTGGTACAAGTCATGTTATTGAGGGTGAAGCTGGGATTTCATGCACCATGTCTGCAGGCAATGGCTTTGCTCTCCACCCTGTCGAAGGGGGTCATGCTGCTGCTGCAGAAACTTCCCAACCTGATCTTGTATTAACTTTGAACTCTTCCTGGAGCCGGATGTGTGATTGATCTTTCCAAACTTTAGTAGCCTAAGAAGTCATGCATTCTGTGTAAAATTAGGCACTTGGGTTCCTTCTAGAGCCACTGGAGGCAGTATTTATTTCCTGGGGGTAATTAATCCCACACCGACTGGGGATGGTGGGATAGCAAGGTGGTTGCTTCCCAGATGTAGCCACAGTAGGAAGTGTTCTAACAGCTGGCACCTCTGCTCTCTGTGAACCTGATGCTGCAACAGGATCTGCCGAGGGATCTTTCCAGATTAGATTTTCAGTAAAATAAAGTGCTGTCAGTACTCAAACTGGTTATTAAAACTTGTCCTTGGGATCTGTCTGAAAATTGCAGTGGCATTTAAAAAAGCCCCAGTCCCTGCAGCCTAGTGCTGAATGTGGAATTCCAGCGAATAAGAAAAGCAGAATTGTTTGTCATCTTTTTCTCTACTATGTTTTAGAGAGCTTCTGAGACTAAGGTTGGTGAAAGACACCTACTATATGACAGATTGAAGAGAAAGTAATGCGCTAGTATAGATTTTAAGGCCAAAAGAGATCAACAGATCAACATCTCCCAGATATCTGTTTAGCTCAGAAGATAAACTATCAGTAGCCATAGTACAAAACTGCTTTTGTAAGTGTCTCACTTAAGCAATTCCATGAAGAGCAAAACTAACGAAGCCTTGTTTCCAAAGTGTGCAAATGCGTGTCGCTTCCTCCCATGTGGATTCTGGTGTCCAACGCTGTGGCCAGTTCCTCTGTGGGGAATATGAGATCCTCTCTCTTGTCTATTTTCACAAATGATTTCAGGGTTTGGTATTTTAGAAACCCCCTACCTTTCTGTTAAAGGCAGTTAAAATTTGTTACTGGGTTCTGGAATTACTAACAGGCCGTGGACAGACCCATGTCTATGTAAAGCACAAAGACCCATGTTTTATTTTCATAGGAAACTTGGCAACAAACTTAGAGTGAGGGGTGTGGTGATGTGTTAAGAAATAACTGATTTCAAAGTGTGGTTGGCCTCAAAAAGCACAGAAAGGTGCCTGTGTCAGATCTCCTACCTCGCCTGTTCTCTGTAGTCCATTCCACAGAAATTGTGTGCCAACTCCCACTAGACAAGGGGTGGCTTGTGTTGCAAGAAAATACTATATCATTTAAAACCGAAAAAGAAATATACTGCTTCTGTTCATAACCTGTCTCAGTAATGCGTCACAGTTAAAATGTTGCTTATTTTTTTTCTAAATTTTTGTTGCTATTTTTAGCTTTAGTTTTTTTACTGTTGATTCTTGCAATGCATTTCTTTGCTAGGTTAGACAACCCTCTGAAGCCAGCTGTTTTTCACTATGAAGGGGCGTGTGTGTGCTGTAATTGTATCATTCTTTATTTTATTTTTGATAAACGAAGCTCATTGGACTCTCTGCGCCCCTATGGTAGGGCATTTTCTGTAGCCTTCATTATACTCTGGCTCTTCACTCTGTAATTGCAATCAGTGTGGTCGAAAAACAATTTATAAATTACTTGTCAGATTCTGTCTATAATATGCTTTCTGGCTGGCACAGACCCTGAAGAAAGAGAGCAATACCCTATTTCCTATCTGCTTTGCACAATAAAAACATGATAATGTAAAGATGGCAACATAACTGTTTGGTTTTGTTGGTTTTTTTTCTTTTCTTCAATGTGGCTGGGAAGATGCTAGTTTAGTACAAGCTGTAAAACCAGCTAATTTATGCAGTTGCATTTTTATAATATTTATCTTTAGTTTTCCTTTTACAACTCCCGCACTCATTAGCAAATGTTTGTCGAACCATGCTCTTCCTTTGAGATCCTCAAATGCCTTGCTCAAAGCCAAGCAGTGTGTGTGTTCATGAAGATGTTGGCCTATCACAACATGTTTCCGATTTTCTCTCTATGAAGATCAATTGACATTTATTATTGCCGGCTGTTTCTTTCTATGGTGTATTTCTTCACATGTGGTTAGTGATCCTGATTGATTCGAATCCTTGCCCTGCACAGGAAAAGCATCAGGGCTGTTCTGTTACGTTAACTCGTCTGGCAAACTAGCATCGCAAAAGATTTAAAGCTGTAAGCAGAAAGAGTATGTGTTTGACCAGATTTTGCTCTTTTTAAAAATGCCTTTTGAAGTAGTAATTTATTTATTTTTTTAAGTACAATAATAAGCAAATGTGATTAATTTTACAGTTTGTCTCAGTTTAATCCAGAATGGCCACCCTGTTTGTGTTTTTCTTAGGTAAATACTTGCACCAGTTTTGTTTGCTTGCCCCTGTCTGACGCATGGGAGCGTCATCTCGTTGACTGCTGAGGCCTCTTGCTCATGGAACAGCAACTGCTCCACGCGGACACGGTGACATGCTTAATCCTTAGTCTCTGAGGGTGATCAATAGATTCAAGTTAACCATTTCATCTTGTGGCTAAACATTAATTATGCAGAGTGTACTAGCGTCCTTTTTTTAGAAACACTTTAACCTTATGCATTCAGTGATCAAGTGCTGGCAGGTCATTTTTTTTCTGTGCTGCTGCAGAGCAAAGTTAAACTTAGCTGGCTGCAACTGTGCCTCTGGCTGGGTGATGAGTTGTACGGGTTTAGGACGACGCTACTGACAAAATGGATGGGTTGAAAGTCAGATTCTTCTGTTGTTACAAAACAGCCAGGCTGGAATGAAATGGCAGTGGTTCAAGCGCATGCTAGACAGACCATATGTTCCTTACAGTGAAATGAAGTGGTGGTGTATAGCTGTATTTCTAACCATAAGGACAACAGCTCCAGCTTCCAGGACTGCTGGCAGGAGTCCTACATAGAAGAAAAGTACTCATCCTCTATCCTTTAAAAGTCAGTTAGGAGTGAAGCCAGTGCCACTTCCAGCCTGTCACATGCAAGAGTAAAATGTACTAAGAAAACATGCCTGACGCAAAGGAGTGGACATTGCTGATGTATTTCAACTATATATGCAACTAAGTTCTAAAATGGTCAGCTAAAATAGCCAGAAAACTATAACTTCTGAAATACAGGACTGCAAAGGATCTCTTGGGTCATTGAGTCTCATCCCTCCTCTCCCAAGAATTATATGAATTCTGATTACTTTATCAAATTTCATTTTGAGAGTTGTCATTTTCCTGCTCTATTGGAAAGCTGCTCCAGAGCTCTGATTCTCTCCTATCTTGAAGTCATTTTCTAATTCTTTCAACAAATCACAGACCTATTTTCTATATTTTGATGTTTGTTTGCTCTGAGAACTCTTCTTTCTCTCTCTAGTGCTTCTTTTGAGAAAGCACACTTTCTAGAAAAGCACATTTCAGCAGAGCTTGTAAGCAATCAGAAGCAACGGGAACACTTCTCTGTGATGTCTGGTAAACCAGTGTTTTGGGTGAGACTTCCTTGATGAACTGTGTTTGACACCTTAAAAATGATGATAAGTTCAAGAAAAGCACAGTCTTAAGAGCATGTTTACATTAACTTTAAACACATTCCTCTGGATTGCAACCATGTGGTTTCCCTCTAGGGTTCTCAAAGTATTTTTTAGATTATCACTATAATGGTGAGGGAAAATAATAATGGGAACACTCAGATCAAAAGTTGTGGGTCTGCAAGAGATATTCAGCAAAGAAGAAATGAGGGACTTGTCACTGAGGATGTATTGTGTCAGCCCGTGGGCTTTTGTGGGACTCTTGGCTTAGTGAAAACATAGGCACCAGGCCTAGGACAGCTACTTGTAACCCTGTGTAAGTTCAGATGCCAGCAAGTGCCAGCTGATTTGTCAATTTTCTGAAACTCTAAAGTCTGCACTAGAACATTGCTGGTGGTGGAGGGATAGGTGTGCAGTGTCAGAAAATGAATATATGAATGAATGTGACTGTTAAGTCAGCTGTTTGAATGCAGTGTAATTTATTGAGGAAATTCTGGCTGTAAGGTGTGTTACCTGTGTCCCAGACTGTCCCCAGGTGAAACACTGGCTGCCTGTGTTGCTGGATGTTGAAAACTTGCTCTAGAAGGTAGAATCCAGCCCCTGATATTTTACTTGAATGTTAATATTGAAACTAATGGGAGCTTAACTTTAGTCTACCGTTAAATTTGCATTTTACTCTTTTCCCATTTAAGTCACTTAAAATCTAACTCCACAATTTGTGTTTGACCTGGGGTATGAGTATCTTGGGTCTTGTCCAGATTGTGTAATGAGGGTGAGGTGAGGTAATGTGCACTGGCAGACATCAAGGTGAAAAACACATTCCCTATATCTTCTCTAGGCAAGGGATTCTTCAATGTGTTAACTAAGGGTGACGCTTCTTCAGTGTTTCTTCTTACTGTAGAGAAATCCTTAGATAAGAGCAAGATGTTTGCTATTCACCAAGAGCTCCATTTCTGCACTTCACTGCTGGCTAATTGGGGGTGTCATTAACAGCATTTGAGATTTTTGAGAGAAATACTCAGTTGTTCTGTGGCTGGGAGAGGAGTTTGAGATGACGAGTGGAGTTTGAGTAAAAGTGCTGGTTGGAGAGCTACCTGTTGGTGCTTTAGAGCTGTGTAGTAGAAATGGCAGTTACTGGAGCGTGCAGGTGGTGAGTGAGCCAAATCATCCTCGGGTAGATTTGCTGGAAGGCTGTGGCTTTTCTCCTCACCGAGAAAAAACCCCAAATCTGTTAAAGGCATATCATTCCAGCTTTACAATTTGCATGACCATAATAAGTGACTGTACACACCTGAATTGGTAAATTGCCATAGGAGGATAGTTGTATAATCTCAGCCTTTTCACAAATCCCACTGTCTTTGATGTGGTGCTCTAACTAAATCAGAACAGGGATAAAAACAAATAAGCCCTGCTGTGACTCAGGCATGGGTAAGACAATGGCAGCACAGTCATACGCTGAAGCAAATTGCTTGGACTGTGAGAAGTGTAGCTCTACACCCTTCATCACACCCCCCCTCCCCCCCATCCCCAAACCCCGTCTTTCACCCCCGGGATCTTTCTCTGCTCCCTTCAGGTCATGTATTATTAGCTCTGGTGCTGCGCTCTGCATACTGAGTAGTGGAATGAAGTGCACGTGCACGTCAGATAGAAGGTAAATCTCCCAGATTCTCTTTGGCTTTGCCTTCCTGGACTTATACACTCCCGGGTTTGGTTATGATGTCATTTGCTAAAAAGCAGAAAGGATTAAGCCAATAGCAATAAGTCATTTCCTTCTTATTTTATTTTCTTTTCATGAAATGCTTTCACACTGTTAGGCAAAGCGTTGGCTCTGCATCGACCCTGCCTTGAAATTGTGTGTTGTGCTGGCTGTCATCCAGGAAAGGAGAGAACAATTTAAACACCTCCCCAAGTGGTGACAAAAAAAACACAACTGGGAGCTACTAAGCAAGTCTGGGAAGTGTGAGGGGCATGTGGCTTAGTGGTTTCCTCAGCGCTGACAACAAGTGTAAGGGACCATTTTCATCCTAGCACTGTGTGTACATGGCAGAAGTAGTAGGGAGCCCACAGAATCAGAAGAAACTAAAATATACCCCAAACTTTGTCACTGATGAGTCTCCCAAGAGAGTATGAGAAATACAGCGCTGCTAGAAGGAGGTTTGGGACTGTGACACTGTTTGGTGTTGTGTTGTGCAGTTTGACTTGCACTGTGTACATCAGTATGGGGTTTTGAGGTCAGGTCTGCAGCTGGTATAAATCATGACAGTGAAAAAAAAAAGTTGATGCAGATTTCTCTCATAATCTTTAATTCATTTTTCTAAATCATGGAAACTGCAAAGCAATTTGTCTCCATTAGCACGAGGCAAAAAAATCCCAAACACTTGCATAATTTAAGTAAAAAAACCCAACACATCTTGCAGCTTAGGTCCAGCTGCAAACCACCCAAACCAACCACTTTAGCGGAAAGTAGTTCAGAATTCAGCATCACTGGCACCAAACACTGCAGCAGCATTGGATTTAAAGCCAAGTTGTCTTCTGCTCTTGCACTGGTGTAAATTTGGGTCATATCCAAAGAAATCAGTGGGCTTGCACTCTTTCTGCACTTGTGTAAGTGAAGAGACTGATCTCCACTGGACCGTCTGGGCCTCTTCTATAGAATCACAATTCCCTCTCTAATAAGGGGTGGTGTCAGGTTAGGATGGTAATTTATAAATCCCTTTATATGCTGTAAATATAGGTGTGCTGTTTGACATGAACAAAATCCCTTCAGAGAGCCACACTGCAGATCTGCTGCAGCCACATGGAGATCTGCTGCAGACTTCTGTTGGCACAGCAGTATCAGCCAGGGATACGAAAAGGTGTCATCTCTGGCTAGTGGAGCCAGGCAAGGAAAATGTCCTAATACAAATGCAGTTACGCCAGTGTAACTATTATATAGTTATAGGGTGACTTTCAGAAGGGTTGCAAAATACAGTGGTTCTACCAGGGTTACATCCATGGTAGGGATGCTCTGCTGGCTGCATAGGCTGAAATAGTTACTCCAGGAAAAGGTCCTATTAGTTTAGATCAGATACGTATCTTCTAAGTCTTGCCACCTTTATCAGAGCAGTTAATAGTTAGCAGGCTTTACACAAATGGAGGATCTGAGTTTTTCAGCAAACCGTGGAAGACAGGTTGAAGCTGCCAAAACCAGCCTGTGTGTCACGGCACTTGTGAAGGACTAACAGCAGTCTCCCTTTACAAGCACAACATGGAAGAAAAATTTATGGCTTACTCATAAACCAAGAGGTTTTTGGGGTTTTTTTTGTGGTGATTGCTGTCAAGAGTTACCAAAATACATGACATATAATACCAAGGGAAGTAGAAATGTTTTGCAGGAATTTAAAAGCATAACGCAGTGTTTGGGTTTGATGAAGAAGAAATACTGCATCTCATCTGGGTATAGATGTTTACCCTGAAACCTAACTCCCAGTGTTTTTGGAGCCCATCCATGAACCCAATCCCAAAACCACGTACCTCCCTGGGAACAGCAGATGCTTCACATCTAACAGAGCTCTTTTCTCTTTCCCCTTCCTTATTTATGGAGCCTTTCTCCTGGTCTGGAAAAAGCACTGGTGATCTTTTGCCTAGTTAAAAATAAATAGGGTTCCAGAAATGAATAATAAACAGGGTTAATAATAATATTTAATAAGCAAGTTGCTGTCTTAGCTAGAAAAAGTTAGATTTTCTTTCTTTTTTTTTTCTCTATTTGCTTTATTTTAGCAACACAATTTGCAGTAATGCTCCCAGTGCAGAGATTCTTAGTTATAATTCTTCTGCTCTGTAATTTGTTGCTGTTTTTGGACAATCGAGGCACTGATACCAATAGCAGAATGGGAAGAGTGGGACAAATTTGTTTTTATATGTACACTAACACTTGCATTAATCTCTGGTTTATATGCGCCTGGAAGGATTCACATCCTGCCCCTCCAAATATGGCCTCCATGAGTCTGGGATTTGTTACATTCCAGTCAATGCGGCACAAATCCTTATTAGATAGGTCGTAATGATTCTTACTATTCAGCGAGGGCATGTATCTGATGACTGTAGCCATTTATTAGTAGAATTTGAAACAGACTTCTACTGAAATGTGTAATAAAGCAACCTTTGAATTTTTAATATCTTTTATTGCATAAGCTACTTTTATTAATTTTGCCCCTTCACACTGGCTTCTTAAAGCATCTCCCTGAATATGTTGCCTAATTAAGATATTGCAGAGAAAAATATCAGAAGAGAAGGAAAAAAACCTCTCGAGCCAAAGGGCAAGAGAAAGAAATTTCTGTGTGTGTGATCTGAAATGGGGCTGAGAACTAGTGAAGCGAAGTACCACCAGGAAAACTGCTGCAGTCAACACTGCCGGGAGGAACTGTGGTGGAACAACTGGTTCTGGTAGGCAAATGCGGAAACCTTTAGGCTCTGTTGCTCTGCAACACATCTGGGACACTTAAACCCATTTTTTTAAGGCAAAAGGATGGAAAATGAGGCTCAGCCATTCGTTTCAGTGTAACACAGTAAATGATCCTAGGGCCTGATCCAGCGACGTGGTGAGCATTCTCCAATATCATCCAGTAAAAGCAGACAAGAAAAGTGAACTTTTTCCAGATGGACTCCCACAGAGCATCCACTGCACGGCCAGATATTTAATAAGAAAACACGCCAGCTAGTAACATTCAGGGTAAGTAGTAGCAAGATTATGAGGTCCTCTCACTGATCCAAAACTGTCATCTCTGCTATGTTTTAAAAATACTCTGCTATAGAATTTCTACCCTGCATCTCTTAAGGAGGTGACCTTTTGGGGGAATGAATTCTGGTTTTACCCTTCAAGTTTTCTATTTGCTGTTACAGTGCCTCTTGTGAGAGCCGATGGAAAGTGATTTTGAAATTGTTTGGTATCTGTTGTGTTGCTGATCAGATTGGCACTACTGACCTGTTTTGCATGCTCATCATGGGAGACGAACACGCAGACTTCCAGAGGGTGACGGAGATCTTTACACTTTAAACAAACCAAATTCTGATTATGTCAGATGGGCTTTGTAGAAAATGTTAGAACTCCACACGCTCACTGAGGAAAGGGCTTTCGTGTTTGAAAACTCTGGACTTGCACCTGAATCTTACCAGTGCGTCAATGTGGTTGTCGTGCTAGTAAGTCTAAAGTCAGTGAAGCAGGATGCCAAGCTTTGACTCCGTTAGGTCATGTTTAGTAAGCCACAGAGAAAAGAAAGTGGTTTCAATAGCTATTATGTGATTTGGCCTGCATTGCAAATATGGCTTTAATTCACAGTTTACTCATAAACAACTGAAAATGTCTGCATGTACAAGGTTGAATTTGCTTCCTTCCTGGCACGAAAAGCCAACAAACCATCCCTTTGCCTCCAGATAGCACTGATTTGTGGGGAAGTGAGCTTGGAAACTTAATCCTCAAAAGGAGAGGGGTGTTTTTGATATCCAAGTGAGTTTTATTAATTCAAATAACTATACAAGTTGCAGATCTCTTTATTTACTATTGAAGCCTCTAAAATCTTATTTCCAGATGGCAGCCTAGTAAGTCCTTTTGTCACCAAACTTACTCCCTCCCTTCTTATTGATGGAGGAATTAAAAAACAGGTTCACTCTGAAAATGTAAAGTACAGAGCAGGAATAACTGGCTACCTGGAACTGACAGGGGGGTTTTATGTGAGGATAAGAAGATGAGAAATTTTACTGCATCAAGCAAAAGAAGATACAGGATTTAAAACTAGTAGCAGGAAAAGCTTTTTAAAAAAGAACTGCTAAAGCTTGTGCTGATCTGACATGATGAAAAAACCTGACCAGCTCGCCTGGAAATGGAAGGTGCCCCAAAAGAAAGTTCAGGAGGCCACTCCAGTTTACTCACTGTGAAGGTACAAGATCTGTACAGATGTTTGAACTATTCTTGCAGCATTTGGAAGTGCATATTTTCTTAAGAGGTATAATGTAGTCCTGAATTACTCTGGGGGGAAGAACTGTCATTCTCATTAGCCTGAGAAATGCATAATGCAAGCCGGAGGCAGACATGGTATGGCCACCTCTCTGAAAGGCCCCTAATGGTTCATTCATAATGTTCAGTAACCTTGTTATAACTGCTCTTCTGGCTTTCTCCATCGAGGGCTATTCCTGGTGCATCATAAGTTGCCTAACCAGCTGCAGTAGTTTGAGAGCATCCACTGTGGCTATGCAGGCCAAATGGAAGACATATCTTGGAGGTTCTTAGCTTTTGTAAGTTTGCATTTGCAAAACTATGTTCCTAGGTGTTCACGGTCACTCCAGCAGGCCTGCTTCCAAACTCTGCCCTCAAAGTCAGTGAAGCAGGATGCCAAGCTTTGACTCCGTTAGGTCACGACAGCAGGATAGCCTGTATCAGAGTAGACCAATTTTCACACCACATATATGTGATGAAACTGCCCTGGCGCTGATGCACTAGGATAAGTATGGTGATGGACAGAAAGCCAGGATAGATGCAACTCTTGAGACCTTGCTGACCTGCATATATCATCGTGTAAGCAGGTAATGTTCTACCAAGGCAAAACAGTGCAGGAGAAGACTCTGCAGCATAGGGCAACAGCAATCTGGCCTTGGCTGTCTTGGCTGTGGTTTTCCCAGCTCTCGTTTTTGATTAATGAGAATAGAAGGTTGTATGAATAGCATTTCACTGACTCTTCTCCTGATCATAAAAAGAAATTTTAAGCATTGTACAGTAACCAATTGACTTCCTGACCTGAAATACAGTATGAATTATCACCCTGGAACAGTGGTATTTAAAGTAGTTCAGTTTCAAGCTCAGACTTTCTGACCCAAAGCTTTTGGGAGCAAGACACACCTGCCTCTCCAGATAGCAAAGCCTGGAGGGACCCAAAGAGATTAGGGGCTGCTACAGCTTTGCTTCTGTTCTCTCTCAGCTTAGTTCTCTGTCCATGTTCATGTCGTAAGTACAGTTGCAAGGATGTGCAATGTAAGGTATTTTTGAGTATTTTGGGTTTCATTTCCGGTCAGTCCCTTTTTGCTTATTTGTGCTGAACCCGTAACAACCTGTCTGGCTAAGAAACAATTCCAGAGTATACAGCGAGCAGCTTCCAAGTGAGGTACATGTGTAAATACGTCATCAGTGGTGATGGTGCCTCTACTGTCAGACTGTTTGCTGCTTTGAAGGGACCTGCGTCCCTTCAGTACTACACATAGCACAGTTTGGGAACCGCATTGCAAGTAATAAATTTTCTGGAAAGAAAGTTGGTTTTCAACTCACAGTGATCAAAACTGAGCCGCACAGTATTAAATCCCAACCTCTGAAGTGATGAGCATGTCCTCAAAGTATATGAGTCCTCAGCTTCTCTTTGGAGCTTTTTCTGCCTTGCAGACATATGCCCAATACTTAATTACTGCAGAGCAGAATGCTAGAACTATGCTAAAAAAATCAAATTACCGAAGATCCTTAGTGCTATGCAGTGTATATTAAATTACATTTTCTCTGGGCTTAATGCAGATTTTTTTGCAATGTTTTTTGCTCTTTGCTATTACTTATTTGTTTAAAAATATGCAGTGGGGAGGGAATTTAGAGTCTCCATTTGAAAACCAGGAATCGTAAAAGTGTTATTTGCTGAAATGTGGGAAATGAATATTCTGTTCTGGGCCAGTTTGTTTTGGCATCTGGGAGGATGCAAGTCCTCAGCTGGTTGCTAAGCATCGTTTCACGCTCTTCAGATAGTCTAATCCAGCATTTCCTTCTTTGGCTCATACTTGTCCCACTTGTTCTTGGTACATCAACAGTTTTTTTTCTTTCTCTTTGGAAATTTAACAGGTTTTCAAGAAGAAAGAAAAAATGACTTGCAGCATATTGGCATTAACCTGAAATTAGGCATAGGCTTGAATTTTTTACAGGACTGCTGTCTCTAGATAGCTGGTATGTGCCAGGAAGAAACGAGTTCTCCAAGGACTGAATTAACAGTCTCTTAAAAATCTGTTTCTTTTGCATATACTGTTATTGGTCATACAATAAACCAAGTTGTCTCTGCATTTCATTAGCTTTGCCCATGCACGCGTACATAAATAGTATGGCAATGCTCATTGAATAGACAATCCCTCAGTACCCCATTGTGTTTGCACATGCATGCATAAGAATGTTACATTTTAATATATAAAGGCTCTTGCTAGTGTTGTCTGTGATGATGGTTGTGGAAGTAAGCAAGCTTCCTGGAGCGAACGTCCTGTCTCATGCTGCCAGTGACCCTGTCTCACTGTTCATCTGCATTGGGCAGAGGTTTGGTTTTCCAGACCCAATAGTCTTGTTTCATATGATGGGATTTCTGTATTAAAAATAATCTTCCATCTTTCCTGGACTTTCCTACTTGTTTAAAAAAATAATTATTTTTTTTTTGCTCCCTTTACAATGTGTGTTATTGTTCAGTCTTTCTCACTGAAGCCCATCATTTTAATTCTATGGAAAGAAGTGTTCAGGTGGGACAAAATTACACAGGTCTGTGCAGCAAACAGTGTTTGCAAGATAGGTATCAATGTGACACCCAGAACCACAAAGAAATTAAATTGTTTTAAAATATTACTGCATTTGCAGACAACATCATCTTTTCTGTGGAGGGAACAAGACTAGGTTATTATGAATTAAACAGCACATGATCAAATGCTTATGAAGTCTATCATAGTGTATAGTGCAGTGGAAACATGATTAAAAATCCCGTTGGGACTCTTAATGTGGATTTCTGTGTAGGAAGAGGCAGGTGGTACTTAGGAGTGTGAACCAGTAATTAAAAGTTGTATAATATATACATGCTAGCACATATATTAAAAAACTGTGTAGTGCAGAACATAGGTGGTGGAGATAACCAGCAGTGTAAGATCATGCTGAATAAAAAGTTTGCAGCTTTCCATGAAGTGAACGTGCTTGGGCTGTGGATGAAATGGGGTCTCCCTCCTGTTCTAGTCTAGAGACAGCTGTGGAGCAGTGGTGACCTTCCTTGTTTGTGTGATACTGTGAGGTGTTATCGGTGGAGAATTAGATCAATGCTGCCTTGTTCAGGTCGGATTTTATTCAAATTCCAGTTTAAATACTAGTTGCAACAAAGGAAAGCATTTTATTGAACTGTTCAACCTGAAGTCTCTTCCTAGACATCCTTGCAGACCAGCAATGCCTCTCTCCTCCAGCTTCCCGCCAGTATCCACCCGCCCTGTGGGGTGTTTCTGTTTCTCCCCTGTGGGTGCTGGTTATGCTGACTTCTCTATAGGAACATGTGCTGATGCCTTCTGAAGTCAGTGGGCATCTGCTAAATAAATCATCTGACAATCAAATGATTGTCAAAGCAAACCCGCATCTCGGGCAATTGCAATGCTTCCTGTAGCCAGTGGGGAATCATTAACTTCTGACCTGGCAGTTTTTGGGTACCATCTGCCCAGCCAGGCTGTCAGAAAGCACAGCTCAGTAAACCAGCCAGTGTTGTTGAGGATATAGCATGGATAAATATGAGCAGAAGGTGAGGGTTGCTTCTCTGTCCTCAGTTATTGCTCTAAACCAGCCTTTCAGGAGGCTTCCAGCTGAAAAATGGAAAAATCTTAAAAACCGATGTAAATACAGCAGGGAATAATGACTCTTTACGTTTCCTCTCATCAGCCCCACCATTTTTATGAAGACACTGCTCCTGAAGGGAAGCGACCAGGTAAATCCTGGCCTCTGCTGAGGATGGCCAAATAATGTCCCAGGTAGTGCCATAGGCAGATATATGAGCTGACAGATAATGCTTGACTGACCAGCCCTGAACTGATGCTTTAAAAGTGAAAGCCACCATGACCATTCATCAGTTTCCTCTGTCTGAATCGGAATCCTTGAAACCATTTGGGTTTGAAGTGCTCAGAAAATTAGACTTTATCTGCCTGTAGAGAGAGATTGGAGGGGGAGGAGGGGGAGGAAGGGGAAGATCAACGGTTTTGATTATTTCTCTGCTTCTAGCTCCACAATTCTGCGTTATGCATTATTCATGGCTTCAGTGTATGGTACTGCTGACATTTGTCATTGCTGGTTTCATTATATGCAAATGTGCAAGCCCCTTTTGTAGACACTACATGAGACTTTTTTTCATTATGTGAAAGAGTGAATGTGTAATTAACAGTGTACCAGTGAAACCAGCGCTGACTTGGCCTATCATAACAGGAATCTATTCTTCTCTCATAGCATTTTCAGTTCATCACACACACCGTATCTCCTTGGGATATGAGTAATAACCTTGCCTTTCTTGAGTCAGATTCAAATGTGGTTTTTTTTTTCCTTATTGCTGTAAAAGCAGTCTGAACACTGTTGAACACAGTAATTTAAGCTACCCCTGTTCAGATATTGCTGGCCTCTGCTGGTACATAAACTTCTGCAACATCGGGCTTTCATTAGCCGTAAGTATGAGAATTAAGCTCTGAATGTGGTTATCCTGATACATCTCTGGAATATGTCCACTGAGATGCACAGCCTGACTGCAGATGTTGGGTTGTACCTGGGGTGATGGAGAGAGCATGCCTTGGGAAATGAGTCAAGGCAACTGGTACCCTGTGAATAAGGCCCCTAGATTTATGTGTAAATAAGAGAGGATTTTGGCTCCAGAGTACCAAATGATACTCAGGGGATAGCGCTTTCATTGCATTTAGTTTTAAGAAAAATTTGCTGTTGGAGCAGAAGCAATTTAACTCTTATTATACGCATTTCTGTGTGGCTCACTCAAGTATTCCCTGCTGGAATATTATTCAGAGGCTTATTATCCCTGCATAAAGCTCTTCATTTATTTAAAATTTCTTAGGATAAAACCTCACATACTAAAGAAATCATTATAATGAGTACTTTCTATATTTCAGAGTTCACCTAACCTTTCAAGCAAACAAAAAAATATTGCCCTTTCCCTGCCCCCTTTCCTTTAGGCCTCTGTTCACCCTTCCAACACAGTGCTCATCTAAACAGGGTCTGTTTGCAGCTCTTTGCAGGAACAGTGGGGGAATAGAGAAAAAATATTTATACAAATTGTTGTTACTTCACTGTGGAGGAAAAGCCACCACAGTGCCATGCCTACAAATCTTTCTGGAGCTGCTGCAGTCTGTGTCAGGGACTGAGCGGGGAGGTGTGGACTACGCCAGTCTGTGAGGAGCACAGACATGTTTCACCAGAGTCTTTCCTCCCCTCAGCCTGTTGTTTCTGCAAGCTCAGACGTAAAGGAAGTAAAAACAGGGAAATTTAAATGTATGCTTTTTAAAACATCCAATGTATACTGTCTTCTAGCCTGCCATGGCTGTACCAGAAAGCAAAGCTTCCCCAGAATATTTGCAGAAATTGTTCAAAACCCTTTTTTCCCTCCCTCTCTCAGCTGGAATTTTAATTTTGACCAAAAAGCAATTTTCACTAAAAATGAAAATGGCTCATTCAAAAGTCTTTAGAGCAGAAAATATTTTTGTTTGTTAAATTAAAACCAAACCATTTTACTTCAGAAACCCCTTCCTTGCCTTGTTTAAAGTCTCCGTGGAAAATAATTTGGGTTTTTTAGCTTGGTTTGGTTTGGGGTGTTTTTTTTCACCAGCTAATCTAATAAAATGTACTAGACTCTTAGGAATATTCTATTGTTGTTAAAATACGTTAGCAAATGAAGCCTTCTGTAATCTGTGATTTCATCTCATTACCTCTGCACACACCGTAACCTCAGCAGTACCCAAAAGCCATTTACTGTACTGAAACCAGACTGAGCCCTGCTGTAACTCCTGCAATTCAGTGGGTGAATTTGCCCTCTGAAATCTCCAACGCAATTAAGCAAACCTCATTTGCAGGAGGAATCAGGTGAGAAATTGTTGCTGTTCTATGTAATCTCATTCAATTTTCCAGATGAGCAGGGACTGTTGATCCCTCTGTTCTGCAGCAGGATTTTCAGTGTGTTGTGGAGATTAGGCATGTGAAGGTCACGCACACCCCGCTTCAGCTGTGTGTTTTTTACCTCCGGATACAAGAACTTCTCAAAAAAGGCACAATTGTTATTGCTACTTATACTTATGCCTTGAAAGAGCTGCCATTATGTAGTAAATTACAGTGTTTATATATGGGTTTGGGACCTTGAACAAAAATAGAGAGTTTTCTTAATCCTGTTTGTCAGAGGCTAAGATTAAGTGTAGATGATCCACTAAAAGAAAAATTGAAAGTGTCTGGATTTTATCCTAGCCTGACAGAAGTGCTAAACTAAAGATTAAGCCATTCACTCTTAAAGCTGAGCCAGCGATTCTCCTGGAAACCATTATGGCCAATGATAAATTCTATAGAAATCCTTAATGTATGAAAATATAGTACGCATGACATCCAGAGAGATACAAATGAAGCCAAGCAGAATTCCTAGACTTTTCTGGCACTGCTGCACAGAGAAGTCATTGTGGTGTTGTGAATAAAAAGCGTTTAACCCCTGGCAAAAGCAGTTTGCAAGTACTGTGCGTTTCAGAGTAGATGATGGCTTTACAACGTGGCAGAGAGAAACTGTGAAGTTCCACCCACTGTAACCCCAGATATTCTCCAGGGCTCGGGTAGTGCATCTGGGACTCCTGAAGCATCTTTAGCATTGTAGCCTGATGCCGTTGCTGGGAACGAGCTCCTGCCAGACGTAGAACCCGGGTTTGCAAGGCACAGCTAGGAGCATGAGTGCAACTATATTAGTTGTGTCTATTATCAGGGGAAAGGGAGGGTGATGATTAGACTATGCAAGTTCAGAGATAACTGGGCTAAAGATCATAGGTCAGATTGCTGTCATTAGTAGCAGAAGTCTGGGACTGCTGTTGTGTGCGTGCAAAATAATATGTGTGTTTTGTAAGATAAAGAAACTCCAAGAAAAATATGGCATACCCACTGATTGGATTTGCCTAATGCGAAAAGGAGCTCCATACTAGTACTGCTTCCCTTTAGTATAGCACATCAGAAGGCAGCCGTGAGTTGGCCAATTTATTCCAAGGAGCGAAATGAAAGATGGAAAGGAGGCAAGATGTTTGTAAAAGTTTTTCAGTGCAGAATTTTTTAAAAAACAGCACTGTTTTGATGTCTCTAAGCTATTGCAGGCTGCTCAGGGTGAAGTGAAGGAAGCTTCATAAGCTTAATTCCAGTGCAGAATGTTTTCTGCCATGTCTGACTTTAGTGGAAATGAATCTCCAAAAATTTATAGTGCCTTTCTTAGGATTCAAATGCATCTTGACATGTAGGAGGAGCCTAGATGGTTAAATGGGTCTTTAAAGGTGACAAGTGTGTTGAGAGTTTTAAAGCCATTTGGATCAGCTGTAGAAGTACAGAAGTAAGTCTTCTGCTCAAAGCGTTTGAGAAATGTAACAGGAAAAGGTACATGAATAAGTATTTATTAAGAGTTTACAACTGAAATTCACGCATCTATGACAGAAAAGAAAATATGCTGCTTGCTTATGGCTGAAACTATTAAAGCCTTATGGTCAGCAAATGCCGAAATGCCCTTTATTGCCTCTGGAAGTGATCTGTGAGAAGTCACTGTGATCAGCAATATGTAGCCTTACTCTCAGCAGGAGAGGGAAATGCTTTTTCTGCTTTGAAAAATTCAAGAGTTGACTTCAAAACAAGTTGTTGTACATCTACCGCTATGCAGGAGTCAGAATTTGGCTACAACGTGTTATGTAAAAAGCCCCAGATGAATTAATTTTCTGTGATGCTCTAAAAATCCCTTCCTTTCCAAGAAAAGGAAATAGTGAAGAAAAGTGGAACAAAACAGACGGGCCAGTGGTATGTAACAGTGCTGACAAAGTATTTCTGTGTTCTAGCCTGGGAAAGGAGCAGAAGGACAAAGGTCCATGCAAACCTATCAGCCAGGCCTGAATCACAATGTAACGCCCTCACCAGCATTTCTGCTGAGCCTTTGCTGTTTGTTTCTGCCAAGTGTAGAAATAGACCCTTACTCTTTGGTATCGGGGAATACAGGTATTAAGCAAACTGGATGATAAAATGCCTGCTTTGATATGTACAATCTTTGAAAAGGGACTTTCTTCCAGAAAATGATATGATGTTCTTCCTGTGCCCCAGATTCCTCTACTCCAAGTCAAACTAAAAGTCTCCAAACAAAATCGAATTAATAAATAAACCTGCTCCCTCATGAACTGCCACTCGAAACACAGTTTCTACCCCTCAAAGAAGGCCATTGCTGTCATTCTTTGGTGGGTGCTGACATGATTTGAATGTCTCTGAACAGTGCTTTTCTATTTAACTCTCTTTTCTTCCGTTGGTGGGCTCTTTCATTATCTGTGGCTCTGGTCTTGCTCATCTGCGTTCAATTTATTTTGAGGTTTTGAGAACTGCAGTAGTTAATGCTGAGAGCTGCGATGGCTGATAACGAATTACAAATCCTTTCAGTAAATTCTGCTGAAATGAGCGCAGTTCTTGAGAAAGGTCCTGAGCAGACAGGATCGGGACCCAGAGTCTCTTCCTGCCTTACTTGTGTAAGAAGCCCTACTAAGGCAGCGTTCCCCCTGTTTTAGGGAGGTGCTCCCTTGCATGTGACTGACTCGATAGGATGTGGCTGCAGAGTTTGAGGGACTTGCCTGCTGTTCTTGTCTCTGCCGGTGAGCTGCCGGCCAGCTGCTCTACCTACCCGTGCCTCATCTTCCTCTACAGAGTGGGGACGGTGCTACTAGTCATGATGGCATGCATTGAGAAAGCACTCTGAAAGGAAAGAGAGAGCAGCCAGACAGTTATTCTAGACCCACAGGCAAACGGCAGTTTGTGTATGTGTGTGCTGCTATCTCATTAGCATCACTCAGCCCTCACTCGGACCATTTATAGCTCTGAGAAAGTTTGTCTCTGACCATGTTGAATAATTCATACAATATTCTGTGTCATTGGCTAATAAATCTATTTATGCTTTTTATCATGGATACACCTGGCCAGTACTGGACTCCATGAATGGAGTTACCACCTTTTGGTTACTCTAGAAATATATGATGAAATATCCCTTAAATGATAGGATGATGTTAAAATTAATCTTCTAGCGTGCTTCAGTGTAAAGCTTGATTAGCTCGTAACCAGAGCAGTGCAAAGCAGAAGTATTGCTATTAATTATGTATTACCATTTATTAATAATTTATATTGGGTTTTTTAGGCAGGCATAGGGGCTTGGAGCTAGTTAAATCTGCCTAAGAAAATGTTCTTCACAACGAAGGGTTGAAAGCGGCAGGGACTGCACTTGGGGAGCAGCACGAATGTGATCACACAGCGTGCCGTTGTTTCTGACTGAAGCTATTGTGGGGCAGGAAGGGAGGGAAGGGGAAACAACCACAGCTGGAATTTTCCCATCTGTGCTCTGCTGCCTCCCTCTCCATTCCTCGCAGCAAAACTGCAAAGCACTTTTGAGCTGGCAGAGCTTGGGGTGCAGTAGCATCCCCAAGGTTGCGCTATGAGCGTGAATTTCACAATCT
The DNA here is from genome assembly GCA_002844005.1 of Limosa lapponica baueri. Taxonomy (NCBI): domain Eukaryota; kingdom Metazoa; phylum Chordata; class Aves; order Charadriiformes; family Scolopacidae; genus Limosa; species Limosa lapponica. The sequence goes on along the minus strand of KZ505829.1, from coordinate 239,541 downwards.
GCCAGAGCAACGGCTGAGTTGGGATGTGCCGGTGAGAGGGACTGTGAGCTTCTGCATGCTGTGGAAAGGCAGCGAGCACTGGCTGAACAGGGCAGTGCTGGAATGGGGGAGAGGGTAACCCTAGTGCTTTAGTTAATTCTGAATTATGATCCTAGCTTTCTCATTTGTGTTCATGGGAGCATAGATTTCTTTTTGCCTGACCCTTTCAGACTGGAGGAGAGCCCAAGCCAAAATTCCATTTATGAGCACTGTCCATTCTTACTCTCCTAGGGTCTGGATGGAAAGAGCCTGCATCTCAACCGTCATGGAAGCGATGCCTCTAGAGCTCATTGTCCTTTGGGTCCATTTCTACATTGTTTTTAGCAGCAAGGAGGTTTGCTGAGGGGCTGAGCTATAGAGGAGCCAAGTTATTGTAGTAATTTGAAATTTTAACACCGAGAGTGAGAGGTAAATCCAGAGGTGTTCCTGTTGTCTCTAACAAACATAAAACAGTACCTAGGAAATACCACTCAGGCACAGAATTCAACCTTGAACAGTTTCTCATGACCTTTTTTGTTTCAGATGGTGACTTTTACCCACGTTTTGTTTAAAGTTCCTTAACAGTTTAAGTTACCTTTTTCCTTCCAGAAACTTCATGGCTTTGTGAAACTATCTTAAATGCATGACAACTCTTAAAGCCCCTGTTCCTCTTCCTCTGTAAGGTTCAATGATTTTTAACAAAACAGAATACTAGAAGAGGTCACTGCTAGTATTAGAGGTCACTAATCACATATATCAAATATTCAACATCCTTTCTTCCTGGAAGGAACTGGATTAAAGCATCCTTCAAGTTGGACTAGATAAATAATGCTTCTATTTTTCATGAGTCAATATAATAACATGTCAAAAGATAAATATGCTCTATATAAAAAAATTTATTGGTTGTGCTACAGGGGATTTATTACCTCACAGATAATAATATCTAACAGATGTTTATGCTATTTTATAATTGTATTAAGCAAAATAAAATGGCAGCACAATGAAGACTATTTTGCAGGGCTACAAGACAACTGTGCTAAAAGTAGATTTGAGGTAACAGTATTATAATGAGACATCAATTAATGCATGTACCACTACCAGAGGAGGGATTGGAGGCAGGAAACATGCATTACAAAAAACAGCTAAATACTTACATAGTCTTAAGTTTCAGGCAGAACCTGAAGAACGTAGCCTAGAATACAGGTGTTATTTCTGGTTATATCTTTTCATGGAGCTGTGGAGGTGTTTCCATGAGTTATCACAGTGCCTTGTTACTCTAGTGAAAACTCGCACTCTATAGAAAAACATTTTATAATGCCAAAAAGGTGGTCATACAGCCCTTATGTTTTGTGCTACAACAGTTTCAGCATGTCTGCAACCCTTTCCATCTGAGGACCACTCTGGCTTCTCTTGAGGAAAAACACCATGGATATATGGTGGTTTACAAACTCAAACTGAGAATTGCTGCTAGAGGTGATGGTATATCTCTTGTGTTTATCCACTGTAGGTAACAATTTCGAAGGTAGTTGAGACAGAGAACAAAAAAAAAAACCAAACAAAAAAGAAAGATAGAACGTATTTTGAAATATTTGTAACTTTCCAAATTTGGTTTCAGCACTGAGATGAAGTTTTTCCTTTCTTTTTTTTTTTTTTTTTAATTAATAAGAGCCCTGCAGACATTTTGCTCTAATTGGAAGCTGCAAATAACTGAGCAAGAAAAGAACTTAAACAGAATAGAGAGCTACAATAGGGAGCCAAAACTGTGGGTGGGCCTTCCACAGAGCTAAAGAAATGAAGAAAAAAATGGGAAAGTAGACTATCTCTGAGGGATTTTCCTCCAAAAACCTTTTGTGAGATGGGAATTCAGCTACCAGCAGTTGAAGAGGCAATAATCCGAATGACAAGCAAACTGGAAAAAATCTATAGCTCTGCCAGTACAGCATTGCTTTCTTCGTGCTGCCTGCTTCAGAGCTTGAATTCTATAGTTTTGGGTTTTGGTGGTGGTAGGTTTTGTTCACCTGATGTCCCAGAATTTGCAACTCATTTTGGAGCAATAAGGCTCATGTTGGTGCGGTGCCATGCAGTGTCTGCCTGTTCTGGCCTCAGCTCTTCGCGCTGTTGATTCACTGATGTTGCTGATAGAATCAAACAAATAGAAGTGATCAGCAGAACCCATCCAAAATAGGAAGCTCTTCAGAGAGGCTCTTGATTGCTGGTTAGTTGGGTTATAGTTACTTCGATTATTACTACATTTTTACTCTATTCATTTCCTGTCTAGGATAGCTACGCTTTTAAAAGCAGATATTAAGAGTCTTTCAGATGTCATGTTACATGTCGGATATTTTAAGACTTGTGCAGTAATAAAGACCAATAAAACTCTACAGTTTTATTGCTCAAGCACTGAGCTTGTGGTTTGATCAGATTAGCATTATACGGGCCTTTCTTTTAAAACACTGACAAATATGACTGTAGTGACATATATCACAACTGGGATCAGGGCACATCCTCCAATATTTTTGCAGAATAGCTTGGACCAGTCTTAGGAGTGACCAAATGCTGAAATAGCTTCTTTTTGTGTAATGTTTCATGTATGGGTCTCTGATAGATCTATGGCTTGTAGCTCGGCTTTTCCAGCTGTTGCTGGACTTTTAAATAAGTATTTCAAAGGTGCTGAGTTGCTTAGAGGACCCCCTGCACTTCACGTGAACTGGTGGAATTCAGCTGAAATGATAGCACTAGAGGAATTTTGTGTGAGTTTCCCTAGAGATGATCTTTTCTAACACATCCAAATTTTAAAATCTTGACTCATATTTATTTGCTAATCTCCAAGAGTTAATTGCTTCCTTGTGGAAATCCCAGAACAAAATGTAGTCCCTACGCTGTCCTTGGAGAGAGGCAGAATATGCATTTCTTGACTTAATTTCTTTTTCTGAGGCTTTTTATCACTGATGGTGTCATTTGATTCATTTTCTTCACTTCTCACTGATATAGGTGAATGAAGGAGGAGTAATGATCCCTCTTCAAACTTGCCTTAGAAAATCTGGCCACTTAATAAACCCATGAACTGGCAATCAGAAGACGCATTTGTGAAGTGCCTTCTACGACTGTGGCAACAAATAACCCAAGGGGTTGGCTGCCTATGTGGGACAACCCACCTCTGGGCGAGAGGGGCTACCGTCACCTTCAGAATAGGTTTGTCACAGCTGAACCACCTCTTGGGAGAGATCCCTAGATCATTCTAATTGCCAGACTGCGTCTGGTGATGGATTGAGGAGACTGTCGCTGGAAGTGGTAAATTTGTGATGGAGAGGATGTTCAGGGAGTTAACTGGTGGAAAGGAGCATGTTGGAGCGCTTGGGAGTGCTCTTGGACATGGTTTGTCAATGCGGCCTAAATGGATAGTGTGTGCTGATGCTCTCTTTTGCTGGGAACCTTATCATATATGGCAAGAGCACTGGATCAGGAGTCAGAAGAGCTCATTTCTAACTCTGCCTCAAAAGCAGATCTATTGCTTCATCCTCATCAAGGTAGCTGTCACTGTGCAACATGGGGAAAATTCCATTTCTTAGATGACTTCTGATCATATTGCTACTACTACTACTGTTATTACTACTACTTAAGAGTAGTTTGTGGATCTACACAATCTGGCTGTAGCCACTACTGCTGCGCCAAACAAGGGCTACTGCAATTTAAATGTCACCTGATGGGCAGGAAGCCAGTATGACAATGTTAACTCTCAGAAGTTTGAGTACTCTTACCATTATATCAACACACATGAATATTAGTAGTGGTTGTAAAATTATGCAGCCTTAAAAAAAAAAAATCCAGACATATGCCAGTTCTGTTATAGACCCCATCTGTGCATCTACTGGTTCAAAATGGAAAAAAAAATCCCTTGCATAGCATGTTGATCAACTAATTATTATAAACTACATCTCAGAGTAACATCCTGTTTCAATGGTGTACAGCTGTTTCTGTCTTTCTGTGTTTCTTTCTCCTTTTTGTATCTTTTCCCAGGCTTCCTTCTCAGTCCTTTGTAGCCCATGGGAAAATTGATAAAGTCTTTAAAATATTTGATCTGAAGTCTTGATCCAAAACAGTGCACTCAGTAACAGTCTTTCAAATTAATTCAGTGGGCTTTAGATGAATATCTAATCATAAAAGGCAAGTGAAACATGCAGTCTGCTTTTTTTCCCCACAAAGCTACAGATCTTTTTTGTCTTTTTTGAAGGCCCATGGGAATTAAAATCTGCTTCTCAGGCTGCCCCGTGGTGTGGCATGATCAGATGGGTGCTGCAGCAGTAGTGGTGGCTTATGGAGCTCCTGTCCCTGTCGGGTCAGGTCAGGGTTTCACAGGCCGTTGTGCTCAGCAGCAAGACTTGCTCCATCTCTGCCTGCCCTTATTTCCCCTTCTCTTTTCCAGGTTCCCCACTTGGCTGGGCTAACACAGGGGCTTGTGTGATCCCACCCTATATGGGATCAGGGAACCAATTGGGTTATAGCTTCTTCTTCCCTTCCTCTCTCCCAAATTGCCATGCTCTTTTTTATAAGCTGGACTCTTCCCTTTATTGGTTTTACAGTTTGGCCATGCAAAGAGCCATGTTGGCAGAGCTGAAGACGAACAGCATGGGCTGAGGAGAAGGGAAGTCAGGGGAATAAACCAGGAATTATTTGAAGGGTGTTTTCTCCCAACCAGTCAAAGCAGAAGCCAAGGAATTGGAGTCAACCCAGAAGACTAAATTGTGAGGCTCCTGCTCAGGGTTCATCTTTTAATCTGTGAGTATTTCCACTGAAATTGCTGCTGCTGCTGCTCCTGGGAAGGAAGTGTGAGCACAGTCTAACTCTATCAGCCCCTGGCTCCAAGGCAGCCCATCTGGTGATGGATCTCTTTCAAACATGAAGCAAATGTGGACTGATTTATGCTTTTACCTAAAAATCACACAGTACTTCCAGAGCTGAATATTCAGTTGACTCTGAACCAGGCAGTGTTATAGCTATGTTTATTTTAGTTGTTTGTCTTTGCAAATCGGCTCAGACTGAAGGCAGAGAAAGATTTGCATGAATGATTGCAAACAAAAAACTGCTGATTTCCCCAAACTCTGGTTAATTGACCATCCACCAGCTCTAGGGAAAACAGATGGAAACTGTGGCGAGAAAAATATTTTTTAATATAAAATCCTTGAAACAGCAACAAAGAACCTGCAGCACAAGTCTATAGCAAGGGCTGTCTTTTGGGGATCTTTAGTATTCATTCAGAATAGGCAGTAAAGCAGAGCATACATCACCCTTGGACTTCATTTCTTCTTGGCTGAGAGCCATCCAATTGTTGCACATTATAAACATCACATCCTCTTCCTTGGCACAGACAGGTTTTCCCACGGAGGGTCAACACCAGTGGCACCAAAGGTTTTCTGAGGGTTTCTCAAAGAAAGAGGTCGTGTCTGAAAACCGGAGTCCAAGTGGCAAGCCAAGGAAAGGCCACTGCAGCAAGTCATCTAGAAAAGATAAAAGACCCTTTGTCTGAGGAGGAAGCTCTTTGCCCTGAGTTTCAAAGAATATCTCTGAGGAAATGCCTGTGGAGTGTATGAATATACCCAAGGAATCCTTCTCCTGTCATATTATTACAATTTGGATTGCAATTTTATTGCAGCGTGTAAACCAAATCCAAGATCTAAGTCTCTGTTCCCTGTTGGTCTCTTGGCTGTCCACATGGGAGGGATGAGGAGAGAACATACAAATGTCCTCATTTGCACTTCTTGTTTGAAGGCTGTATTGTGCAGTCTAGACAATGGAGGAGATTAGTCTGCTTGAAAGAAGTTGTACATTAAAGATAATCTTTGGGAGATGGCTGGTCCTGAGGGAGGGATATGAAGCCTGGGTCAATGCCTGAGAAGAGAGGGATGCTTAGTGTTTCACTGCAGGCTAACCCTTGACATTCATCTGCTGGGCCTAATCTCCAAGCTGATGATATGACACATGTTCCTTGTCAACTGCTGGAAGAAAGAAGCAGTTTTGTACAATGACTGTGCTGAGTTTGGAACTGTTTCTGAATTCAGTGAGAAAAATTATTACAGAAAATGATGGGATAGTATTTTTGAAACTCCTGCTGTCACCATTTGAGGTAGTAGGATCCAGGGAATTTGCCCTGTATAGTGAGGCCTCTGAGGAAGCCTGAGCACCTCAACCTAGTGATTCTTTTTTTCCGAGACAAAAGTTATTTCAGATGCCCTGGGGGCCAGACAACATTGTTGTCACTTGCCCTTACATATCACAACTTAAGAAAACTTCCCTACAAATTAAAGATGTGATACCAAACATCAAAAGCCATGACTACCATATGTGCTTCAGGAGGAGAACAAGACATCAGGGGTCATCTCTGATTTTTTTTTTCTCTTTATGGTTTTAAATCATTTCAGAGTTTCCAGCTGCAGGGGTATTCCTACAATGAGTGAAAATACTGTTTCCGTAGCAAAAGTATCCCAATGTAATATTTTCTCCCCACCCTTTCAAGCGGACTCAGATCTTCTCCTCTCCGGTTCCATGAGCACTTGTAGCTGTCTCATGTTTCAAAGGGAGCTTTTCTTTCACTGAGTGTCTTAAGATATTTCTTTCTTTGAGCTTCATAGTTGTGAGCTTCATAGCTTCACTATCCAGAAGGTGTGTGTATCAAGTCCTTGCCACACCAGGCAGTGATTAGAAATTAGGTAGCTTAATCCTCAACCATAAGGCAACCAAATAACAGTGTATATGAAAAAAGAGAGGTATTACACATTCCACTAAGGGGCCAGCCGCTCAGAAGGTACACCACTTTACTTTGTGCACCCTTTTTTTCTACCTCAGGCTTTGCTGTTTTCACTCACCACATCTTTTTTAAACCTTCCAGGTCATTGCATGAGTCATGCCTTGGTTGAGGCCTCCCTTCTTGAAGGAGGATGCAGTTTCACCATGGCTGATGCCAGTCCAAATCCAGCTGGTCATCAGTCCCTGCTTGCTCCCACCCCAGTTAGTTCTGTTGTTATCCAGTGGAGTGGTTCAAGGAATTGATCTGGCTAAAAATGAGTTTAACAAAAAGTAAAAAATTAATTTTAAGCTTCTTGAAGTGGCTTATTTTCCAGTTGCTATGCTACTTATTGCTGGCACAAATGAAAAGGTAGGGAGACAAGCTACAAAGACACAGTGTCTGGGGGACTCAGCATCCTGCAATATGCTTAAGGTCAAGCTAGACACAGCCATAGTGATTCCATGCTTGCTGTTGGATAGGGATTTTTAAAGAGTTGTGGTCAGAGAACTTCCTTCCAAATGACGGCAAAGAAGCAGAACTTTATGGAGAAGCAGAATTAAATATCTTTTTCCTTACGTCCTTCACTGAGTTCTGTATGAATGTCATGGAGGTCTTGTGAAGGATGGAATGAAAGTGGTGTTCTGCTTGCAAAGACCAGAGCAGAAGCAGCCAGGCAAAATCGGGTATTTTGTTCTACGTTTGGAGAGCTGAGGCCATCCTAACACACTTTTCTAATTTACGCAGCAAGCGTGGTGTAACGGGAAGCATGCTGCCCAGGCTGCTGGAAGATAAACAGGCACGAGAGTGGCTGGGGCTGCTGACTCAGCCATAGCGGCTCCAGTGCTTCCCCACGTCCTGCTGCTTTGCATCCTCAGCGCTGGTGTCACCGCTTCCAGTCCCAGACGTGTCACCTCCTGCAGTCATGAAACGCAGACGGGGAGGCGAGCGCACACACACACGCACGCACGCACGCACCCGCTGTGCACAGTTGCGCAGCAGCAGTGCCCTTACGGCTCACGCAGCTGCTCTGCATCCGAGGCAGGGATGTCCCCTGTGCCGCGACGGCAGATGTCAGACACGGCAATTTAAGGGACAGGGTGCCACTGCAGCCCCAGCCAGGAGGCCACGAAAGAAAGGGCACAAAGCAAGGCCGCATCTGTTCTGGAACAAAGGACATCTGTCCCTGGCCCGAGCAGCTTTTTGGCATGATTTCACAAGGACAAAGGCTCAGGTTGACTGATACAAGGCTGGTACTCCATAAAACAAGCCATAGGGTCTTAGGCTGTCCAAATGTGTGCTGACAGTGAGCTGGTGCTCTGGTAGGCTTGAGGTTTTATTCTTCCATCTGAGGAGAGAGTGTAGCACAGGATGGTCCCCATCCTGTGCACAGCTTTAACCACACATCTGCCTATGTTTTAGGATCTCTTTGTGCAGTACAAAACCTACACTACTATCAGATTATAGGCAACAGATGTTCTGTTCAAGTAGTTTTGTGTGTGACATCCTTGTTGCGGGAAAATTTCTTTTGCTTTTTTAGGAGCTGGGTTCATCTGTTGCATTCTCCAGGTTAAAATTTAGTTGTGAGGGCGACTTATTTATTGAAAGGCTGCAAACCACAGATGCACAGATTCTGCCTTCTGCATGAATGTGAGTCTTACAGGAGAAAATCTTTTAGAAAGGACAGACTTTTAATGTGCCTTCAATAAAGTGTTCTGGAATGAAGCTGACCATAGCAAATTCTGATTATTAGCTTGCTTAGCATCATTGTTGAAAAATACACTGTACCTCCTTCCCTTCTCTGCTGGTACCAATAGTGGCTGTAATGCTTTTTAGCTGGGGGGATCACAGCAGAAAATTTTGTAGCGGAGTGTGTGCGCATGTGTGCACACAACTGTAATGCGGTGGAGATTTAGGAGAACAATATCACACAAAACCACGACAGTCTGGGTTATTCATTACTAAGATTTTACTAACAAAATGAGTATATTTAGTTGTTACAAACTGAAAAACAGAAGCAAAAGAGCATTAACGTTTTAAGACCTTGTCACTTTTTCCTACGTGTTCCTTTTTATTTTCAGCCCAAGATGCCACATGCCTGTCTCTGAGAGTGTGGGGGACAGCCAGCGAAATCCTCACTGTGGGCTGCTGCACAAGTGCACAAATGTACAAGAACTCTGTAATGCATTTGGGCATTAAACCCTCCCCCAGAATCTATGGAAGCTTGTTACATGGTACCTCTTAATCACATGCTGGCTCCATTGTGTTATGCCACCCGTGCCTGGTAGTGTTAAGACAGAGCAACGAAGAAAGATTTTGGCATGGTTTATAAAGCTCTGGTGGGGATGGTGTACCCACTGTCCTGCAGGTGAGAGCCTCTCATTATGAGAGCCTCTTGCAATTTCATAATAATAGTTGCTGAAACTTCTGGCTTTGCCCAGCTGTTTAATAAGCTGATTTTCCTACTGCATCTTTGAAGAAAAAGAAAATAAAGTGTATTTACAGGGAACCAAGAATGGAGATACGTATCCTCACTCTACGCAATGAATGCAAAATATGACTGAGAAAAAAAGGAAGAAGGATTTCAGAATTGTAAGTTCTTCTAGATGGTCTGAAACTTTTAACACCTGCTGCTGCATCTGCTATGTCTGCAGTCTTAACAGGGAGGTGTGAGGCACAAAATTCACTCTGGGAGCCAGATGAACTCTATATACCACAAAGTACATAGTTAAAATAAAGAAGGTAGAAGTCTTTCTTCTGTATACAAGGGTGTCCATATAGAATTTCAAATGTCCAGTGATGGTATGAGAAACTGCAATAAGAGAATGATTAAAAAAAAGATCTAATTTTCAACTGCTTATTGAAGATTCTCTTCTTCAGAACAATTTGTTACATACTGCTATTTGATGGCTTTTGCATACACACATCTGTAATAGCACTTCTGGGATTTGAGCAGCTTGCAATATTAGAGCTCCTGTTCATTTCCCTTAGCCCTCAAAATGACAAAAGACACGGTAAGTAAAGAGACATATATGGAGCGTTCACATTGTCTGGCTTTATTTTCATTTAGCTTGAGAGCCTAAAATAAAATTGCAGGCATCATATGCAGCCAATGGGACCTTTGGAGAGTGACCGAGAGTGCCTAAATTATGGAGCTTTCCTCCATCCATTCCCTATAAGAGCAGTCTAAGCTTGGGCAGCATGAATCCTCCATTTGAAATGAGCAGATGTGCTGGATCCTGAGATATGCTCTGACGTCCTTCCTACTGGTTTTATCTGGTTCTTATCCACCTCTGGCCAGAGGGATGGCCGTCTACTAGCACGTGCTGAGCACAGAAGGAAATAGAACCTTCCTCCGGGTCATCGTGTTTTCATCTGAACCCAGTACCACTGGCAAAGGATGCTCTTCCCTGAATGCTCTTCTTGCTTGGGAAACCGCTCTTCGGTTTCATTTGTGGCCTACATGGATGTCACTATGCTCCATCAGCAGGTGAGATAAAGACATCAATTTTTGGCATAAAACAGTTTGGTAGAGGCTTGTGGCCATAGAAAGAGAGTTTAAGACATCTGTGGATACTCTTGGTGCTAGTGCCACATTCAGCATCACCGGTCTCCTCATTTTAGTTTCATTCTTCATTAGTCATACTGATGAACTGGATCAGATAACTTATTTGAGTTAAAAATATTCTGATTTAAAACCTGGATCAATTCCCTGATCAGTTCACCTTGTGATGTTTATAGATACATTATATAACCACATCCTGAAAAAATGTTCCCTAAGAGCAACATGATAGCACCTGAGGTTTGTTCAAATGTGAGTTTTTAATCAGGAAGTGTCCTGGCACCGCTGAGGGGGCGGTGAAAAAGTGGAAATGAATAGTTGTGAAGGGGATGGGAGCTGGTGGAGGTTCACACGAGTGCTGCCACTAGAGAGATGTCCAGGAGCCATGGTCTGGGTGGATTGTAAACTTAATGTACTCTGCAGAAGCCAGTAAAATAGGTATTCCTGAATTACCATTAATTAGGAAATGCAGGGGTAGGTCTCAAACTTCTACTACAGACCTGTGCAAATTAATCTGCTGGAGATTTTTCATTCTCCAAATTCCTCAAACACTCCAGTAGCTATATATAGCCAAAGTTGTTGGAAGGCAGCCATTTATGAAGGAAAGGACAGTAGTTGGCACGTACTGCTACTATGACTGGCACTCAGAGATACTGTAATGATATGCAAAGTCAACGAGGTGTTGTGTCTAAAGGTAACAAATTCCTTAAGCAAGCATTATTATAAAGTGTTCACCCAAGAGGATGAAACTATGTTTATTTTATTAGCAAAATAAGAAAAGCTGGACTTGATTTTTTCTGGCTTTGAACTGTGATTTGGCCACCCCCTCCAGCTATCTGAAACAAAATAATAGGCATTGTTTCTTTACTGGTTTGAAGCCAGTTTCTTGCACTGAACTTTTCTAAATCCAGTATTGTAAGGATCAGTTACTTTGCAATATATATTTTAGCCTTTTAACATACATTTTAGTATATGTAGTTTCAAAATTAAGTGCCTAAAGGTATTCACAGTAATGACTGAAAGAAATTAAGAAGGTTCATCTCTTGCAAAATGTCATTCCCACTCTTCTTAGTTAGCCTTAGCCCTCAGCCAAAATTTATATCCAAGTTATATACCACACCCCAAAGAAATACTAACGTTTTCATAAGAGGAAAAGAATGCTTTGGGATCGCCAGAATAAAAGCTTCCAGAATTATCTTGGTGATTGAGTCATAAACAAAGTCGCTCTGTAATGGAGGGATAAAAGTCATAGGGATTAATATCAGATCTTGCATGTTTGTCACTGTTTAAACTTCTCCAGTCCTGCTGTGGAGGTGAACGGATGCTCCAGTTGCAAACTCTGGGCACGCTGAGTCCAGAGATGTCCAGGTTTAGCCTTGGTTCTGGTTCCCATTGCTCTTTCCTGTTTCTACAGTTAGCCAAATCCAAGCTCTAGAGAAAAATATCTCAGTCTCTTGGATTGACAGTGAGACCTGAACGACCCTGCTGGCTCCTGTAAAATCCTGTGCCCTAAAAAGAGTCAGGGCAGGGTTGTAAGGCACGGAAAGGAGATTGTTTATTAATGCTACTGGTAGCAAGTAGAACCCACTGTTTCTCCACAGGATTTAGCATCTGAGTTATTTAAACACATTCTTGGTTGTCTGCTGTCACCAGACCGAGCCGTGCCTGCGGCTGGATGAAGAACTTTGCAGGTCTCTTGCTCATTTTTTGACAGTTTTTGACATTATAAGCCATTTATTTTCCAGTGGAAAGTTTAAAAATGAACACTGGAAATTCTCAAATAAAAACATGCAATTTTAAAAATTTGAGTGAGCTGTCCCTGTGCCCCAAATCCTTCATTGCTTCCCGTTGCAGATGGATGGCAGTCATAAACATGCTATTGTTGGTTTTGTTTTTAACAGATCTTTCTCTCTGCATTTTATTCTGAGATTTTCCTGATGGATGTGACAGAAATCGGAAAGCTGTAGGTTGTATTTATTTATTTACCCACTTACTTTGCTGTTAAGCTCCAGGAATGATCATTTGCTTTCCTCTGAGGAGTCATTAATTGTGTAACATGAATTATCCATGGTTGTAGAGACTGCAGACCGTCTGCCAGCACAATGGCCCCTGTGGTAAAGGGTAGAGAAGCCTCATCATGGTACCCGTTAGCACTATTTTAGTTAAGAACCTGTCAGTCTCCATTAAACCCCCCATTATTCAGGATTTCTGAGCAAACTATAAATATTTGCCCTGGTACAAAAGAGCGCAGTGGAAGAGCTCCTATTTTTAGCTGGAGGTTAGGTTTGGTTGTTTGTTGTTTTGTTTTTCATCTCCTTTTAAAAAGATGCTCTCAAGGTTAATGGAACCGTAATTTGACCTCCCTTTGTAATACTGTGCCTGTTTGCCCTGTGCATGTATTTCTGTATATGTGAGTATTCCCCTGAGAAATGTGTCACTACATGAGTCACTGCGAAAGATGGAGGCCAAACAACAAAGTTCACTGGCAATCCGTAGAAGACTGAATTCCGTAGCAGTCAGGGCACAGCATATCTTCTGTCACGAGGTTTTGAACCTTTGTTAGAAAAAAACTGTCCTGTAATTAATCCTTGATGTCTCTCTTAGGGCCTAATCATGCTATGGGATGTGCCTGCACTGGCCTATATGCTCAGTGAATGGTGTCACCATCTCCTGCCCTGACCCAAAAAAGTGCTTTAGTAGGGAGGATAGCTTTTGTGACACACAAGTCTGATGGATTTGTCTTTTATTAAATGGTATAGAAGTTGTCCTAATGAAGGTAGTGATGGATTTTTTTCCTGACTGTTCACAGTACAGCAAGCCTCCTAATGGAAGCAATCAAAATTAACATCAATCATAGTGAACTGAACTGAGCTCAGCTGTCCTTATTATGAAAAGCCTAGGTGAATTACTTTAAAGGCCAAATCATATCTCATAAAGCTCCTCTGCTAAAGAATACTGCACGTTTTGATTGGTGTTTATTGGTGTTCATCTACATAGCTGGCATCATGTAGATAGATAGAAGCACAAGGAGGAAAAAATCTGTTTGGGCCTTGCTTGTCTGTCTCTAATTTGGGAGGCAGAGTGAGGGGGAGGCTTTTAGCTGTTGAACTTTTCATATTCAATCTTGCATTCTACAATATATTAAAAATACATACTAAATCCTGCGTTGAAAAAAAAATTGCTGAAGTCTTGCCCTTGTGAACTGAGAGGACTATGAATTAAGGTCACAGTGCAATCTGAATTTGGTCCATTTGGGCATACAGAATAGAATAAAGTCTTCGGTGACTTTTACAATTTCAGTGCACGTGAATGACCAGATATGTGTCTAAAAGGTACAGAAACCAAAATCATCTAATTTCATGCTTCCTGCTTCCCCAAGCCTTCTAGCAGAGTCTGTGGGAATGCAAATCTTACTTCTTTCTGTAGATACAGTAGGGAGTACTAAGACAATCTGACATACCGAAGTCCACGTGACCACATGGATGCATCCAACGGAAGCTGACCAATGTCACAGTGAGGCTGCTCTCTATCCTTTTTGAAAGGTTATGGTGACTGAGGTAGGTTCCTGATGACTGGGAAAAGGCATCACACCTGCATTCCAGAAGAGGAAGGAGGATCCACGGAGCTACTGGTTGCTTAGGCTCACTTCAGTCCTTGAGAAGATCATGGAAACTTGTGAAACAGCATCTGGAGTTCTATGTCCAGTTTGGGGACAGTGCAAGAAAAGCAGTGACATACCGGAGTGACCTCAGTGGAGGGCCACCAAAATTATTAGAGACCTGGAGCACAAGATGTGTAGAAAGAGGCTGAGAGAGCTGGGTTTGTCCTACCTGGAGAAGAGAAGGCTGAGGAGGGATTTTATTGCTGTCTACAACTACCTAAGGGGACAATATAGAGAAGATTGGGCCAGAATTCTCAGGCACGCCATGGCAGGACGAGAAGAACCAAACACATGCTGGAACACAGGCAATTCTGACTTGGTATATGGAATTTTTTTTACCGTGAAGGTTGTCAGACACTGGAACATGTTCTTAGAGAAGCTGTAAACTCTCCACCCTTGGGGATCTTTAAAACACAGTTGCACAAGCCCCTGAGCAGCTTGCTTTAACTGGATCTGCTTTGAGCAGACGGTTGGACTGGAGACCTCTGGAAGTGCCTTCCAACAGGAATGACTTCATGCTGGTTTTGAAGAAAATAAGATATTATATTTATTTCAGTAATTTAATGGGACACCCTAGGTCTTGTGATTAGAGTTAAAAATAATACATTCTAGAGTTTGCCAGACCTTCAGTTGATCTGTGTTTCCAACTTCGCTCTGGCAATAGGAGAGCAGTTGCTTTACTGGAATAGTTCCAGATGGTGCCTGGCTGTGGGAGGCAATTGCAATGACACAGCAGAAAATTGTCATGAGATCGTCACATGTAGAAAAGGTTTAGAGATAGCAACCTAAGTCATGGCCAAACTTGACCTTAAACAGCCTTTTTTTGGGCTTTTCCACCCTGGTCGTTCCAAAGGAACCGGTTCATCACAGTCTTTCTGGAGTTCTGCATCACAGCCACTCCACTGTTAACTGTGAAACTGCAACGTATATAACTGGAGCTCACCATTAGTGTAGCGAGCCCAGAAAATGCCAGACGCTTGCAAAAGAGTACACTATTAAAACCGTATGTGTAACAGCTTTTCAGTGACGATTTGATTTGACTTTGTAATTTTGTTAGAGGACTTAGACTGGGTTTATACCACTATACTAAACATGCCTGGGAGTGTTCCCAGCCGTTGAGGCCAACTGGCGTGGAACAGCCTGCGTCTGCACTGGTGAACTGGGTTTGCCTGTGCGAGGTGGCTGCAAGCAAACCGCTGCTTGGGTGTGTTCCTGGCACACTCCCGTGACCAAAACAGGTCCAGAAGTTGCTGGGGAAAGCACCAGTTGGAGGAGGCTACATTCATGCCAGGGAA
Organism: Limosa lapponica baueri; assembly: GCA_002844005.1. NCBI lineage: Eukaryota > Metazoa > Chordata > Aves > Charadriiformes > Scolopacidae > Limosa > Limosa lapponica. The sequence continues at coordinate 224,227 of KZ505829.1, read as the reverse complement.
CTCTCTCACAGTTTATTAGCATTGGTAACAGTGTTGGAGTGCATAGGCACATTGTGGGCATGCTTGAATTTACTAAAGCTTTATGCTCTAAGGCAGATGAGCTAGTAAGTCCTTGTGATGAAAAAGGGACGCTTGAATGCAGTCTAAGGACCTGTTCCTGAGACATTAAGTACTGTTAGGTGTCCTGGATCCTTTCCTAGTTCTAGCCTGCTATAGACTTCTTCGGGGAAGGGCTCAGCTTTTTGAGTTGGCTTTCATCCCTTCACAAGAAATTTTGTGTTTACAGCTACTTTAATGTTTTTCTCTCTGGCAGTTCCCAGTATGTTGGGCCTTAGGTCAAGAAAATGTTAGTAAGCAAATTTAAAACTCAATTAGATTTCTGCTTCTGTTACGGTCCTCTCCCATAAATAAATACGTGTACTGACAGAGTTTCCTGCAAGAAAATAGAGCAGCAATGAGAGCCAGGGCTTGCCTGCCCAACTGACCCTCTTTGAGATTGTGACTTCTCTGTGACTTCAACCAATGCTGGCAAAAGTGTGTTTCATTGATGTCCATGTGATGCTCCAAAAAATCTTTTGTGCTACAAACAATATGTATGTTTCAAATATCTCCAAATGAAAAGACCTAGAAACAAACATTTCTTATTCCCATTGCCATGTAAAGCCAACTAAGTGTGCACTGCAGACCTTAGAAAGGCTGAAAGTTGGAAAAGTTAAAACCCGAGGCTGTTGTTCCTCTCTGCTGTCTGTGAGTAAAGGGCTAGAATATGTCTGCATAAATTTAATCTACAGAAGATGTGCAACTGGAATGAACCTGGTCCTGGTCCACCCAATAACTATTCTTGAGGACTATGGAGCAGTAAGTGCTGAAGAGAAGCAATTGCTTGAGTTAGTCCGGAGACATTTTTCTGTTTTAAGTATGGAAGAAATCCGTCTATTTTTGATGGCTTCAAAAACAGCCTACAGAGAAGGTCTGGCCAATGCTCTGAGGATGTTGCTGGCATTATGGCTCCAGTGCCTGCATATATTTATTTTCTCTGTTCATAACATAAATTTTCAAGGTGTAAAGGACAGAAAGCAGATGGCAGTGGGAATCTCTTGGCTTTCCCCTTTCCCCACTTGGAGAATGCATCCATGCAAGACAGAATCGTACCAGAAGGTGACACACTTTTTCCCTGGAAGGACTCCTAATGTGGCAAATTGACAGTATCTGCTGTGGTTGCATCGTGCTACCTTTAGAACTGAAGGAATCCTTCCTGGGACTGCAAAATCAAAGTCACTGAAATTATTCCCAGGTAGCGTCAATTTCCTTTTCGTTATGGGGGTATTTCTACATCTGGCCTGAGAAATTGTTTCTGTGGTCTTTCATAAACTGTTTTTGAAAGCTTCTGTGCGTGTCTAAGGATGCTCCTAGGGAAGCATTGCACAAACTCTGCTCCAGAGAAACCCTCTGTGGTCAGAAGGCTACAGCAAATAGTTTTGGCTGGTTGCAGAGATTGCATCAGGGCATATGAAGGATGCACGCGGGTAGGTGGCAAACACTGGGACTGCAAGAATGTAGAGGGCCTAACAGCTCTTCAGCAGGCCACGCACCACACTCTGCTCCTGCCTAAAGAAGGGAAATTCTGTGGACTTTCAAATGTCCGTTGGTTCAGAAATATGAAAATCACTCCTCTGGAGCTGTTTTTCTGCCCGTTGAAATCAGTGCATAGGCTTTCACCTGAGTTCTCCATCCTTGCTTCAAGCCCTTAATCCCACACTCAGGGACAGAAGAAATGTTACCACAACACGGTAGACACCCCAGAAGCATTACAATTTATTTTCTATACACCTCTTTTTGAGTCTGGGATCAAATTATAACACAATTATACAAGATACTAATAGTGATGACCAATTGACCATCTCATCCTTAGATAGAACAGCCACATAATGCTGTTAAGTCTTTTTCCACAGATATAAGGAGAGAAAGAGTGTTAGTGTAAATGTTAGTGTTTTCTTTACAAGTTTTAAGCTGGTCCTCAAAAGCAATCCTTTTTCTCTCCATTTTGAGGCAGTTAATTTGAACTCCAATACCACATCTAGTTCTGATCACTCTTTGCAGAAGGGTGAATTGGAACTGGCAGATGCAGAAAAGGGCAGTGAGAAAGATCAGCAAAACAGGGATCCTGCTTCACAGTAGGAGATTGAAGGGAATGATTTGTTTAACCTTGCAAAACAAAAGCATAAATGGGATATGTTTGCTGTCTGGAAATGCATCAGACGGGTAAATACCAGAGAGGAGAGAAGGAGCCATGGACACCTTAGAATACAAATGACCAGGAATATATTTCAGCTTGAAATTAGAAAATGGTTTCTAGGCATTCAAACAGTAGCCCAAGTGGGATTTGTGACTGCCTGAAAGGGCGGTGTGGGCGCGTGTGTTAGCAGTGGGCTAGACTGAATGACCTGGTAGGTACCTGCTAGTTTTGTCTTCCTGCCATTACTGTGCTGAAAGAGTGTCTTGGGGATGATACGGTGATGACAGTGAGATACACATCCAGCAGATTTCTTCCTTCTTTAGCTGGAGTTTCTCTTTCTAATTTTAAATTGTCTTTTGCTATGGGTTGCAACATTTCCTGGTTTGACTGTTTACCTTAGGGAAAAAATCCTAATACTTCTAGAGATGGGTCTCATACATTTTGAGGACAGCACGTACTTGCTCCAGGGCAGGAAAACCAGGACAAGCTAGGAAGGCTCTTTTGGCCCTGGCCCAGGCCCAGCTCAGACATCCTAATAAAGTCAGATCCAGGTCCTGCGTCCCATAAGACTTTCTGTGTGAGAGAAACCCACAAAACTTTTCCATTCATCTTGCTTGGGATAGCTTTGCAGGGGCAGAGGATCTGCTCTGCCAAGGTGGCGGGTACAATTGTAAAGGACAACAGTGTATTCTACGACAGGTTTCTTCACAATGTGAAAAGGTATTCCTGGATATTTGAGCAGATATTCCTACCTGCTCTAACACTGATATCTTCCTGCCGGGTTTTCAGCAAGCAGAACTACTAGAGGGCCCGGGCAGCGGCATCCTCATGAGAGCAGCTCTTCCATGTACCTGAAGATTTCTACACAACGGGAATTTGGGATGACCCTTTCCCCAACAAGGTGCTGGTGAATTTCCAGCCATATATGAGGACAAGGGAGATTATTTTGTGTTGTGGAAGAAAAGCAGAGGTAAAAGGGTAGGTTGACACAGGCTGAAAGAAATGAAAAGAAAGCAGATCCAGTACACTGGAGGCTTAGGCTGCCCTAAAACTAAGACAAATGGGGTCCAGTAAGTGACAGTCCAATTTCATTTGATGTTCCCAGAAGCTGTGGGAAGAAACTATCCTCTTAACACAGAGTCAAGGCTCACTGAAGTGGATGAGAAAATTGGCTGAATCACACCCAGAGGGTGTTGGTGCCACAGTTTGGCAGAAAAAAAAGACTTAGAAGATGAAAAGTGTAGTGCCTTTCTGTGGAGAGTGGAGATGGTCTAACTCACGTGTAATGACCAAGCCATGAGCAGCTGAGGCACTAGAGACCTATATGACAGATCCCCTGCACTATGGGGGGCTGGAGGGGAAAGAAATGCCTTAAAAGACCCAGTGGCAAAAAAACTGAAGAATACCCCTCTGTGATAAATAAATCCAAATTGTAGAGAATTTTTACTATGTTTTTTTTTCTTTCTCCATTAATATTTTGATATATTTTTTCTTTTTTTTTTCTTGACACCACTTCAAGGAGAGCTCCCTCCTAGCAGAGGTTTACTAGAGACACTCTGACATCAATTCCCATTTTGTTCCAGAACCTGTAGCATTGGGCAACAGAGCTGCAATCGTGGATGAGTTAATAATCTCAGGGGTGTTTTGGAGGTGTTCAAAAGGAAATGGGCACCTCAGGTGCGGCTGTCCACAAGCACAGCTGCTTTGCATGGGGTGCTCCCACAGTGACAATTCTGCTGTAGAAGTGCAGACCTGCCAGTCTTGAAACTGTTTTCACAGGTGTGTGTATTGTAAATGCGCTGTGGGTCAGCTAATCCAATTTGGCAACACAGAAATTAGTAAGAGAACAGACATCCAGAATGGGCTATATGATACATTCAGAAGTGAATTGTCTGGAAGAAAGTGACCACACAAATCAGGAGTGCCCCAAGAAACCAGTATTGGCTCATTCGAGTTATGCATGTCACATCCATGTATAATCAATAAAACCTTAATGTTGTAAATGAGTTGGAAGCTGTTTGTGGTATGGGGCATCTCAAAGCTCCCAACCTGCCCCAAATGTGTAGTAACCTCACATCTGTGCTAATATCTGCTGCGTAGATCAGTCATGTAGAATGGAAAATAGGCAAGCTGAATGTGTCTCACAGGTCTAAATGAATCTTTTTTTGGCGGGCACCATGCTAAGTGAATCGTGAGAAATTTGGCCCTGAATACAATTTGTTTCCTTGCTTGTTTGCTTCCTTCCAGTATTGCTCCCACACTCTTTATGGTATGCCAAAACTCTGTGTTACCTCTGCTTGCTCCTGATGCTTAGATAACACTGTTTTATGTGTAGTTCATCCAATCCACCAAACCTTTTCAGTTGAATATGCATTATATGACAGATAAGAAAATGCAGTCCTTTTATTCTACTCACATTTTTAGGACAGACTTATTGGCTGTGTTGGCATTAAAGTCTATTCTTGTCCTTGTCTTGTTGTCTTCTGTTTAAAATAAAGGTAAGATAGACGAAGATTCTACTTTACTTCACAGGATTGTCTGAAGATTAATGTAATTAATAGTTGCTAAGTATTGGCTGGGAATTACAAGTTTTTATCGCTATTCCAAGTGAGGTATTTGGTGTCTAATGAATACCTACAACAACACAAAATGGAGTCACTAGAGGAACTTTATTCCTCTGGCTTACATTTGGGCAAATCCACTTGGAATCCTCTCATCCCAATTTCAGTATAAGGGTTTGAGGAATATATGAAGCTATACTGAAAAATATTTATCAGCCAGCTGCTGCTGGTGACATCAGCTTGGCCTATTGCAGGGAACAAAGCATGCATTGCTAACTCCTGCTAAATAAAGCAGATGACTTGTTCTTTTTTTTTTTTTTTTCCTTTTTAAAAACCAGATTTCCTTATGGAAAGGAAAAGAAAATAGCCAACACCAAGGCAACCGATCTCATTCCAGCACTTTCAGGTTCTGTTTTTATTGCTCTCAGCTCCCTCCTACTTCCAATTATTTATGGAACAAGCTGTGAGTCACATGGTGGAGCTGGAATGATTCAGGAGTTTGTTGAGCGCAAAGAAACAGGAAAAGAAGGGCCTGGCCGTTCAGACAAATGACATCAGTGCTTCGGCATCCCATCCCAGACCTTGGAAAACGCAGCCCTTGCTGTGAGAAGGGTTGTGGAATGATGCTCAGAGGCAGAAGAGGTTTGGTTTCTTGGCCATCCTGCAAAATAGCACTAGGTGTAGTCTTGTAAGGTTTATCGGTAATGACAACTCAAGTGGGAGATACAGATGTGTAAATTACAGCAAGGGAAACAGCTAAAAGTATTGGGAAAAAAATCCCATCCAAACAGGTGATTATGCATCTGTAGAAAAGTATAGAAACTGTAAGGAGTGACTTTTTGGCCCTGAATACATTTCTCAGTTTATTGCCAGTGCAGGTTTGCTTGGCTGGATTTTCTTTTTTTCTTTCTTAAGAACAGGAATTATACCTAGGTGACAACTCTTGTGAACTCTGTGAGCACAAAGCTAGCAAAGAATTTATCTATTTTCTAGGATAATGAAAAGGAAGCCACCAGGCACTCATCACAACCTGATATCCTTTATCTCTGGGTTCTTGAGATTGTGCTTCTGGTACCTCGTAAGAGATTAGCTGGAAAATCTTGAGATGCTAAGGCAGCATGTTTGCGTTGACATATTTTCCTTTCAAAGTGGAGCTTTGGCTTAAGGACCACTCAGTGGCGTTGCTGATAAGACTCTCTGAAATCCAGCATATTGCTATAGCTCAATAGGCAGTGCCTAGGACAATGGTTGTCTCTGCAGCTGCTACCATACAACAGTAAGCTAAAAATCAGTGGCAGTGCCTGGCAAGAAGCATGTCACAATGTAAGAATGACAGAGGTACATCAGCGAGGAACAAAATCAAGCACGTGCTGATTTCAAAATTGTTTTTTAAACTTGATTTGTATACATTTATGGGCATCAGTACTGTTATTCCCATCCAATGTGTCCTGTTTTTAAGGAATGTACATACTTAATGGTAGTAATGATGTTTTGCTGGCTTAGTATGGTGATCTGAAAAGTCACACCTTGTGGCAAGCTGATGAAAAAAAATAATTCCAAATCAATAGGCTCAAAATGAAGAAAATATTTTACAAACCCATATTGATTCTGTTTCCTGCATTGTGGCCTTCCTGCTGAAAGGACTGAAAAAGTCCCATTTTAGTCTCTGTGGCATGACCCAGGTGTTCAGCTCTGCTCTAGAGACAGTGAAACCGAAGCACGGCCGAGGGCGTGCACCTTCCTGGGGCTGCTGCAGCCACTTCTGCTGTAGTGCCTGGTGCTCTTCCAGGCTCTTACATCGCGCTGCGGGAGTGTAGTATAGGAAAAGGTATAGAAAAAGGAGGTGTAGCCAGTTAGACTGCCCCTCTGGCATGTGCTTCCTCCCTAACTCTGCTCATTTGCCATAGGCACGAGCCGTGCGTGAAGCGGAGCCGCCGCTGGGGCTGCTGGAAGGGAACCAGCCGCAGCGATGGGGACGGGCAGGTCAGTTTGCAATGTCACCGGCAAAGCCACGGGACCAAGTCAGGAGGAAGGCGAAGGGGCGGAAGCAGGCGATGATAATCATCACACAGGTAAAGAAATAGCCCAGCAGCAGGAAAGAACAAGCGTCCGAGCCTGCTGGGTGCTGCGCTTCTTGGGGTGAGGCTGCGACAGCTTGTGGATGGCCTGCAGCGGCTGCGGTTTTCTAAAGGAAACTTTCCTGGCAGCCATGGCTGGCACAGGGCTCTGGTCATTGCCTGCTGTGGCAGGTGAGGATGTTCAGAAGTGTGTTGATTTTGGCCAGGGGAGCTCTCTGGCCCTGCCTGCAAAAGGTGCTTTAGGAAGCTGGTTGGTGCTGAGGACCCTCTGTGGTGGCAGATGCTCTCAGAGAAGGAAACCCCAATGGGGATTCCTGTATTTTGCTGTATTTTACCCCTTTGCCACCCACAGTACCTTTACCTACCGGCACTGGTTTTTGGAGGAGCTCCTCACCAGGTCAGTGGTGCTTGTGCTATATTCAAAGCCACAGCTGCAGGTGCCTGTGAGTGGCCCCAGACTGTGTTTCTTTCTTTCACCTTAAGATGTGGTTTGGCAAGAGGAAAAAATGTGGCACAAAGAGGGTAATTCATGTCATCTGTTCTAGAGGAGGGGTAACCGTCCCCATGAATCTCTTCCCTTTCAGCAGCCCTGGTGTCGCTGTGGCAGGCATGGCTGGCACAGGGGTATGGAAATAAACTCATGATTCACTGGGAGGAAATCTCAGGAATGACGAGTGTTTAAAACCAGCTTCATTAAACCCTTGTATTTTGTTGCTGCAGGCACATGTTCAGATTGCACCAGTCCTAGTAGTGCGCGCACAGGGCTGAAGAGGGAAATGCTGCAGCAGTGGGCAGCTTTATGTCTCAGGGGGAAGTTACATTTTTCACCAAGAGTTCAGGGAGTTTGCAGTGGGGACCAGCCAGCGCCCCCACTGCAGCAGCAGCCAGTCAGAAACCACTAGACCTTATGCGGCTTAGTCACGACAAGTCACAGGATGTGACATTGACTGGTGAGTCTAGCGCATGCTGCAAATTACTTATTTTTGTATGCAGAAGGCACAAATAAAAGCAATTAGTTTGCCATTTCCCTTTTTCTTGGGAAAATAAACAAACAAACCAAAACTGTTTCGACTGGATAAAATATTGTGGCAGCATCCAAGTTTTGTTGAGGCATTTACATTTGTTCAAACCTCCTTTAATTCCCTTTTAAAATTGTATTTAGTCAATTTTCAAAATAGAAAAAGATTTATTTGAGGATGTCAAAATAATTGTTTTGGCTATCTGAATTTTTCTCCTCTTCTTTTAACTTAAACTGTTCTGTGATCTTATTCCAAATTTGTAGGTTGACTCCCCCTTACACAAAACTTCATTTTTCAGTGAAGTTTTATATTATATAACATATTATAATAATAAATGTATAATATGTATATATAGGCTACTTTAGCTCCAAAGTGTGCCCAGATCGAGGTGTGAGCAAGCAGCATTGTCATTCCCCTGCTTCAGACACTCTTTCCTGAATAGGAATTCAGGTTCCTATACATGCCTCCACGTGTAATTTGTCTTCACCAAAATCATCCACTCTAAAATTCCTGGGAACAACTGTCGTGCTTCTTAATTTTAAAAATTTGACATTTTGCCTACAAGTGACTGGATTTCCAGAGTCCCAGGCCTTATTTCTTCTCCATGAGGCATGGTAAGTAAGGCTATTTCTTATGAACTCTGTGGGATTGCACTGATGCCAAATTTGGAATTGTCTGCAAAATCTGTTTCAAAGGAAGTCCCTCAAAAGCAGAGCGATGCCAATTATTGTGACTATGAAATTCGTGTGAAACAGCCTAGTTCTTACACAGGCTGAAGGACCTGTATTTAAGACTACAGGTTGATGTGGGATCTGGACATTTTCAGTGGTGTTACGCGTTACAGCTTGGGGGTTTGTCTAACAGCATTTGAAGGGAGAGACATAATTATGTGGAAAAAAAGAAGCAAAGAGTTATTTTGCATTTGAGGCCTGCCATCCAAAAGGAGCTGGATTTTGCCTTGAATGTGTACGTTATTGGAGGAAATCTGCACCGAGTTAAAGGAGTAACATGTCTTATGAAAACTGAAGAATATGTAGATGTTTCTTGTATACTGCAGTGTGAAAGAGGAGGATGGAGGTTGAATAGTTCCTGTGTTTTCAGCCAGGACCCTGACAGCTGAGAAAATAAATGGCTGATTTAGTGAAGCTGAAGTTGATTGCAGTGGGAGAATAATTGTAATTACCAATGGAATACAGAGCTTCCACAGAAGGCCAATTACAGATGTCCCATAACACCATGACTATTTTTAATTAGCTATGTATGTGGGAGAGGAAAAAAATCTTCTATTTAGGTATTTTGTCTGGCAGCAAAAATTCAAGAAGTGATGGCCTTTAAGCCAGATGAGTGAGTTTTGCTTCTTTCTCTCAGACAGTTGTAGGTGGCTGTAATGTATTTCCTCTGGTCTGGATTTTTATTTTGTAAATGCATTAAATGCATTATTGATCTTTTTTTTTTTTTTTTTGGTAGTTATTGGTAACTTCAGTTTCATTCCAACAGCTCCCTTTGACACTCCCTATATTCCTAAAAAGCCCATTTTTGCTTCCTATGTACAGCACCTGGTTGAACCTGGAGGGAGGACAACCAGCTCATGTACTTCAGCTCTAAGGTTCTTCTCTCTAACGGAAATGCCCTTGTGAAAACCCAGGGAAATCTTCTGTGGGAAAATACTCAAATGTATTTTTCTGTTTGTTTCATTGGTTCATGCTGCTTCTGCAGTCTGTTCCCAGGAATATTCAGGGGACAGTTTTACTGCCCTGTGTGCCCATGCTGTAATGATGTCAGCAGACACAGTATGGGCCATGAATTACAATAATGCAGGAACGTGGTTGCCTCAAGATCTTTGCCTGAAATAGTGGCCATTTGATGGTCTAGATGAAGATCTGTCTACAATCTTTAGTCTTTCTCAACCAGCATGAATTCATATATGCATCCATTTTGAACAGCTACGTGAATGTAAAGAAACAGTTGTTAAAAGTGTTTGAGGTCTTGTTACAGGACAATGATTCCCAGGAAGTGAGAAGATGAATGCAATAAAATAATTCTCTGACCATTCTACTTTCAAAGTATTTCATAAACGTTAGCTTGTTCTCACACTTCCATGAATTAGAGAAACTTCATCCACAGTTTACAAAAGAGGGATGTGAAAGACAATGAGCTGGAAATGTCAATGAAGCTCCTGACTCCCACATACTTTCCTTGGCTCAGTACAACTTGCTTTTCTTCCGGGCATTAAAACATTTGGTGCTTCCTATAAAAACTACAGCATAGGCCTTCTGAACCTACAAAACTCATGTCCCCAGTACAGCCTTGACTATTATAAAGATATTGAACATTTATCAGGTGCTTGGCAGCTGCTTAAGTAATTTTTCTTCACAAGATGGTGCCTTCTCTCGGCAAAGAAGGAATCTGGCATCTTTGTCATTCAGAATCTTCCCCCGCAACCATTTTGCCAGCTGCAGAAATAGACCTCTACCTGGGCAGAGGCATCCTAGGTTATCTCCAGCCCTTCTTGCCCAGCAGCAGGTTGCTCACAACAATTCCTACTGTGGATCTGACATCCCCCTGCATGCACTGGTCCACAAAGTCACTGGTACCCTTCAGCCTATAGCCAGAAGTCTATTGTTTAGAGAAAATGCATTTGATTCTAGTTATGGACATGTTTGGAGTTGGATCTAAGTTGCCAGTCAGTCTTATCTGACCCCTAGAAATGTGTGGGGTCCGCAAATGAAGCCAACTGCATGTGGAGAGTCTATATGGGAAAGTCCACACCCAGATTAACTTTGCCAGGATTTGTTCAGGACCACAGCAGAGTTATGTGACTGATTATTTTGATCTGGCCCATGTGCCATATGGAAAATAGCTGTTGTGGGGCTGGGAAAATACATGGAACTTTCTAAGCATTCATGAAAAGTTCCTTTCCCAGGGAAATAAATTATATTCTGGCAGTCTCAGATTTTATGGGCATTGTTTGGCTTTTGCTGTCTATTTCCTGATAAAATTACTCCTTTCCAAGGCATATGGTACCTTTTCCTCATGTCACTGCCATTACCAGGGTCTGCATCATTGCCTCAAATGGCCTTTATTCAGGACTTTGGGCATGCGCTTAAAGTAACAGGATGCTTTCAAAAGGACCTGGGCCTTTATACAAAACCCAAGCTGTATCATCCACGAAACCACAACTCTCATGAAAGCAGCGCTTTTGAAAATCAGGACCAAATACCCCTACAGAAGTAGCACATTTTCTGCAATCTGAGCTTTTCAGTGAGATGCTTTCTCAAAACAGTTTTGAGATTCTTCTGCTACAAATCACATACTTTGGCCATATTGTGATATTCCTAGGAGTATTTCTTTTTACCTACAACCATTTTCTTAAAAGAGTTGTGCTTTCTTTATGCTGCAGAGCTCTCCTGACATTACTGAAGACTTCATGTTCTGTTGAAACAGCCTGAGCGACTGTTATTTCTCATGCACCCCTTTTTTCCTTTGATCCAGACACATAAAGAAGTGCTCTTGAGGGGTCTTTGGAGACAACAGGAATATTTAAAGGATATGTAAAGATAAACGACATTTCTTTTCCAAATAGTTCTAGGTCCAAAGTAAATATTTCGTATTATTACTCCTTAGTTTACTAGCTGAAAAAACCACTCTGCCTTTGTGTTTTGAAACAAATTGGATCTGGTAGATCATCAGATAATCAGCAACAGTGTATCTGAAGTACTGCCTGCACTCTCTAGCAGGTTTATCACTTATCAGTGTCTTGCTCCCTCTACTATGAAAGAATAAAGGGATGAATCCCTCAGAAAATAAATACAATGTAGATTGCTAAGTTTAATAGTTCTGGCAATGAATGGAGGCCCAGGCTCAGATTTTACAGGTTATTAGGTGTCCTCCCACTTTTTGCGTGGCCTATGTGGTGTGGGTGCCTGAAGTTCACCTCAGGCTGTGACTCAACTGAAATCCCCTTGCATGTCATTGAGATTCTGCTCCACAGACCTAAGTTACTCTTGAAAATGTCATTTAGGACTCTTAATGCCATGGAAATATCACCTAATTACCTTTAAAATTTGAAGTTGTGGTGCTTTCCTCTGCTTCTGTGCCCAGCCCTCTCTCCTCCTGGAATTGGATCCACTAGAAGTTAATAAAGTTCTCTGTGTAAATTATGAAACTACCTCCAAGTTTTTATTAGGCTCACAAATAGCAGCAGGAGTAGGTAACACTTATTGATGACTCCTCCTTTCTGCCAGAGGGGAAGATGTGTTTACTGCAGGCTGGGAAGGCAGCTGAACCCCTCCAGGAGGTAACGTCACTCAGCACTGCTCACCAAACTTGGCTCTCCCGCCTCTCCTGAGCCATTCCTGTGGTTACCGACGCAGGCTTCCTCGCTGTGGGCTTGCTTTGATGCTAAGAGTCAGTGATAATTGCAGCATTGGGAAATACTCAGAAGATTGGCTTGGCTGAAGGACATAAATCCAGGAGGGGAACTGCTGGGAGGATGAATGATTTCACGGACCGAAGGTTTCCCATGTTGACATGATAGCAATAAAACTTCTTAACTCGGAGCGTTGCAATCTCAAGTGAAAGGAAACCCTGGCAGTCTTTAATGAGTGATGCATTCAGACCTCATTGTTTTCCCTTTGCTTTGCTGTTGGTGCAGAGGATGGACCCTGGCACTAACCCTCTTCCACATGAGTCAAAACAAGAGCTTGCATTCAGGGGCAGCTCTGGGTTATTATTTCATCAGGCTGGCAGATGCCAGTAAGATCACACGATACAATTATTGAGGCCTCCAGGTAAGAAGTAGACACTTTGACTCCCTGCCGTTGACTGCATAGCAGTAGTACGCACTGAAAATGATCCTTTCTAATTTTCTTTTTTTTTTTTTTTTCCCCTAAGAATTGTGGTGTGAGTGCTGAATCCTGATGAACCTTCTAGACAAATTACTTGACAATGAGTTACTGATGTCAGTTGAAAACAGTGGGCA
>KZ505829.1:174886-207082 GCA_002844005.1 Limosa lapponica baueri | reverse complement strand
GGATTATTAATGCCTGCTGTTGTGTGATCTGCACAACTGCAGATATGGCCCAGCCTGTCAACAAGGTACTAGCCATTCTTTATCTCGCCATCTTGTTGGGAGGGAACCTTAAACCCATTCCAACTCAGTTCAGTAGGTTTCTGCCCATAGATGTCTCCAGCTTTTCTTAAAGTGTTAGGACTGATGATATTCAGCAGTGATGGAAGTTACAGAGTGCCCAGGAATGTCAGTGCAAACATGAGAAGACTGTTTCTGTGGGCCCTTCTACATCAGTAGCTCTTAGTCAGTCTCCGTTACTTAAGGTGTTCAGGGCCTACATGGAGACCCTTTTGGTTTTAAAGCAGCAATAAGAACTTAATGCATATGGATAATAGATCTCAAAAGGACATGCTGAATGTATTAGAATAAATGCTTTGCTGTTAGTAAAGTTTTCAAAGAAGGCATTTCTATGGTCTTCTTCTTGTATCCTACAACTAAACTGTCCCATTTACATTTGCAACAAAAGGTGAATGTTGAGGTACCAAAAATGCCCTTTCATTGGCTTGTGTTAACCTTCCATGTCTTGTGTTCTAGGTGTCTCCTCTTTTCTATGTTGTAAGGTCTGATACTCCCTTGCATTACTAAGTTCTCCAAAACCAGGTTTGCAGTTGATGGGATTTGCAGTTCTGCAGTTTGCAGAACTCCCCAAAAGCAGTAGGTGAGTATTCAACAGCACAAGGAGATCTTTCTTCCTTTTTCTGATTCCCAAATGTATACACCAGCAAGCCCAGTGTACATATTGTCCAGTATTTCCTATTAAAAAATAGCTTAAGCTTATACTGCAAATGATCTTTACACGATGGTATAGTGGTAGTGTCCTCTACCATTAGACTTAGGCTTTCAGAAGAACTGACCTGAAAATAAGCTTTTTCTGGATCAAGTGTCCAGAGCCGAAAGCTAAGTCTGCCACTGTTGCAAGTCCCAGAGCACCGACTGTCTTTGGTGGCAGCAAGTTCAAGCTGAAATTGTAAAAGGTTGTTCTTAAAAACTCCAAAGTTTTCACATTATTTAATTTTTATGCTGTTTTAAATTGTATGCTATGTGATGGCTGGCTAGGAATTATCCGAGTTGTGAGTACGAGTTTGTCAAGAAGCATCAATTCATCTTTTGCTAGACAAGAAGGAAGTGACATAGCAGCCATCAAAAAAACCCCGAACCTGTCCTTGTGGAGTGTCCTTAAAGGAACCCTTTTCAAATGATAAAAATCTGGTTTGTATATGTGCAAAGAATTTCCTTTTCCTCTCCTTTTCACAGAGGTATTCACTATTTGCAGCATGTCCAGGTTGGTTCTGTGCTGGACTCCTGGTTTACCCAAATATCTCTGTTGTCCTCAGTAACCAAGATTCAGCTTAGGAATAGTTTTATTGATGTACATTGACCAAATCCTGTCATCCAACACGGGATGTTAATGCAATTCCATGGGTACATGGTATTCCTCTGGATTTGCATCTGTGAAGTATAGGTTGAGCCTGACTTTGAAGGTGTTCCAGGCTCCTTTCTGATGTTGGCAACTATCATGCTTGGCGAGGGTGGAGTTACCTCCTTGCTGCTGAAGGCTGAAGTCACCCACTAGTCTTGGCTGAACACATGCCAACCCTTGAAATTTTGACCCTTCAGTTAATTTTACTGAAGAAAGAAGTAACGAGCAAAGTTGAATCTCTCTCTCATTCTGGACCTGCTTACAGAGCAGGGTTGGGCTGTGCCTGGGAGTGCCATGTCTGACTCCTGTGAACAGGACCAACTTTGATAAGGTGTTCTGCTGAATAAGCTCTTAAAATGCTTTTATGGACTGCTGACTGAAAATAGACTTGGTATTCTGCAAACAAGAATAAAATCATGAAGGGAAATGAATAAGGTATGAAAATGCTCTTAAACGTCCTAGATTTCTAATGGATAAGATAAAAGAGCCAGTGTATATATGTGTGTAGAAAGACCATAATTTCCTCTTTTCTTTTTTTTTTTTTTTAATGTTCTTTTCCTGGAAAATATTTTGGATATGAAATTGAGGAGAAAAAACAACCAAACAAATACAGAAACTTGTTTTTCTGCTCCTTTCTGTAACACATCTCAAAATTAAAACATAGGCAAAAAAAAGTGGGAAGAGTTTCAGTGAAAACTCATTTTTAAACATTTTTCTTTGAGTCTACAAAGGGAGGGGAGGGCTACTTCTATGTGAGAAAAATGCCGCTTTTATCCTCCTTTCAGTTTTTGCAGAGGAAGGTCTTTATAGCATTGACCACACAGGAGGGAGTTATTGCCCAGAGCTGAGCACAACTGAGAAAATAATTCTGTCCTGATATATAGAAGTAGTGTCTAGACAGAGAGCATTTGAAGTGCTCAAGGGGAAACTCAGAGTAGGAACCAGTTATGACAAACTGAGCTTTTGAAGTGACAAATAGAAGCAAACATGTATAAACTTAAGATCTGATAAAGTGAACATGAGATTTGCTGCTGACTAAAATGAAACTAGAATACAGGACCAGCCCAGTTTGAAATCTCTGTATGGTTTGTTTCTGCTGCCCTCCTCTTTGAAACAGGAGTCAGAGCAATTGCTTGTGGGGCCATGCCATGCAACCGGAAAGGTTAAATCACTTTTTGGTTGTTTGTTTTTTACAAACCCAAGGCTTTCTTCTTTTACCTGGTCCAGTCTGCAGTCTGGATTGGTCTCACAAGGATGATGTAGAGGTTAATGAACTGCTGTGTGGGGGCAAAAAAGGACCATAACATACTAAAATGTTCTGCAGGCAGCTGGAGGGAGTTGTACTCACGCGGTCCTTGATATGCCATTTTCTGGGGCATTTTGCCTTAGCAAAGCTAAATACATACTTCATGGTGTTGTGGGTTGTAAGGACACCAAGAGAAATGCTGCCTGTGTCTGGAGGAATTGAACTGAAGAGTGATTTCTGACTGTCCATGCTTCTGAAACGTTGTAAGTGGAAATCTGTTATGGGGGTGAGAATTTTGATTACAGGCTTGGTCTCTGCTAACCCAGTGAAGAGCCTATGGCACTGACACAAGCTAAGGAAAGTTACTGAAATACTGGAGTTTCTTTGACTAGAGAAAATCATTTCACAGATAATGCTGATTAGAAGCGACTCATTAAAAGATCCAGGAGAAACTTTTGTTGCTGGGGAGATCTCCTTGATCCTAGCTTGGTGTTTTATTCTGAATTAACCTTTTAGAGTGTCTGTCCGTGCTATAAACTACTTAGCAGTAGGAACACTTGTCACTGCTAAAATACATTATTACATACGCTTTCCATGTATCTTCCATCATATTTAACCAGATGTGGTGTAATTCCTTGAATGAAGGGTTTTACAAATACATAGCATGATTATGGTTGGTATATGTGTGATTAACTATTATTTATCTATTTCAATTTCCTCCTGTCTGAATCAATAACATAATGACACTTGTATGAAATCACAAGCAATTACTGTGGAAATGAGTCAGATCATAGAATACCAGGTTGGAAGGGACCTCAAAGATAATCTGGTCCAACCTGCCATCTTCCACTCCAGCATTTATGATTGACTAAGTTAAGAAGGACAAATAAGCTGACTAGACTCAATACTTGGGGTGAAGAAAAGCTCTGCTATTCTCGTGATCTAAAAATACTGTTCCTGGTTGTATTTGCAGGGGCCACACCACAGTGGAGGTCCAAGGCAACACCAAGAGGGCTTTGGGGCTCCAGAGCACCTTCAGCCTTGCTGCTCTGCTCTCCTCTTGTTTGCTTAACTGCAAAATGCTGATGATCCTGTCATTGTGCTTTAGCCCTCAGTTTTGCCTTCTGAACTATTGAGACCCCAATTAGGAAAGCGTTTCTTCAGGTAGGATTTAAAAAGCACATAAACCAAAATCCAGTGATGTCTGAAAGATAAGGAAAAAGCATGCATAAGCAGGGCTTTTGTTTATCTTTAAATAGGCACATTGAAACAGAACTTCATTGTCTGTCTTTCTTTAGGCCCTAATGTTTTTATTATAATTCTTTTTTCTAGAATATCTAAACCTACAGTAAGACAAATAATAAATCCTCATGATCTTAATGAAAATGAAAACATGGAGCATGCAGTAGATACTGTTCTCCCCTAACTTCTTTTGGACCACATTTTTCTGCTGCTATGTGGTATAAATACTATTTGATTTTGAACTACAGTAAATTATTGAAGTTCTTGATTTCTGACCCCTTGTCAGATATCAGCTTTAAGACTATGTGGATGTGTTCTACATAGTGGAAGATCTTGCACCCAATCTTTTTGGTGCCTTTACTTCTGAGGGGACTGGAGCATCAAAGGGAGAGGTCAGCATGGGTCTGGAAGCATTGAGTGATCCAGTTCAACATGCTGTAATAATATTATATTGTGCTTTTCTGAAATAATTTGATCTCTCTTTTTTTTTGGGAGGGAATATATGTCAAGGAAAGATCTTGCTTCATTTATTAGTACAAATGACCCCAGAAGAGTTAACATAGTCCAAAAGCAGGACTTCTTGCCACTTAAAGGACTACTTTGTTACTCGCAGTCAATGATCATGAGTTATGCATCATTTAAAGTATGACCATAGTTTAACAGAACCTGTTTCCTCCTATACTGTCCCATTTTGGCTTTCAGGGGAATGACTCTACCATGTATCACAGGACAGGGAATGACCATAAACATGACAGAAGAGAAGATGATGGTATTACAGGCTTTAGCATTTCCGGTATGTTTCATTCGCTTTGGGTACAGCAAGGACATTTGAGGTTTAATCCTTTAAAATGAAGGTAAATTATGGGAAGATTAAAATGAAGGTAAATTATGGGACATGAGAACTACCCAAGGAGAATGTCTTTGAGAATAAATCTGAGATTGAAATGTAATATATTGCTCGTAATATCTTGCTGAGATTCACTCAAGGCACAGTCGAAAATAACAACAACATACCATTGCCTGTTGCAAAAGAGTACATAAATTATATGCCAAGTGCAATGTACTGTATTAACAAGCGCTCTTGGGTTGTAGCTATAGTCCTGTACCAGAAGCGATGAGACACAAGAAGGAATGACCTGAGAGACTTCTAAAAAGGCTTTTCCAAAACTGTATTATCTCTGGGCAGGTCTTCATAACAATCTGTGGTGGATGATCTGATCCAACCAGAATTACAGGGTTACGAGCATGATGCAAAACTTAATTTGCACGCAAGGTATGAATGCTTAACAAAATATGTGTGATAAGACTAGATAGCAGTAGTGTTAAAATGTGCTTCCTTTTGAACCAAGTGGTAAATACTTACCACGTCTGACTTGTATCACTGACCTTTATAGTACTATCAATATGCATGCCTGTACAGCATGACACATGATGCTGCATAGGCATGATAATATGTTGTAATTAGGCACACTGTTCATGAAAGTTTTCACTTCAAGTATAGTGAAGGTGAAATTGCTCCTAAATGCAGTTGAGAGCTGCTAGTACATCACGCTTCGGGATGGTATGCAAGGGGTTGCCAGCAAATACACCATTGGTTTTCTTCTGCTTCCCACCATGACAAGAGAAACTCGCTTTCTCTTTCTGACTTCGTCTTCCTTTGTGTGCAATATGTTTTCTGCAGACAAGCAAAACTGAGCAATGAGATTTCTCTTTTTAAATGTTATCCTTTATTTTTCTTTCTGTCACTGATTGTTAGTAGGAACCCCAAAAATTCACACTGGAAACGTTACAAGAAAGGAAAGAATTAAACCCTCTGAGTGCTAATAGTTCCTTCTTACATTTACTAGGATGTATATACAATATAAAAATGCTACTTTTAATCTTTGTTTTACACAATCATTCATGATCATTGGCCTTCTCCATTATAAACACTAGATCTGTTTCTGGAACTTCTTTCCCTGTGTAGAAGCGTATGTTGGAGACACAGCACCCTCCTGAAAAGAATGCAGTCCATACACACAGTAAAATTCTTCATTAGCCCCTTTTATAACTTTGGTTATAGTAAATTATATCATACTTGCTTGGAAGGAAAAAGTTTAATTATACCTTGTGTTTTGCCAGGAAAAGCTTTGTAAACTTCTTTTAATTACAGGCTGCTAAATATTACCTAGAATTGAAATCTGTTCTTCTTGAACATACAAAAATTTATTTTCTGTTTATTGAAAATTCCTTTACTATTTACTTAACTAAAGACTGGAATGCTTCTTTTAGTGTGGGTGAGACAGAGGAAAAGAAGAATTTTGCACCCAGGGTTTTTCCTTTTGAAATATGGGAGTTGTGTGCCATTGCACGCCAACATTAAAAGGAGCCCTACACCAGCACAGGACCAGGTTCAAGCCCTTGGAGTGAAATCCTAAGTGTGAAATCTTAGGGCAGAGTCCTTGTCAACGTCAGCAAAGCTGGAATTTTGTCCCGAGGCTTTACCGTCTCCTTCATGGTCATGACCATTACAGCTTTAAGACTCAAGGAAGCATGTGCTTTTTATTCCCCCTTTTTTGAATGATGGAGTATAATTACAGTCCCTATTCTCCAGATTCAATTTTTTCTATTTTGTAAAAGTGCTAAGACTTCAAAGCAGAGAAGATTCATGGGCAGGGCTTTCTACCACGGAACTGCCAAAGAAAATGCTACTTTTTGAAAGGCTGGTTTCTGAAAAGGCATTATAAGATTTTAATATTTTATTCTATATGTTGTTGTTAAAGCTCTAATCCTCCTACAAATTCCCCAAAGCATTTTTCTTGTGGGGTGGAGGGGGTTCATTCTGGAACACTTTTTAAAATACAGATGTATAAGAAGGAGCATTTAAACTTGCACTACCCAAGCAGGAATGGGAATTAATTTGAAAACAGAGTGTAGCATTTCAAAGCATGGAATGAGGTAGGTTTTCAGCACACAGCTTACTCTTCACCCTGTGAGTTGCCATATAGACAGTCTTTCCAGATCAAAAAACCTATAATACACCCAGGATCTATTTAAAACCTTCTTCATGTGGAACCTGATCCTGCACATCTTTCTCAAGTTGGTCATCACCACTCTATGAAGAATTAAACCAGGCCCATGGTTTTCAATGTTAAAAGAGCTAATGCAGCAGTATGAGCTGCACGTGGTTTCTGACTCCTTTAATTTCTGTGAGAAGGCAGCACCCCGTCTGGCCCTTTGATGGGACATGCAATAAGCACTCTGGATGTTTCATGCATATCCCCATATAGCTGAGAGGACTTTAGAACTCCTTGTGCAAATGGTGGAAAGCAGCCTTCCCTGCTCAGGTCCCACGGGCCCCTTTGGCCAACTTACATGGCATGTAAATTTAGGAGCCGAGAGTGTTATGCGGCTTCCTACCTGTGCAAAGAAAGAGCGATGTGCACTAACTGCTTTATTTTGATGCTTTTTCATTCTTCTTAAGCAATACCTACCTTGATTGTTTTTTTTTCTTGTACAGTCATTTCTGCTGAGATTCAGTGGAGTTTGCATTTCTCAGTCCTCATAGTGTAGAGGAATTTCTTTCTTGGGGAGTTGTTCAGACTTGGGCCATTGTAAACAGGATAAGAATCTCCCTGGATGACACTAGCAGATTTAGTCTGGTTTTATGTTTGTAGAGCAGGGGAGCAGGGATTTTCTTGGAAGAAACAGGCAAAAGTCCTCTTTCAAAAGCTTCAACAGCAGTTAAGCTTTAATAATACACTCCCTTCTTTACTTTGCTATGAATACCTGCCAGAAGAAAGGGAAGGATTTCTTTCTTCTGAATCCCAAATGCATTAATCTCTGAAGTGACTGGTCAGGACAAAGTTTAAGTGTCAGATAATGATATCTGGAGTAGATTTTAGTATAATGGCTCAACATTTACATGTTGTTGAGGAAAAGGGAAGTGTTTGGTTTTATTTTTATATATTGCATTTGAAAAATCCTGGTTCCTAAAACTTTGCAGTTCTACTGTGACAAGAGGGGGATCTTTATTACTTGTTTGTGTAGATATCTTGCAACTTTTATTGCTTTGTAATTTTTTATAGAACCATTTGGGTTAGAAGAGACCTCAGGAGGTCTCTAGTCCAACCTTTTGCCCAAAGCAGGATTAGTGATGAGATCAGACCAGGGCTTTATCCAGTCAGATCCTGAAATCCACCAAGGACGGAGGTTGCACAACCTTTCTTGGCAACCCAAGCCACTGCCTAACTGTCCCAATGGGGAGTTTTCCCCCTTCTATCCCTGTTTCAATTTATGACCATTGTCACTCTGCTGTGCACCTCCTTCCTTTTCTCTTCTCAAAGGTGCTGGATGTCTGCTGTCAGGTCCCTGAAGCCATCCCTTCTCAAGGCTGAACAAGCCTTGGTCCCTCAGCATCTCCTCACAGACCTGTGTGCCAGCCCTTGGCCCTCTCCTAGACTTGTCCTGCATGGCTGTCCTCATTCTTGGCCTGGGGCTGGAACCGGATGCTATATTCTAGGTGCAGTCTCATGAATGTCAAGCAAAAGGAAGTAACTGCTGCCCTTGATCTGCTGTTCAGGGATGCTGCTGGCCTAGCCCAGGATGCTGCTGCCTTCCTGGCTGCCAGGCAGGCTGTGGCTGGTGCCCAGGTTGCTGCTCACCACCACCCACAGGTCCTTCTCAGCAGAGCTGCTCCCTGGCCAGGCCATCCTCAGCCAGCACTGAAGCCAGTGGTTGTTCCTCAGAGTATTCCTCCCTGGTGCAGAAGCAAGCCCTTGAGCTTTCTGAAGACCATTTCTTTAAGGAGTTAATTGTTTGATGATCCTTTCTGAGCATAAGAAACCTGTGGCCTAATAACTGTGGCAAATTCCTTCCCACAGTCTTTCCTCTCCTTGGGAACAGAAAGGTGGTGATGGTGCTTCTGTTAAACACGTGTACCCTGGTAATGATCTCCGTGGGAGACTGAGATGCACAACAGGGCTTTCTACTGCACACTGTGTTTCTTGAATCCTATTAGGGAAAGCAAAGCAAAGCAAAGCGTTACGTCTATTTCTAAAATGATCATTACTTGTTAAAGCCACCATTACTTTCCGGAAATACCATGGTGCTATTAATAAGGCCAAAAGTATGGCAAAAAAATGCACTTCTAATTACTTACATAGAGGTGAACTCTTAATTCTGTAACTGGCATCTACACTTTATTTTGAAGGAGCGGGAGGGCTGCCTGGAAAGGAATGAAGAAGAATGAAAGTCTGAATTCTGACCTCAGTTATGCCAGCTAGTATGCAGGGCAGTTTGGATCCAAATCTGTTTTAGGAAGGACTTTAAGATTTAGCTTGTTAAATCTGTACGAAATGAATTACTGTAACAAACAAAGAAAGCAAGCCTTGTAGTGATAGGACAATAAGGGTTTTATTCGTGTTTTTTCACAGAATTTCCTTGGTGATCTTGACATTTTTAGGCTGTGTGACTTGGTCAAGATTGACTGCCTGTGGGTAGGCACCAGACATTCATATGCAGAGATGCTTCTAGTAAGCAGTCTGATGTTGGGACAGTTTGATCATCAAACCTCACAGTTCTAAACAGGACAGAGAATGTTGTGCTCCGCTTGGCCTCTTAATTTATCTGATGTGCTGCGGTCTGACCGGATCTCCCCAAGTAAGCTGTTGATACCACATCTATACTTTGTGCTTTCTTGCAGAAAGAAGGACTGATTCAATGTGGAGTTCTGCCTTAAAGCCAGACAAACAGGATTTGGGCCTCCAGTCCTGTTCACTGTTTTCAGAATTGGTTTATCAAGTTTCCGAATCAGTGGGAACAGCTGATGTCTTGGATGATCCCAGTGCTGAGTGGGAAACTCAACTGAGTGTCTGCGATGCGAGAGAAAAATAAGAGATGACACTTCACCTTCTTCTCAAAGAAGTCAGCCTCAAATCTACTTTTTTTATGTCCCTTGCTATCAGAGGAAATCTGAACAGGATTTGAAGAGGAAGACCTTTATAAGGAGATTTTATCATGTGTATTGAAGCAACCTGGAAAGCATTACATATTTTTAATAGTTTTTTATTCCGACAATGGTGGGTAGCAAGCTGGAGACAATGGCAACTTTATGGGAGGACATAGCCTGTTGTGTATTCTGATATTTATTTCCTTCAGTCATGTGCTAAGGTGTCTTGTCTGATAGCGGCAACCACATGAAGGGGTAGCTACTCAGGCTCTGTCTTCCATGCTGGACAACTTTGCCATTGCTCCAGGAGGCAAAGAAGGGTTGCTTTTTTCTGGGAAAATTAGGCCAACTCATTTGAGTACCAAATATGGCTTTGGAAAACTACTATGAGATAAATAGCTTTTAGGCTTACACAGAAAGAAACTGCTTATTGAAGTTTGTCATATAGCATTGAGAAGGATATGAAGAATAATGACTCTAGGGCCACCTTTTCACTGTCTCAGGTGTTACGACATCACCAATCCTTGGAACTGAAATCAAGATGAAAAATGATGGCATGGGGAAAAATGAGCTCTTCTATTTTAAAGCACGCTGTGCCATGGTTTTGGATTGTACTGTGGTAAATTTCTTTGTACAGCTTTTTATTCCATCCATCTGGTTTTCTTTTTAAAGGGAGATAATTCTTGCTAGCAATCGTCAGAGAAGCTAAAAGATAAATTAGTTGGCAATTTTCAGCACTTAGAATTACTAATATGTTTCTGCTGTAACTGTTATGTGCTGCTATTATATACCAGCGCCTCTCAGCAGAAGATAGCAATGCAAACATGTATTTTAACAAGTCTCTGCTGCAGCACCATTGATTGTAGCCAGCTATTGTTCTCCTGAGTCCTGCCTCAGACAGGGAGTGAGAAGTTTCCTGGGATTCAGGTCCAGACCTTTTTGACGGGAAGCCAGGGAACAATTAGGAGGCAGTTGAATCTCTACACACACACACACATGCACACACACTTTTTTAAAATGAAAACTGTGGAGAAGAGGAAGTCAAAAGAGTTTCTCTTGTTTTACTGAGCTGCTGCACAAGGGGCTGGCTATATATATAAAATAGTTATGTTCTTTGTTTTGGAGACAGTTTTTTCTGGGGTGCGGTGAAATCAAGCCACTGTAAAGAGAGAAGTTGCTCAACTTCTTGCTTGAAAGAAGGTGGCATTTGTGAGTTGAGGCAAGGCAGGAACAAAAGCTTGCTGCTGCCCCACCTGCCAGAAGGACGGGCTTGTGTCCGTCCATCACCTATTGGAAACCATGCAACTGGCAGCTTCCCCCAAGCAGATGGCTGATATTTATGCTGTTTTGCCTTTGTGTTTCTTGTTTCCTTTCAGGATTGGAGGCTACAAGGCCCTAGCATTGATTTTTCTGTGCAGCTAAAAAGGCAAGAAAGCTGCTGTGCTTTTGAAGCTTTAGACTGTCAATTTTCTTATTCCCTGTAGGTCTTCCAAAGGTCTCTCATCTCTTTTTCATCTATGCAGATGCCCATGTCTTCTCTAGATCCTTCCTGGTGACTCCTTTTAGGAAGGAAAAAAAATTGAAAATCTGGTTCTGCCAAAGCATTTTGCTATAAAGCTCTGATTCTGCATGTGTTTAATTGGCATCTGTGTTTAATTGTGCTCACGCATAGTTTTACATGGGAGCAATCAGAGGTCCCTAGTGATTTGCACCAATGAAGCTGTGTTTGTGTAGTTACGTCACTCCAAAATGTTTAGAGGCAGAAAACCTTCCAAATCTTATGGGAAATATCTTTAGGGCTGAGGGAAAAGGCATCCCCTGTTGCTTTTAGTCCTTGCAAAGACTGTTCCCCCTCTATTCCCATCCGGTCCTGCAAGCTGAATTGTCAGAAATTTCTTGCAGCAGCTCACAAATCTTGCTTTGCATTTGGGATCCTGTGAGCAAACAGTATCCTTATAATATTAAGAGTGATTTAATTCCAGATCTTTCTTTTTGTTCAGAAGGTTCACTGTACAAGCAGCATTATGGGTTTTTGATCACAAATGCTATCAGAAAGCAATTGAAATGCAAATAAAACAGATCCTCAAAAAACCATTACCATTTTTTTTTTTAAACAGAGCATGCACTGGGAATATACACCATCAAACGGGTTTCCAAAAATAAATACAATTCAAATAAAATTGCACATAATAGCAGTACATACATTTCTTGTTTGGATAAGAAATATCTAGCTAACTGTATGTATCCCTTGTTTAATCTAACTTTTTCAGTAGGCCTAAGTGCAGTAGTTACCATGAGATAATATAAAAACTAACATAGGATGTTCACTAAAGATTGGAGGAAAAAAAATATAAGTACTAGTTTAGCAGCTACAAGTAACCATTCTAGGCAGTTTTTGTCACCTCAGCTTGAGTTAGGGTAATGGGAAATAAGACAATTGAGAAACCTAAGTAGTAGGAGAGTTAAAACAAGCCTTAGTGTTTTTCAGGCAACAACTGAGCAGAAGCTGCTTGATCAACAAACTATCCATTAGCTGCAATTTTTAGTATACTTAGATTAAGATTGTATTATCCTGTCTCTTTGCCTTATATAATTAAATCATTTAATGTTAGTGATGACACTTTTGGGGTCTGGCATAAGCGTCTGGGACCAAGATGGTGTTCCTACAGCAATGAACCCCTGTTTGTGCAGAGGTTCCCATCTACAGAGGTTGTGAAAATCTCTTTGATTGTTAGTCCCTGAACTGAAGTTAAGTAAGGTTTTTAGCCCTCATTGGTAAATACCCTACTAGAGTTCCTCATAAATCTTTTTCTTTTATCTCTAGATAGTTATGATTTCTCCTTTTGTTAATTTTTGGTTCTTCTGAGACAATATGCATTTTCCATAAGAAGTCTGTATTGTACCATTCTTTGCTTATTCATTGTATTCCATCTTTATTTTAAGTCGAATTCTTTTTAAATATTCCTGTTAAAACTTAGTCCTTCTAGGGGAGGATTCATTGAGCTTTCTTAATTTCCAGTTGTTTTCTGGGGTCAGCAATTGTGTGCACAACTGCCAACTACTAATACAATTAATTTCTATTTGTATTAGCTTCACTGAAGCAACGAAAGAGATGGTCTTGGACTAAGGACTGCATTGGGCTCATATAGTGATGTCTAGGGGTAAAACTATTCTGGGCAGGCCTAAAGAACACACGCATTGCATTTACAGTAATCTTGCAGCAGGATACTGCAGCGATTTCTGCTGCATAGCCTCCTCTTGCAGCAGAAATTGAGGATTTGTACTTTTGACACTGACTGTAAGGACCCTTCATCTCCCACAAGATGAGTAGGGTCGGTGAACCATGTTGCAGTGTTTGTTGGCTCTGTCCCATTGGGACATGACAACGTCGTGTGCTGAAACCAGGAGGCTTCAGTAGATTTTTTGGCTGGTCTAATTTGGGCCTGGCTGCACCTGAAAGTTAAGCTGGTGTCCAGTGGGATTAGCACTGGAATACAATGAGCTTTATACCTACACTGTATGGAAACAAGCACCAGACAGCTCCCACTGGCTTTGTGTCCCACCTTCTCCCAAACAAAACAAGCAAAACATCATTAATGCTGAAACTCAATGGATTTTCATGCTTAGAGCATCTACGGAATCAAGCCCAAAGGTTTTTAACATGGGTAGATGTTTTTTCAGAAATCTGTCCTAAAACCACTGCATGTCTTTTGCTTCTTCCTTCATGTTCCTCTGAGGCTTCACAGTGTGTTCAGTTGGGATTCAACCCTTGGTTGAAGTAACTGACCTTGCTGGTTTAAGGGAAAAACCATCACTGTCTGATGCAAACACAAAAAATTTGTAGGTTCTTCGTTAACCTCCTAACACTGAGAGTGATAAGAGTTTTCCATCAAATCTTGTCCTTTATTATAAGAAGAAGGTGCTGTTACCTTTCATGACCTTTTTCAGTGTGTATTAAGTATTATGAACCAAACCATATGTATGTTTAAGGTACTCTGGTCTTTATAATATGACAAATAATAAAAAGGGCTTTAGGGAAAATACTTATCATATGTCTGGCTGGAAGGGAAAAAATACATAAGGCCAACACAGTAATTGACTTAGAACACTATAAAGGGAAATATCTTTTCTCATCGAGAAAAGAGCCTTGATTCACACATGAGCTGCGCCAAGTAGAACTGATGAATATAGTACAATAGTCCTAACAGATTCACTACAAGCCCCGTCCTGAATAAGAAGAAAAAGAAACAAAGAGGAAGGGGGCAGGGAAATGGTTTCCTTCTTGCTCTTGGGAAGAGTAAGAAAAATAGAGTGCTAAGCAATATAGGGGAAAAAAGGAAAAACAGTCACATATTATTCACGCTTCACTCATGTTTGGTACATTCACACGGGTATATTAGGCAGGAAAAGAACTCTGAAATGTAAATAGAGACATTCATTGTGTAGTTTTACTTTATTTTTTAAGGAGGAACAGAACGAATAGACTCCCCACTCTGCTGTTTCTCAGAAGGAATCCCTTCTGAAGCCATTCTGATGAAAGCATAATTAACCTTGTTTTCATTAATGGGTCTTTCCTTTGTGGCTCAGATAAC
This sequence comes from Limosa lapponica baueri, assembly GCA_002844005.1. Lineage (NCBI taxonomy): Eukaryota > Metazoa > Chordata > Aves > Charadriiformes > Scolopacidae > Limosa > Limosa lapponica. Next base: position 192,614 of record KZ505829.1, on the reverse strand, counting down.
GAAAAATCAGGGAGAGCATGGGCCACCCTGGTGATCAAGGAAACATCATAAAAATTGAGGATGAGGTGGCTGTGCACAAACTGAACCACCAAAGGTATGATGGGCTTGAATTTAATTTCTGTAATTATACTAATGATGCAGAATATAACCAGCCTGAAATAACTCAGGTAATTACTTAGCATATTGCTCTAGTTTCTGCAATGGTAGTCATTGTTTACATCTCTAATTATGCCATGTAGACACATCAAATCACTCACGCTTGTTTTGACTTGAAGTATTTGAAGCAGCAAACACTGAGGAGCTGTGTCTTACGGATGCTGCTATGTGAATGAATGCAATTCAGTAATACTTGTTCGTCAGGCTCAGGGTCTAATCCTGCATGTCTTTCATACTCAACATTCCTGTTGCTGTGACTTCCTTACGTATTTCTTTCATCGAGAACTTCTCCTTGCCTTGAGCAGATGTTGAAGGGCTCTATATTCACATAGCTAAGCACTTAGCGTGCCCTTAATTTTAGGAGCATGAGTAGTCTACTGCAGGTCAGTGGGGATGCCTGTATGTTTTAAGGGAGAGTTACCACTGGTTAGGATACGGCCAGGGTTTTCAGCATCTAAAACAAGGCCAATTGCTTATCCTGGGGTAGTGTAGTGTAGTGAGAGCAAAGGAAGAATTTGTTCCAATTACTAACAACAGTAGCAAAAAAAGGGCCTAAATTGAAGTTATTATCCTCCACCTCCCATTTTTAAACTGAGTGATTTTTCTTCACAATAATGAGAGAAAAAAAAAAAAGGGAAGAACATTAGAGTAGCTTCATCCTTCAAAAAAAACCCCTAAGATTTCTTAGCATGGGCAAATGGCTCTATTGTGCATTTTATGGCTCTAGTGGACACATGCAATGTGGGTTTTTTTACCCCCTGCAAAACAGTATGTTCTCTAAGGCTTGTATACAAGTCCACGTGCCAAGTGCTACAAATATTTCAGCCTTTAGGACAACCTCTTTCTGCAGTCCTAGACAAGCTGCTTTCTCTGCTCTGTGGCTCTGTCTCCCCTTCTGCAGACTCAGAATAATAATGCCCATCTTTTTGAACACTTTAAGGCTTTCTATTTTGATATGTAATACAAATTTGCAGTGTTAGGCCATTCAAGGGATCATTACAAACCTCACTGAAGGCCAGTACTGTGGACCTTTTATTGCCCAACAGGCTGATTGCACTAGGCTAAGAGTCAGAAAACGCAGATAAATTTTGTCTTGCATATTTTTATGCCAATGTGTTTTTTTTTAGTAACCTGCAGGTATACTGAATTTATTTTGCTCTGCTGGAAACATAGTGAAGATATACTTTCTATGTTGTCTCCAGAAAAAAGACTCATAAAGGGTAAATTGTTCCACTAGAAATATTCTCCTATTAGATAAAGCTAGTTTACCCTTCGGCAGGAATACACCTAGCTTTCAACTGCAGTTACAGCTCCTTGAGCATTTATAATACACTTTTTAATGGAAAGAATTTCAGGCTCTTCTATTAAATCAAATTCAATGTCAACTCTCAGGGAGAGGAAGGGGTCTTTCAAGTATTTTTTTTACCCAGAAAACATGTTACAGATTCTAAAAATAGGCTGTGCATACATTAATGGCTATATTATGAGGTAGCCAAAGCTGGAAGGATGTTGAGCACTTTTAAAACTCCCATTAGCTCCAAAAGGGTTCAGTACTTCACAGAATCAGCCTGGGGGAGAGAGGAGAACAAAGTGAGAATACACAGTCCCAGCAGTGCTCTGGCTGTGCATGCAATCCTTTTGCAGTCAAACTGCCCCACAGGAGCATGAAAGGATGTTGCAGTCAGTAGCTTATTTCATCAAGGGCTCACTCTCACCAGAGGTGTTCAGAAGAGGCAATCTTGTCATATGAACTAAAGACTAAAAGAGGAGGATCTGCTTTGCCTTTGGATTGCGCACTAAAAAAAACCCCACACTTTTAACAGAAGGCTGCACATCGTGGGAGAACAGAAAAAGAGACCCCATTCCACCCTGTTTGCAGGCATTACAGAGGTGTGGGCTGCTTTTTAAAGCTCGTTATCTTCTTTTCACTGTTTGTGTAAGTATATAAAGCTTCAGTCCCTTTTGTTTTCCAAATTATTTTTGGTGCTATTGAGAAATAGGTGAGCGTTTCATTTATTCCAACACCACACTGGTAACGGAGCAGAATGAGCTAACTGGCTGTCTTTGCAAAGGCTCTGGTCTCCCATGTTTACAAATCTGCTGGCTGAGGCTGGAAATGTGACTCTGTCCTTCACTGTAGAGTCCAGGCCATCCATGTTTTTATGGCAAGAATGATTTTAAAAAGTCACTAGGCAAGATGTCTTTGGTGACTTCAGGCTTGGGAGCTGTGCCTGCTTTTAGACACGTTAAGCGGCTTGATGAAATCTTTGGGTCTCAAATAGTTAGAAGGAGCAATTATTAGTGGAGCCAGACACCTTGGATGCAATAATTGCTTATTTTCAAGAATGTAGAAAGTCAGCTTCCTTGAGCAAAGGAAGACTTGAAGAACCAGAGAGCCTCTTACCCCAATGCAGGCATTGTCCCCCTCCTGCCCCTCTCAGACTCTCTGCAGGGTGATGCACCAAAGCTATTCAGTCTCCTTCCTCACATCAGCGTTTTCCAACACTTGAGTTTTGGTGGCAGTATCAGCTATGGAAAATACCTCCCCTCTCTGCCCCTGCTCCATGCTACAATACTGTGGTTTTTGCAGTGCAGAAAACATAACTCTTTGAAAAGTTCTGCCAAAACCAGGCTGCCTTCAGCCCATAGCCTGCCTCTGTCCTTGAGCTTCGACTTGGCTTTTCCATAAGAATCATTGCCTTTAGGTGTTCCTGCCCCAGAGAGACTCTGCAACACCTCTCACCTCTGTTTTAGGTGGAGATGCATGTTGGCTGGTTAGTGGCTGCTGCTATTTCAATAATCTGTTTCCTTTAAGGAGGTTAATGATCTAAACCGAAGTAGTGAAATGTGCCAGCTCCACTGGTCGTGCTCACAAAAGGTACCATCTATTTTTTCCTTAAGATGAAAACTACTTTCTTTATCCCTTGTTTTAGTAGGAGATACACATTATTACTTACTGTAAAGCCTATTGCCAAAAAAGAGGACTTTGACTACAAATACAGTACTAAAGCCTCTTCCTATCCTGTGAAGTATGTAGTTAATGGATGTGGGCAGAAAGAGGGTGAATCATCATGCCTCTCTGCTAAGAGGTTTGAAGGCATAATGACAAAAGTGAGCCTTAAAACGACTTTCAAATAATAACAGGGAGAGATCTTCTTAGACATTTAGATGAAGTTCCTCCCAAATGCAGATGCAGTCCGAGAGACGATAATTGTTGAGGACTATAACTGGTGAGGGCAAAAGTAGGTGCTGCAGTGGACTGGAGGGTGTAGGACACATGGAGAAAATGTAGATAATAATAACTTTCAGAAGTCTTCATAGCCTACTGTATATGAATAGAAGGCACGTATCCCTATCATTTCCACTACATTGATGAGGAAACCTGAAAAAAGAGGTCTGACACATGTCATGGCACAGCAGAAGGTTAGAACCACAGGCTCGTTCAACTTCGTTTGTGTTTCTAGCCATGGTTCACATCGCAAGTGAAAGAGGCAAGAGTTACCTGCCCTTGGGCTTCTGAAGCCCCATGATTTGGCCCTGGTCTCTTGTAAAATTCAGACCATTTTTCTGCATCGCTTTGATGGCGTTTGCATCAGTTGAAGACTTGAGAGTGAATTTTTGGCCAGAGTAACCGTCACAGGGCCTGAGTCCTTTCAGCAAGCTGATTAACACTATGTGGTAGGTAGTCTGCATGTATTTTAAATGAATGAAATTGTTTATCAGGTTGTGGAAGTAAAATGCAAGACTGGAAAATTGTTAGGTAGAAATAAAACTAATAAGTGGCCAAGAAAATGCATGTGTTCCCATAATATTTTATGACTCCAATGAGACAGTAAGATCACAAAAATGCAAGGGGATAAAACACATACTCGGTCGGCATCTTTATTCTCTAAGGTGCAATTGCCATTAATTACTTTTCTCTCAAAACTTAAATATGGAAAACAGTAACCCCACATGTCATACAAGAAGGAATAAAACGTGTTTCGATAAAAGCCTTTCTTTAAAGAAAGGCAAATACGTCTCCCATTTTCTGCTGAAGAGCGGCTGCTGCGCAGTGCCTCTGCCCGTGCTGCACACACATGAAAAACTTGTTAAATGCAAATGCCCACCCCCTATGTACTTTTAAAAGTGCACGACAGACACAATTTGTAGGGCAGCAATAAAAGGTGCTGACAATAAAAGATACTTTCATCTGGAAGATGTCTGTGTCCTTTGGGACTATCTGTCATTCCTCCCCATCCACTTTACATTCCACGCTGCAGATAATCATGCGAGTCCTCCTGTCCTCCTCGGCACACCACTAGTCTAATGCAAACATTTATTTTCTGTGCGTGAGCATTTTCCAGCAAAACTTTTCTGGAGCCGTACAGTTACAGATGATTATTACTCACCCAGCTTTCATCAACAGCAGTTGTGCCCAGATTTAATGGCTGGCCGGCATTACGCTGCTCTACTAGGGATGCTCGGGAGCGTACCCGGGAGGTGAGAGGACATATATATGCACGTCCTGCCACCTGAGCTGAGAACGAGATTAAATTGTGGTGGGCTACCGACTCACCCACAGGCAATGGGTGGCCTCACCAGAAGTCCTAGGTGTCAGGACTTAAAGCCATGCCACGGTTTTACTTTTCACTCTAAAAACGGGATGTTGTACTTATGTATTTACTGGATTAAGATTCCTTCGTCTGGAACAGGATCATATTCATGGGGGAATAACAAACTGATCCTGCATGTGCAGTGTCAGAAGTACTTCTACCTTTCATCCTCCTGAAATTCAGGATCTGGCATCAGTATGTCAGCTTCAAGCCCTTTAGATGTAGAACTTTTGGCATAGGCTCATTTTCCATGAGCAGGCAGTGACAGGCACATAGGGTTTTGCATGATTTGAATATTTTAATTAAGTTGGAAGCGTGGCACCAGTCAGACTGAAAGAGAAAAATAGAACCAAACTTTTAATGCTCGCACCTACGGGACGGTGCACGCAACCCTTAGCCCAGCAGAAGTTGAGGGCCCCTAACCAAGACCTTGCAGAATCCAGCTGAAGCCAGGGCCTGACAAAGTGCTGAGAGCCTCAGAGGTTGATGGAGTGACACACAGTTTGTGGGCAGGCCGACAACAGCAAAAATCATTCTACAGCAAAGGCAGAAAATACCAGTCAGAATGAGCAGAAGTCAAGTGCTTTCCTTGCTTAAATAGAAGCAACGCAAGGCTGATAGCTTTAAAAAAAAGGGGGGTAACTCTTGCAGTTCTCTTCCTAGAAGTTTCGCTTCCTTAGGATATGTGGTTATTTCAGGTTTCCACAGCAACTGTCAGAAGAGAAAGCATTTTATTTTGTTGTTTTGTTTTTAGACAGAAGAACTGGGAAGACCACCGTGTACTGGAACAAGAGGAGGGATTACAAAATCCTGCGCTCAACAAAAGGAGCTGTGTGGAGATCTTCCTACAGTACAAAGGTTCACAACAATTCCTTTCCTATGAAGCCACACTGAATACTCTGAACAGCTAATATGGGGTACTTGGGAGATGTCTAGCCTGACAGTGATGTGAAAACCCTTTTTGTGGTGATCCAAGGTGAAGCGGGAGGGCCTCTGCCACATGCTTTGCTCCGGGCAGGGGTACACAGCTCTCCTTGGAAAGTGTGTGCCTTCAGGCTGTTTGCTTTGTCTGGTTGTGTATCGCAGCTACGGGCCCAGCCCTGTTCTCAGTGAAGTTGGTTCAGTATGAATCGGTGCTGAGTGCCTCAGGATCTGCTCCAACACCTCAAGTACCAGCAGTTCTGTTTTGAAAAAATGCAGGTTTTGCTAAATAAGTGTCCACAGGTGCTGTAGAGCGAGGCTGCAGTGAACAGGCATGTGCCTTTCTGTTCGGAGAGATGGGGCTCAGTTGTTTGCATTCTTTGCATATGACTGTGCTTCAAAGTGAACTAAAACCAGTTTTGCTGTGTAGAAGTTAAATCAAGAAAATATGCAATTATGTATTTGAATTGGGAGATTGGGACATCATTGCATTTGCTGGTTTACCACAGAGACGTGTGGCATATTATCTATTGAAAAGAATGTGATTTAGTTATTTAATTATGCATTTTACAGAAAACTATTAAGTTTCTTTCACCTCTGTGCCCCCCACCCGCCCCCCCGTCATGTTATTTGTACTGTCTCAGGCTGATCCAGCTGCGATGTTCTGCAAGCACCACTTTTTGGCTGATAACCTTAACGGTGGTCTTGTCTCTGGGCTCTGCTGATTTTCCTGAGCAGTTAAACAGCACCCACAGTGTTACTGTGTGAATTCCTGGTCTCCTGAGCCACAGATGTCATGCTGGCGAAAACCAGCTTCAATCTGGTAATAGGCAGTGTGAGTGCAATGACCTCTGACCTCCCCAAATCATACAAACAGGAAAGGTCCCTCCTGCCCCTGGGCCACGCCATGACCCTGGCAAGTTGCCTACCGCCTCTCTCTGCCCCACCAAGCCCCTCTGCAACAGAAAGCTCAGTGCCAGAGGCCACTGCCTTCAAGCAGAGGCCCATCCCGGGTGATGCACGCCATGTCTCCGCACTGTCATTCTCTCTCTCCACCTTCAGTGTGTATACCTTAACCCTGCAGCTTCTAGGCATTTTCAGGCATCCAGGCATATCTCCCACACACTTCCCTGTCTTACGGTGCGTCTCTGGTTTTGCCAGATGACTGCCTCTGCCTGCTGTGCCCCTGCCAGCTCACCATTGCCCAGCTCTCTGTGCGTTATAGACGGTGCCTGGGGTCCCCGTGGGAAGGAGAGACTATTTCCAAGCGCAGGCCTCCCCATCTCCCCCCAGTATGCGATGCTTCTGGAGGCTCCCTCAGGGTTGCCGTCCCACCAGACCATTAAGAAAAGGCCGAAGGAGCCCCAGGCACTAGCAGCTTACTCCCTTTCTCCTGATTTTCCTCTCTGTAACAGACCTCTCCCCCTGGAGATGCCAGCACAGCTGCTGGGGGTCTCCATTCAGGCTTCCCAGGGCAGAGAGGGACGCTTTTCAACCGTGCGCGGTGCCGGGGCTGACAGGCTCGCATGCCGCAGCTGGAGGCGGCGTAAGCAATTCCCCCCCTTTCCTCCCTCAGCTGGCCGGGTTGGAAGTTTGGATTATTTAAAAAAAAAAAAAAGAAAGAAAAGTTCTAGGGTCACTGGGAAGGGAAAAAAATTCCTCGTCACGTCTGTGGCGTCTGCGAAATCGTCCCGAGAAGGAAGAGGAGGATCCCGCTGCGTGGACCGCGGGCGTTTGGCGAAGGGGGCGGGCGCTGGCTACGGGGCCGAAGTCGGGGGGGCTACAGCGGCCGCGGACATTCCCGCTCCCCCCGCCCTGGACGGGAGGGGCTGTGCCGGGGAAGAAGGGGCCGAGCCACCCCGTTCCCCGCCCCGGGAGGGGGTGAGAGCCGCCCTGCTCGGTGCCGGGGGCTCAGCGGAGCGGGGACAGGGGTGCCCGGGCCGCCCCCTTGCTGCGGGCCGCCGTCTGTGAGGCGCCGGCGGGCACTCCCTCCAGCGCCGGGAGGAGGCTCAGCCCCGGCGGGCAGGGCAGGGCCGGGACGAAGGGGTGGCCGTGCGGCGGGTGGCACCCCTCTTCTCTCTTCCTCCTCCTCCTCCTCTTCCTCCTCCTCCTCTTAACTTGGCCGCAGCGGCGCGGGGCGGTGCGCTTCGCCCTCCGCCGGCGGTGGGGGATGCGCGGGCGGCGGCGGGATGGCCTCGGCCGTGTTTGAGGGCACCTCGCTGGTGAACATGTACGTGCGGGGCTGCTGGGTGAACGGGATCCGGCGGCTCATCATCAGCCGGCGGGGCGACGAGGAGGAGTTCTACGAGATCCGCACCGAGTGGTCGGACCGCAACATCCTCTACCTGCACCGCAGCTACTCCGACCTCGGCCGCCTCTTCAAGCGGCTCCTCGACTCCTTCCCCGAGGACCGGCCCGAGCTGTCCCGCTCCCCCTTGATCCAAGGTTTGAGACCCGGCTCTCGCTGCTTTGGCTGGCGGGCGGGAGGGCTTTCAGCCGCCGCCGCTTCCCCCGGGATGGCGGTGGCGGTGGCGGGGCGGGCGGTGTCCCCCGGGCGGTGGGAAGGGGGGTGAAGAGCCGGAGCCTTTACGGGACCGGACGGGGCGGGGGGGGGCTGGAAAGCTGCGAGGGCGTTTTGCGGTCGGAAACTCCTCCCGGGCCGTTGATTTCTGTTATATTTTTTTTTGCTAAGTGTGCAGGGGGGGTGAGGGGCTGCCCCGCGGACTCCGGGCTCCCGCAGGAGGGAGACCCCCAGCCCCGCCGCTGCCCAGGCTGCCCGGAAACTGGCCGGGAACCGGCTCCGGGCTGGGCTTGAGGAGCAGAGGGGTCCCTCTTGGCGCTGCCCCTCTCCTCTGCCTCTGGCTTTCCCGAGGCTTCCCGAGGTGGGGTTGTTGGCAGAAGGGCTGTAGCTGAAAAATCTCCGCATGTTGGTATGTTGTTTGCCACAAGGAGAGCAGGGAAAAAAAAAGAGGCTGCGGCGCTTGCCAGTGGACGGAGTGACTCTGGGAGCTGGCATAATTCCTCGCATAACTTCTGCAGAACAGGGGAATTGCACCAGCGGTTAGAGCCGTATTTCTCTTTTCGTTTCTGAAGTGGATTAACCCAACTCAGGGGATGTTGCCCGTGTTCAGGCCGCTCTGTGCAGAAGCAGAATGTACCTGTTACGCCGTCTTGGGGTTTGATTTTAATTTGTTTACCGTTTGGGGTATTTTTTAGGTGCAATTATGTGTTTTGCTCTAAGGTGTTTCAAGTGTGTAGAGTGCTGCAGAGCATCTGCTCATATGAAAATGGATGTGTGCGTAGCGCTTGCAGTGTCTCCAGTTGCTTGAGTAACCACATAAATGACTTGATTGAACAGGAAGGGGGAGAAGCTGTTATTTTGTGTATGTTTTCCCCTGTGAGAAGATGGAGAAGTTCTCCACTGCTCTCCCAGCGCCTCCCACCTTGCTAGCGTGACCCCCCCCCTCTTGCAGAGAGTGGGGTTTGAGATTCTGGGGGTTGTTTTCCGCCCTGCGTACCGCTGTAGATCCATTGGACTTATTTCTGGGCCCTACCTGTGTGACAGCGGGCTCTGTTCTCTGCGAGGGGGGACAGCGCCAGAGGGTCTCTCCCGGGCTGGACTCTCCAAGTATGTTTTCTGACGGGTGTTTAGAGTGAGACAGGTCTTCTTCTATTGTCCTGCCAGATCCCTAAACTCCAGGGGGGGTGAGGGGGTGAGGGGAGTGGGGATGTCGCGCCTCAATTAAAAATGCTGATACCTTTCCCTCTCCTTATCTTCTTTCGGTGGCGGGAGCCGCAGCCCGCTCCCCGGCGGGTGTCCCCCGGCGCCGGGCTTTCTCCCTTCCCGCTGCGGGGAGGTGGCAGCTCGGCTCCGCCAGCGCCGGGGGACACCCGCCGCCACTCGCGGGCCCCGAGTGCCCTCTGCAGACGGCGGGGATGGGCGCAGGGCTGCCGGGGTGTCCGCAGCCCCGCCATCCCCTTGCTGCCTGCTCCGGGGTGCGGGCTGGGAGATGCTTGAGGGTGCTGGGTGCCGGAGGGGGGGGCTTTCTCCCCCTACTTGGGTGCAGGCTGGGAATGGGAGAGACCTCTGGCTATTCCTGCACCCCCCATCTCTCAGCCCTGCTGTGTGCCTGGCACAGCGTGCTTATACCGTGTCTGACACGATTAGGTTGCTGACCAAGGGTCTAAAATATTGAGAAAATTTATTATCTATTGCAGGTGCCCTAACTAAAGTACTCTGAGTGTGATTTTTAGTAGTGCTGAGCAGCAGTAAATTCTAAGTAACATGACCTTTAAGTGTATGTGGCACCTGGGCCCCGGCTTTTGAGGATGCTGGGTAGGTCTGAAGTGAGCCTGCCTGTGGCCTGCAGGGCACAGCACCTGCCAGGGTCATTGTGAATAAAATTTGACTTCCCAGAGCACCGGTAGTCCTTTTACTTGTTGGCTTTATGGGGCCCTGAAGAGTAGCTTGGCAGCCAGGCTGGGGCATGTGCTGGGTCTGGCCAGAGATGGACTCGGTCCTTCCTGGCCTGGCCTCCTGCCCCTCCCTGCGTGCTCCCTCCCATCGCCTAGGCATAGGAGCCCCTGCACATCCTAAAGCCATTCTCATTCCTTGGCACCTCTCTCAAGTGAGTGTAGTTCCTCTCCTGCCTCAAGATCCATCACAGCTTTTGCAAAATATTAAACCGTTTTCACAGCTCTCTGAGGCACCATTTGTGCAGTTGGAGCCAGATGGGATTATAGTCCCTTGCACTGGCTTTACCTGACAGTCCCAGGTAACGTACACCATTAGTGCATGAACAGCTGGGAAAGAGTAAGCATCCTCAGTCTGCAATACTCAATTCCTGCCTGAGACCTACAGCCAGCAACCTTCACTTACCCTTTTCTCGGGAACAGGCGTACTGACTTCAGTAGAATCAGGAATGAGCAAAGCATCAGTCCAGGATTTGAAAAATCGAAACCCAATATAAGCAGATCATGATGGCTTCAGCTTAGTGAGGGGGTGGGGGTTAACTTTGCAACAGAGACGGAATAAAAATCAGGAGTAGTTTCTAAGCAATCACAGCGCCCTTCACAATTTCAGTAATACTCTTTAAAATTACGCTGCTCCTGCTCTAAAGAAAATTACTTTGCAGAGTGTGCTTCTCTGCATAGAGAACACTTCATCATACCAGCGTTTTAGTGACTGGCCACAGCCTTGTGTAACTTCACTGAGTTGAAACATAAAAATCTCATTTAACTGAGTGACACTGAAGCAAAGCTTTGGATGTAAGAAGAGATTGCATGGGGCATGTCCGGTCTTTAGAAAATTCTTGGGGTAAGCATGGTTTCTTAATGTCCTGCTTAAAAGCAGATGTCCTGCTGCCTACAGTAAAGCTTAATATATTTAACCCAACAAAAACACCTGACAAAAGCACAGTCTTTTGTGTGTTAGCACTCAGTCATATACATTTGTGTATATTTTTATATACATACACATGTGTTTGCGTATGTATGTGAGTTTGTATATGTGTGTGTGTTTATCTTAGGCTGTCTGAAAGAAGGTGAATATTAGCTGTGCCTTTTATCTGGAGGAAGTGGTAAAATGTCGCAGACCAAATTTGCATTGCATTGAAGGAGTCCAGAGTTCCTACAGATTTGCCTAAGGAGCATTAAAAGGACTAGCATTATCCTACAGCTCAGTCAAGCTGCAGTACATTATATTTAAGGGATATGGTTAGGGAGTGAAAGCTTGAGCTATTTGATGTTATTAACTTTCTAAAAGAAGATTTTTTTTAAATGTCAGCAATATTAGAAAGAGTTGGTTGTTACCATTATTGCTGGTTTCAGCAAAAAGCTCATACTGAGCAGGAGTGTGCTCCTTTTCTTGCTCATCAACTGCAAAAGGCCCTCTCCTTTCCTTTCTCCACCCCCCCTCTCCTTGGACTGACTTCCACAACACTCTGCGTCTTCATATTTCTCAGATCTGCAGAATGCTTTGAGATGACAGAAGAGAGGAGGAGAGATACAGTTTTTTGCATTGGCTGTTCATCTTGCCCCTTCTTTGATACGAGAAGCGGGGAGGTCTCCAGGGGGGAGCATGGCATCCACACAATCTGGTCTTATCTTTGATAACTAATAACAACACGTGGCAAAGTGCACTCTCTGCATCTGGAGTGTACCACGATGCTAAGGGCCAAAGACGTTCAACAACACAGGGCATCTTACTAGTAAGCTGGTAAACAAGATTAGATATGTGCATACCTGCAGGGTGACTAAATATGATTCACTGTGATGTTACCAGTAACTTGCTAGTATTTTACTTGTGTCTGAAATGTGCCCATCCCTTGCTCCAGGCAAATGCACGAAAGAGGATCACAGAAGAACACAGGCTAGTTCACTCTTAGCAGAGCTAGAATACAGGCTAGCGTTACTCATCTGTCTGTTTCTATATGCAAAATAATCAGCTTTTGTATTTAAATCAGTCTTGATGAGAAAGGCAGCACTACGGACTTAAAAGCCGACTTAAAATTGATGATTTAGGAATAGTTACAACAGACCCAACAGATAGTGGCAGTGAAGTATAAACCTGGAAAAGTACTCTTTTTTTCCCTCCTCTTTCCTCTAAATATTACTTCTAAGGGGTTCTCACCTGAGATTTATCCTAGAACTTGATCCAGCTTCAGTGCAGTCAGCAGTCAGACACCTGCCTCTGACTTCGGCATGGGCAGGATCAGCCCATTAAGTGCAGGACCAGGAAGCCAGAAGAGCACCTTTGCAGCCTTTCAAAGTTGGGGTCTGTTTTGCCCTTGGAGTGGCAGGGTGGTTTCTGGCAATCCTCCTCTGCCACTGTTTTGTTGCCTTTGTCATCAGAATGGAGAGGCTCAGATGCTCTTCCAGCGTTGCTGTTCATATTGTGCCTATGTGTATCGCCTGGTTCTTCTCTGATACTTTGAGCCATCAAGTCAGAAACTCTCTTCAGTCTTAGAGACTTTTATTTTTTTACTGGATGGGTTGTCTCTTCCCAAAGTGCTCATTTTCCTCCCCCTTCCTTCTTTCCATCCCTCCTCTGACTCATTCTGCTCTGTCATGGCCTTTTGCCCTCTTGCTCTCTTTCCTGTTCTTTTCTCTCTGCTTCTCCAACTTGCTTTCTCTGAGCCGCTTTCTGTTTCCTTACTTTGCCTCCAAGTTTCCCTCACCAGCTTGCTGCCATCCATGGTTATCTGTGGCTTTCCAGAACTTTTCTGTTCCCTTCTGCCTTGCCAGTGCTCAACCTCTGTCTGTCCATAGAAGCTCTCCAGTAAAGGTGGAGATTTCCTATAGAAACTTTGCATCTGTAGCTTCCCTCATAGCGTAGAGGTAGTCACTTCACCTGCAGCAGGCCCCGAGCAGTCCATCCCAGATGACTAACGCTGAGCTCTAGCTCTGAGGCTTGTGCCTGCCCTCCGGCGTGGTTGCCTCATCCAGGAAGCAGATGATCATCTCTTTTCCGTGTCCGAGTGGCTGCACACCAGGAAGCGCATGGGACACTCCTTCAGAGCTGCTGTCGGAAGGAGTTGCACAAAGCAGAAGGCAGTTCCTGAAGAGCCGGCCCAGGAACATTATGTGCTTGCAAATGTTGCATTTCATAACTTACAGTTTTCTATATGCCGCATTATAGTGGTGGTGGTGGTGTTTACAAGACCATCTGGGAGTGTGATTTATGAGAAGAGGGAGTGCTACAGAAGCAGCATAGTGGTTTTCACAGACAGCAGCTGTTTCGGTGCTGTGACAATACAGATAAATACACTGCATCTATTGTGCTCTTTTCATTGTTGACATTGTCAACAGTTCATTAGTGGAGCTTGCTCAGAGCTTCTGTCTGGCAGACAAAGGATGCAGCTCTTGGTTATCAGGCTCTAGCAGCGCTGTATAACCAAAATTAAGTTTGGGGCTTCTGGGTTTGTTTTTTATTAGCTGAATTTCATGGTTCATCGGTACTGATGGAGATAAATGAAGCTTGCTGTGTTGTTATAAAGCTAGGCACAAGTTGCCTTTTTGTGGTGGACTGAGGCAGTGTGTCTGAGAGGCTTTTGGTGGAATGGAATGGAAATGAGGTTATTTTTTCATGACAGTTCTCACCTGATAAGAAATCAGCGCTAACCATGGTTGTAGGAGCTTGCATTTTTCATCAGGCTTTGACTGCCTTTGTTCACTTGTATCTCATGCTTCTTTGACATCTTGTTCTCTCACGTGGCTCATCAGGCGACAAGACAGGGAGCTCTGCGGGGAAGGCCTGTCTGCTTAGTTCTGTCACCAGGAGGTGCCGCCTCCCCTCCAGAGATCCAGGGAGATCCCGTAACTAACAATACATGTATGGAAAATCCATCAGCTGGAGGGTCTGGACTTCTCAGCTTTTAACTTACCTCCTTGCTCTGCATGGGTATTTGGGTATACCAGAGTCCTCAGGTAGTCACAACTCCTGCTCTGGGGCATTTCAGTTGGACAGTTGTTTGGACAGGAGTTTGCTCCACCTGTATTTTACATCTGTTGCATATGAACTGCAAAATAAGAAGTGGCCTATGTTCGAGCTAGGTGTGCACAGTGCAGGCAGAGTTTTGAAAGCATGCTCTCTCTTTCTGCGTCTAAGATTTCTTTCTATTACCTTGAATATGCTCATTGCTACCTAGTTGAAAAGTATGGAGTGACTTACATGCACTTTGTGTACTCGTACCTCTTGAAAAAACCTGTCCCTATTTTGTTCATCAATATTGAGTTTAAGACGGGCAGCACAACATGTAATACATCTCAAAAACCCATCCCCCTGTACCCCTCTTTTCAACTCCATCATATCCTTTTAGCTGCTCCCTGAGTGATGCCACCGAGATGGATCACATCAGTGGTACCGCTTAAATAGTAAATCCCTTGTAAAGACTTTAGAGACTATGGTGGCTCTTGTCATACATCCCCCATGAGATGAAGAAGCAAGTGTGTCTGCCCCAAGAGAGGGATGTCGTAGAATTAGGCAAGAGGCATCAAAGAAGAGTTGCCAGAGCTGCCAGACTAAGTCAGACCAGTGCCGTGGCTAGCTCTGGGATTCTATCCCTAGCGATGAGAACCAGATGCTCCAGAAGTCAGCATAAATAACCAGCAGAGAACAGAAAAGTGACAGTCCTGGTCTCTAGTAATTGCAGATCTGATATCCCTGATTGCCTCTAATGATCTGCCCTTCTCTGGATCTTATCAAGTCTTTGGACATAAGGGATTCCTTTGGTGTTATTTTTGCAGAGTTATTGAAGGAAAGTTGTGTGAAACAAGCTTTCCCATCTGTTGGTTTTTTGAATTTCCTGCCTTTACATGCCATTGAGTATTCCTTTGTCCTTCTAACAATCTTTTATCCTCTTCTCCTCTGTCAGAGGGGAGGCAGCAGTAAGTGGGAGTTGTTTTGGCCTCCTTATAGTCCAGTCTGAGATGGCTAATGCTGTAGTTCCCAGGCAGTGAGATTCAGGGAACATGTGTCTGTGCTGAGGAGGGATGCTACCAGAGCAGCTGCTGGGAGGAGAGAGGCGATGTGGCCATGAAGCAGGGAAAGATGCCAGCTGAAGTGGTGTTGAAAAGAGCCCTGTTCAGCAGAGGGAGGAAATGGGGAGCTGTGCAAAGAAGCAAAATAGCAGAAAACATTGGGCTGAGCTGCCACCTTTCAGACCTGATCCATGTTGCAGCCGAGTAGCTTTGGTTCCTGCACGATACTGTGGAATATCTGTCCATGGGGATTTCAGAAGTCAACTGGATGTGGTCCCTGGCAGCTTGATCTGACTTTGGACTTGGCTCTTCTTTGGATGAACCAGATCGAACTCTTCCATTGGACATTTGTATACCTCCTCTTGTGGCTGGGGCCTTCCTGCTATTGCTTCATCTACATCCTGAATTGTGGGGGGGGGTTGGAACATAGCTGAGAGAAAGGGGTAGTGAGGGTACAGGATAGAAAAGATTGAGCACTGCAGTGTTAATGAATACTGTTCCTAGGGAAAAGTAGCATATCGCCTGTTGAAAACATACAGTCTAATCAGGGGAGAGAGCAGAGCAGCAGTCTCCTGTGCAAGACAGCTTATGTGTCTTCCCTAAAGATTTTAAATGCCTAACTGCTGCTCATGGGCTTGTGGAAAGAGAGAAGAATGGGCTCAAGATCTGAATTTATAGGCCTTAAATCTTTCCTGCAGTGCGGGTTAGAAGAACACAGTAAGATTTCTCCCTGGATTTATTTGCTGCTCCTTTTTTTACTTTGATATCAACTCTGTGGTTTTCGTATGGCGGATGGAGAGAGCGTTAGGTGAGGAGGGCCCAATGCAGTATTTTAATCTTCATGTGCATACTAAAATACACAGCATTTGGGAGTATCGTCATTCCATCTTGCACACATCTTCAGAAAGTACACTTTGGGTTCTGCTCTTGCTCGACCTCCTATACATATTGAACTGATTTTGAGAAAGTAGATCTCTTGGACATTCTTTGTTCCTCCCCTCACCACAAGCCTGGAGACCTTCAGATCGGAGAAACAGGGTTTGCCCGCAGTTTGAGATCTTGTATACATAGCAACTTGTACATAGCAACACATCTCCAGATAAACAGGCTTCTCTGTGTCATCATTGAGAGATGGCATATGAGACATACTTGACTTAGGCATGAACTTACTCTCCCTTGAAGGCACTAGAGGATTGTTGAACCAACATGCTCATTGTGGACATTGACCGCCAGGACTGCATTGTGATTGCATTACGAGCCACGGAGCGCGTGCTGTGATTCCTGTCCTGCTTCATTTGGTAGAAGCGTGCAGTGCGTTATCTGCGGTCGTCAGAAAATCATTAGTTGCAGATTTGGTGGCTCACATGGCAGTAATAGGACAGGCCTACCAAGGCTTGAGCGTTGACATCAGAAATTGGCTCCCAGTTCATTCTCCTCCTCTGCTGAGCTTGTTTCCTGCTCGTTTGCAGCTGTAGGCCCCTCTCCCACGCCGTGAGCCAGTGTGCCAGGTACACAGCTGCTCCCCGGCTCTCTCAGCCTCCTGCAGCTGCTGCCGCACCAGGGTCCCAGAGCAGGAAGGATGCTGCAGGCTGACGGTGCTGTTTGTGCCGTGTTTTTCCAGGGACGTGTTGCTATGCTGCGTAAAGTTGCTATGTATGCGTGGTCTCAAACTGCGGGCAAATCCTTTCCAGAGTTCTTAAGGACTCTGCCTGGGGCTCTTGGTCTGGAAAGGGGCAGAGAAGATGTGAAAGGGATTGCCGCCTCCTTTCTTAAAATGAGGTCGCTGACTGTAGGGGTTGTGCGCACAGCAGAGCCCTGCTAAAAGCAAATATCCCAGATACAGGCGAGTGCCACCTGGGTTAGGCAGTGTGTCTGTGTTGTCCGTCCTGTCACCCAGCGTGTGGGCTCCCTTCTGCGCAGGGTGAAGAAATCTTAGACCTATTAGCTTAGTGGTGAAAAAGGAGGCAGTGAGGCTCTAGTTTACCTCAAGCCCTATAAACATAGGTGTTTATAGCATTTGAATCACTTGAAATGATAGTTGACTGTCCAAGCACAGTATGGGTAACAAGACGGAGAGCAAAGTTTTCCTGGGAGGAGTTTGCACATGTTTTCCATTAGCAGTCAGACAGCAGCCAGGGCAAAGGAAAAGGCATGAGAACAGCCTTTCACGATGACCTCACGAAGAGATTTCCCAGCTCTCAGCTCAGCTCTGTTGCATGACTGAACAAGTGGAAGAAAGCACAACTGGTTCCAGGCTACTGGTTGCTTTATTAGTGTCTTATTTTCATTTAATAGCAAACTGTCTGAATAAGGGTTCTTAGGGTCTAAAAAGCCCCAGATGGAAAGATATTCATGGTCCACGGGCAGAGAGGCAACAGCCTCGGGACATGTTATAGCTGCCGTACGGCTGGTGCATACGTGGCCAGTGAGTCCCGTGCACTCCAGATGCATCCAGCTTGTGGTGTGTTGGTGTTAAGGGTAATGAATGGTGGAGATTCTGGGTCTGCCTGCAGCTGGCATGTGTGTGTGTCTATTTGTTCAGGCGTTTCCAGCGTCTGGAGATCCTACACAAGTCT